>JASEVX010000004.1:18133075-18579768 GCA_031761405.1 Serripes groenlandicus
ATCATGGATGTATCGTATCCAAGTGGTATGACTTCAGCAAATTGTGTTTAACATGAACAAATATAACAAAAGCGTGTTTTAAAATAGATCGTGGAGCTTAAAAGTATTTTTCATTTGAAGACTGAAGTTTTCGGGGAAGCAATAATACCAGCAGGACGAATTTGAAAGCATTATTGCAAAAGGTGAAATTGCTCCATCGATGAGCAAATTCTCTTCGCTCTTATGATTTTACAGAATTATTTTCAACAAAATACTTTTATAAACTTTCATTTAAGAGTTCTTTGTTCAGTTTTTCGTGCCCTAGACGTTTTTTAAGTTGTCTACTGCTCGAGTATTATAGATTATTAGGAAAGGACTAAAATCTAACCGTTATCAAATTATGTCTATGTGAAAATTGACATTATTTTACACATATGTTCTTACTTCATAAATGATTGATTAAAACTTACAGATATTAAATTAGGCGTATTTATCTTAAGATAATTTAAACGATTGCTGACGCGCAAAAACTAGTACGCAAGTGTCTAATGTTACATTATATTATTATATTTTCCACCTGACTATAATCAATAGGATTGAGACAGGCAAGAAACGACAAGCCATGCTTAGATCACAAGAAAGTTACTAATGAGACTGCACACTGTTTGTAACACATCTGCGTTATCTTTATTGTCATCGAAATAAAAGTCGGGACAGACAATGCAGAAAGTTTGTGGAAGAGTGAGAAGGGACCTTTTTGTAACACTTTGAAAATTGCCAACTGTAAATATCTGAGGTTCCGAACATAAAAAAAATAGATTGTATGTATCTTTGCATTAGAAGTTGCTTTAAACATATAGAGTATTATTATGATTTATATAGTACTTAAGCTGCAAGTAAGATATTAATAAATAGTGATCTTTATGTTGATTAGAGCGGCATATAGGGTCGGAGCGCGCTGTCCACCAACAGCTCTTGTTATGTATACATGCAATTACGACCTTCTATTTATATGTGCCCTGTTTAGATTATCATATTTGTGAGACTGAATAGTCATTTTGTGTTGATGAATGTCAACGAGTACTTGTGGGTCTAGTACATCCCTGATTTGAGATACCACTTATATATGTGACGTTTCACAACTTATATTGTTGCACAGAAGCGCGTCATCTGGTGAGAGGGTGGAATCAACATAACGTGTGGTAAGTTTTACCCTTCACGTGTGTACATTCTTATTCATACTAAAACATGTGACGGTACTATCATACATGTGACAGAAATGTCAATTTAATGTGATAGACATTAATGTCATTACGCTGGATAGTTTTACCCTCTCTGATGTGTGGCACTCATATGTATACATGCGACGACACTTCTTATGACATGTGTGTAGTTTTTCAATTCATACTGTGACACATTTATAATTCTATGATGAGGACACTTTCAATACATATGACGGTTTCCGTGGTAGGATGTCGGAGTCAATACATTAATGAGCATGTTGTTATTTCTTTGAGATATGTGACACTTTTATCAATTACACTGATGATGACACAATTAAATACAATATGGTGATTGCTATCACTATATGTTGGCAGAATGCAGTCCATAGTGGCATGGGTGGAGTGTTAACATTACGTGTAGTAGTTTTTACTTGATATGTGACTACTTTGTGTTTATACATGTGTCGCCCTATAATTCATGCAGACGGTTTGTCATCATTGATGTTGTGACAGAAATGTACTATCGTTTAAAAATCACAATACGTTTTGAACGAATATAACGTTCCTATGTAACGACTGTTGTCATATCAGCTGTATAGATATAGTATTGTAAATTGTGAAACCCTTTTTCCGCTCTCTTTGAGTACATAAGTATCGGGCCCGGTGGTATTCAATGTATTAACACGCTGCGTCTGTCATTCCCAGATGGTCAGGTATTCTGGAATTTTCTGAGATGATTTAAGACGTTTCCCACTCAACTAGAGGTAAGGTACGGGGTTCTTACCAGATAAAAAAAGGCATCTGCTTGTATCACTGTGCATTACAATGAGGTACATTAAAGAACGCAAGGGTCTTTTTCGGAAGAGCTTGGATATCAGCATTCCCTAGAATCCATAGCATCTTAATGTGTCTTTTTTAATAATTTGCACCTGTCCAGAATGAATGACATGATAAGTGTACACTGACGTAAAGTATTATGATATATCAGAGCATTATATTCTCTACCAATTACCATTAGCATTTAACGAACAAGATGGTAGTAACTATAGATACAAATTACATTGTTAGAAATCGGTAATGATTGCAGTGTTTAATCATGAAGGAAATTTCATGGAGCAAAATGGTTGCATAGATAACTCGTAGGGTATTAGTTGCATGTCACTTTGTGATAAAAACAGATGAAATTATCGGGAAGATCTTCATATATATGGCAAACAGAACCATCACACGTATAAGAACAATTGGTCACACGTAAAGCTATATTGATCGTAATGAGAAGGTCATTTACATAGAACGTTATAATAGACACTCAAAAGAGGGATTTCTAAGTAATGATAACATATCGGTCACAATAAATGGTTTGAGAACCGCTTGCAGTGTATAGAGAAAACATGAAACTACCACACATAATGTTGACTACAACACACAAAAACATGACTTTTCTGGCACATGTAATGATAATACCGTCACTTGTAGTTAGAGGTGTCAGTGTACTAGTCTATGAATAAAAACGTTCACACATCAGGGGGGTAAATATATCACATATAATGTAAGCACCCCACCTACATGGAATGACTCTATTCTGACACATGTAATGCTAAGACCGTCAACTAAGGCAATTGCGGCGTTTCATAAATACTACATAACAAAGTAATTATATCTCACTTTATATAATTATGTAGCAAATTTAACTAACAATTATTATAGATCTTTATCTTTGCAAAATCAAACTGTATTTCTTGAATCAGTCTATTGGGTACTTACGCATTCTATGCAAACACCAAGGATACATTTGACATAAACTATAAAGTTACAAAGTGCATATAAGTTTCGCAAGATACAGAGGCTTATGCTTAAACAAAGCATATTCTACAGAAGTGTTTATGGTACACCAAACCTAAACAGATCATAAAGTTTTTATATTTATTAAGTAAAATAATATATAATCAATTAAAACGAACAGATTTAATTAGCTATTCACACATTATAGCAACATCCTCCGTTTAAAGGTCAGAGATACACATTGTCAATCGACTCTACAGAGGACAATTTGTTAACAATTATAAAGAACAGTAGCAAGCAAGATTATCATAGGGTTCAGCAGAAGGTTGCATTTCAAAAATTGAGAAGAAATGCGAGAGGGAGAAATAAAAAAAGACGGGCATACAGAACAATTGCATTATCATTCATGTGAATGTTTATTTGATATGAACAGTTCATGAAAGACATAACGCCGGTTGTTCTTTATACAATTGGTCTACCGATTATTGATTTCCTCTTTCTGACGGCAGTCTTCGTTTCCCCACACACTCTATCACATATACTAGGTTACTAGTATACGCAGAGCTAACGAAAGAAGTTTGTGTTAAATAATAACTAGTTATAAACCACAAAAAAGAAAAATATTAGAATTCTTCCGATTTAAAGGATAAAATCATGTGGGTAAAAAAAACGCTCATGACGTTCGCCAATGACGTAAATCACTGTCGTATTTTTGTTTCAAGATAATTGTGTAATGAATTTGTCAAGTTTTATACGTTAAGAAAAGCTATCGCACATACCACTGCTTTTAGAAACATTAGATTGATGTATCCTCTTTAGGAGTTAAACAGGAAATTATAACCAACGAACATATAGTGTTCAATTAGAATGGTAGAAGGTAAAAAGAAAATGCAGTACAAAAATTCGAAGTCTATATAGTAACTAGTCAAAAGAAGTATCGTTAAAACTATCAAATAGACGGTTGTTGCTCGCGTAATATTACGTATTTTTAGCAAAACGGTAAGAGTTGGAATTATGCATGTTTATTTATAGACATATAAAAAAAATTGTCTGATGGTTAACACACATTGATCATCTTAAATTACTCCTGCTCAGTAAAAGTCAATATCCATTCATTCTATACATTACTAACTGTTTTCCTTGTTCTTTTCTTACGTGCAGAAAAATGGAGTTGTCATTTCTCTGCAGAGATGTTTTAATTACAGGGCGATCACTGTAGTGGGGCAGTGCTTCTAATATAGCATGGATTTCCTATCAGTAGCTTATGTTCTTTTTGTTTTAATGAACAATTTTAAAACAACAAAGTAAGCGTTCATCCGAAAAAGCCAAATTAGTAACAATATTGTGACTGGTTGGTCTATACCATTTTCGAAAATGACAGGACTTCTTTTTGTATATAGGTTATAAGCGTGTTGCATACTTGGAATATTGAGTCAGTTATAAGAAACTGTATATGGAGTATGTTTTATTTTTGCTTCGTGCAATTCTATAAAACCACGTTACCCAACTATATAAAACACCAACTATTTTTAAAAGGGGGTTTATAGTTATCATTGGATCTTCGCAATATTTCAGGAACAGTCACTGTACTTGATTCAAGTAGAAAGGCGAGAGAGATGGTCCAACGTCGGATGGGTGGGGTGTTTCTTCTTCCATAGATAATATACATGTATAGACCTCTTGTTCAGTAAGGAAAAAGCATGGCCATGATTAAGCTGTACTAATACAGCGTATACTTTATTTCTCTGTGAATATTTGTCATTACTGTTTTTGATCAGTAGTTATGACTTTCTTCAACAAGTCTAGGAGTCGTTTTTTCTGTTTCTAACACACCTGAGTTATAAGTTACCCTCAAGATGATCTTTTTTGATACTGGATGGTTGTCCGTCTGTCTGTCGTCAAAAAAAAACATATTGTGTACACTCTCTTGGTGGAACACCTTTATATCCAATCGTTATGCAATCTTGTCAAAGAAATGGGGTCGCCAGGAAATCTCAGTTACGTTTCAATTTAGGTCATTGGGCGTCAATCACTAGCTAATATGGGTAAGTTCAAAATATCTAAAATAATGACACTTAAGTGAACATCTCTAGAGGCCAACAGCCTGTAATCATATCTTCAATGAACATCTTTTTAAATAAGATTGTTCAGTATGATTGTTGACTAAGTTGTGTTTGGGGAATTGGGGTCCATGTTGACAGATAAAAATGTAATTTGCAACAATAATATACAACCGTCCTTTATACAACACTGTGAAGGTGCGACATTTTTGATAAAATCGCATGCAGATCAAAATCAAATACAAAATTTCAAATAACATGTTTAGTTCATAAGTCATTATCTTAGCTACAGTTCCATCGATAAAATACTATGGTGTTTCTTGTAAGATTGAGGTTCCAATCATTAAAGGTAGGATATAAAAGGGTTTTTGCTTGAATAATGGGTTATGCTTTAATGTATAATTCTTTAGCTAAATGTCTTGTAAGATTATATTACGTTTTAAATTGTCTGCATTTATGTGATTCACATATGGCTTATTAAATCTTCAACTTATAGTTTTGAGAACCTCGACTACGCTACTAAAGTCAACTCTCTTTTACCCGGTGTTTTACTAAGGCCGTTACGCGCCTGTATGCTGCATATTCACCATTTGCAAAAGGGATCAGCAGATAGTCTTGCACGTATCTCAGAATTAGTTACCAGAATACTTAACATAGCAGGGCGTATATTGATACTGAGATTACATATTGCGTTTGTGTTTTTTGGTTATAAGACGATGAAATCTAATCGTCTAGCACTTATGAAAATTTGGCTTAGAATTTGAGTTTTCATGATAGCGTGTTTAAAAAGAATAATTCATTTCGACACGCGAAACCTTTGTTGGGTTCAAATATCCTGCCTAATACTGCCCACACGTCTATGAATACAACACAACATGTACTACATTGTTAATTAATGGTTTAGACTGCCTATATATTTGCACTAATATCCTCAGCGATATGTTGAAAGTGTAGTTTCTTATGAGTACTTGCATATTACTTATAGGTAGTGCAGTATGAGTTGAACGGGTAATTGGTTAAGTTAAGATGTACTTCATTTTTTTCTATGTGGAAAATGTTTGACAGTGCTTCTTTGATAACTATGCATCAATGTTCGTTTGATTGTAGTTTACACACACCCCCCCCCATCCGGAGAAAGACACCTGATAGCAGCTTCGCTTTGCAAGAGATGTAAAAGTCCTTGCAAACTTACCAATAGAACATATCAACGTTCTGTAAAACCCGGTAGCGTACCAGCCAAATGATGAATGGGGGTTTGAGAATTATTGAGAGGCTCTGGGGGACTTCAAGGCAGAGGACGAAGGATTTGTCTAGAACGTCACAGGGAGAAAATTGCTCTTCCCTTCATCCCGGGCTTCTCACTTTCGACTATTGAACAGTGGATTATATCCTTACTGTTTTGTATTAAACAGTTGAGTTACATCAAACATTAGATAACATAGACTCTTTATTTATGATAAGTTGCAAAGGTGTTACGTAATAAACTTCTAAGCTGATCCTTTTAGGAGTTGACAAGTTCCCACTTCGATCTTTGTGAGTATTAGATATTCTGTCGTTGAAGTTAATATCTTGATGATATTCGAATAGGGAGCGACTGTTGCGACATGTTGCTTGGACTAATGTCTGCGTTTGGCAAGTCGGAAAAATGGAAGAGTAGGTGAAACAGAATGTATAGTTTGCACTCTTCATATAGAGAATGATAATTCAAGACTTAATCAAACAATTTTAGTGTCAGTGTTCTGATAACGAACAAGAGCCAAAGTAAAACAACAATATGTCTCACGATATACACTACAATCTTTCTTCTTGCAAACGACAACATCACCTAATCTCATTATTACAATATTACTCCCAACATGTAGTAGAAGATGAATGTGCATACGACCTTTCATTGATTTTTTACAATTATTTCCAACAAACTAAAAACAACGCCTAATCAAATCATTCATTTTTCACACCGTTAAAACATTTTACCTTTTATATTAATTTTTATCCTTGCCTACGCTTCGTGCGGCGGTTGGGGGCTTGGCGGGCGGCGGCGTCAGTTGTGTCAGCAAACTAAGAAACAACCTAACTTAACACCTTGTCCCAAATCAACACACAAATTAGTTAGAATTGTGGTATATTAATTGAGTTGCTAAAATGATTGCAACGTGTCCGAACATAACTTATAATTATAACAAAGCAAATGCACCACTTAAGCAACAGCAAAAAGTTCATTAAAAAACCAAGCTCAAGCCAATAACTAAAAAACGTTGCAAAGATCACTGAAATTTGGGTCAGGTTTGTTGTTTGGGGGGGGGGGGGCTTTGGATGTAGCTGTCGGTGATATGTACTACCATATCACATTATCAATCAGATTACCCTTACAAAAAAAACACCCAAAACTGCCTTCACCCAACAAACTTGAACTTTCACAACATCACCACATTACAAGGTGATTCAACAAGCTCTTCAATTTAGGCCATACATTTTGAAGTTCAACTTACAATTCTCCCCTATTAATACAAGGAATTGACCATAATTGGAGCTTCACACAATAACTTGAAAACCTTCAAAATGAACACTAGCAATGCCAGAATTTATTAGCTAAGTCAACTGACTAGTGATAACAATGCCAATATCCTCTTAGTCAAATCACATGTGTGGGGAGGGGATTGCCGATTGTTGAGTTGAAATTAACCGCAGATATTGATGTTAGATAGAGCGTGGGATGCCTTTCGGCAAATCATCACCACATTATTCATATTCTACTGTGATATGTTGAGCGTCGGACTGATTGTTACTAGCCGCAACGTTTTCACCAAGAGTCAATCAACTTCCAAGATTACCATATACACATCTAACTATTGTCAAGATGACCCAAAATCCCCCTAAAATTATTATCTGCAGGAGTTGCCTTTAGTAATTCTATTTAGGTGGATAATTTCGAGAACTAGCGATATTTTCACAATGATCCGTGATATTGCTAGTTACACATCCCCATATTGAATCATTGACTGGGGCCTAGGTATTTACCATTGGGGAGTTATGATTTCTATTTGCCTTAAACTATATGATTATTATCAAACATTCCAAATATATACCAAAACAGCATCACTTCACGAAATCTGTCATTAGATTGACTAAAGCATCTAGAGTGTGTGCGGACGATGTACCTATTGGAATTATATGAAAAGTGCTTAAACCTTTGACGATGCGTTTGGTGGCTGAGGTTTTCGTACATTTCCAGTATATTAGCCTAATACATCATTCTGACACATTGATCATTGACAAAACCCTCTAAGTATTAGCTGACAAACCAATTGTAACTTCTTTTAGCATAGGGAGAGATTATCGATAGGCTTTATGTAAATTGTTGAAGATTTCGGACAAATTCTGACGTAAGATGTGTGATATGATTGACAAAAAGCTCTCAAAATTATTGACAAAACACAACTTTGTATTCTAAATACAAGCAATAACTCTTGATTCCTAGAACAGGTGGCTAGGTTGGGTGTTGGTGATTAGGGTGGTGTGTCAATTCCGAACATTAACCCAAAATACACAGGGGGGTCGTGACGTATTTTAGGTGATCGATTTGATAGGCTCAAAGTATTGCTACAAACCCACAATTATGACAATTTCTTCAACATGAAAATAGCAGATACTCGTGATTCGCTAAAGAAGATTGCTGTTAATAACTTGTCCAATATGACCACATACACATTCTAACTTATTGATCAATGACAATAGTCTTCTCGTCACTAAAGTCATTGCTTCTCAACAGTATTTACTGAAGCAGCCCCAAGCCTCTCCGCCAGCGCCCGCTAGCGCCGCCGCCCGCCCGTACGCCGCAGGTAAAGACTATAATACGATCATTTTTGCAAATCAGGGTCGTATAAAAACTGACAATTATATTAGAATAGTCGCGCCAATGTTATCGTTATTCGATTAATTGTAAAAATCAAATGAAATGTATGCACATTCAATTACCTCAAGGGGGATTAAAGTTCATGTTAAGGAAGCATGTTGTTGTGAAGAAAGATGTAGTGTTTATCGGGTTGGGGTGCATATGGATGTTTTTACTTTGGCTTGTTGTTATAGAACTCTAAAATTTGTTGATAGTCTTGAATATCATTTCAAATAGAGTACCTGGGGGTGCAAACTTAACATTCAGTTTCACCTTCCAATTCTTCTCTTTCCACCTTTAATAAAAAAGCTTGCAGGACATTATTCGCATGCAATGTAGAGCACTAGTGGGTTGTTGATATTTATTGGTATTTGTTTTGGGGTATTGGGTGGTTGTGAGGGGGTGTTTTTGGATTGGGGGGGGGTTTGGGGGTGGGGTTGTTTTTTGGAGTTGGTTGAGGGATTATATATTTTTGATGGGGGGGGGGGGTTGGTTGGTGGTGTTGTTGTTGTTTATGTGTGGTTTGATGCGTACTGAGTATATACTTTCTAGCTGATCCTTTTGGTAGTTGACAAGTCCCAACTTCGAATCTTTGTGATTATTTAGATAATCCGTTGAAAGTTAATATCTTGATGTATTCGAAAGGGAACGCACAGTGGCCGACATGTTGCATGCGAATAATGTCCTGCAGTCTTGGAAAAAAGAGGAAGAAATGGAAGGTGAAACAGAATGTAAGTTTGCAACCTCCCTTATCATTTGAAATGATATTCAAGACTTATCAAACAATTTTTAGATGTTCTGATAACGAACAAGCCAAAGTAAAACATCAATATGTCTCAACGATATACACTACATCTTTTCTTCAACGACAACATGCTTCCATCTCATTGAGACTTTATCCCCTTGAGGTAAATGAATGTGCATAACATTCATTGATTTTTACAATTAATTCTGATAACGATAACATGGCGCGAACATATTCAAATAATTGTCAGTTTTTATACGCCCGTTTTGAAAAAATGGATCGTATTATAGTTTTACCTGCGGCGTACGGGCGGGCGTGGGCGGCGGGGTGGCGGGCGGGCGGGCGGCGTCCAGTATGTTGTCAGCTCAATAACTTTAGAAGCCTTTGTCCAATCATCACCAAATTTAGTTAGAATGCTGTATTGGGCTAATATCTCGGACAAGTATGATAACTAGCCATATCACTTTAGGCAATCAAGAGTTATTGCCCTTTTATTATAGAAATTACCCATAATTGGTCTTGTCAGCTCAATAACTTTAGAAGCCTTTGTCAAATGATCACTAAATTAAGTCAGAATGTGTATTGGGCTAATATCTCGGACATGTATGATAACTAGCCATATCACTTTAGGCAATCAAGAGTTATTGCCCTTTTATTATAGAAATTACCCAAAATTGGTCTTGTCAGCTCAATAACTTTGAGAGCTTTTGTCCAATCATCACCACATTTAGTCAGAATGTGTATTGGGATAATATCTCATACAAGTTCGATAATTAGCCATATCGTTTAAGTTAATCAAGAGTTATCGCCCTTTAATTATAGAAATTACCCAAAATTGGTCTTGTCAGCTCAATAACTTTAGAAGCCTTTGTCAAATGATCACCAAATGGTCAGAATGTGTATTAGGCTAATATCTCGGACAAGTTCGATAACTAGCCATATCGCTTTAGTCAATCAAGAGTTATTGCCCTTTTATTATAGAAATTACCCAAAATTGGTCTTGTCAGCTCAATAACTTAAGAAGCCTTCGTCCAATCATCACCACATTTAGTCAGAATGTGTATTGAGATAATATCTCGGACATGTTTGATAACTAGCCATATCGTTTATGTCAATCAAGAGTTATCGCCCTTTAATTATAGAAATTCCCCAAAATTGGTCTTGTCAGCTCAATTACTTTAGGAGCCTTTGTCCAATCATCACCAAATTTGGTCAGAATGTGTATTGGCATAATATCTCGGATAATTTTGATAACTAGCCATATCGCTTTAGTCAATCGAGAGTTATCCCTCTTTAATTATAGAAATTACCTAAAATTGGTCTTGTCAGCTCAATAACTTTGGGAGCTTTTGTCCAATCATCACCAAATTTAGTCAGAATGTGTATTGGCGTAATATCTTGGACAAGTTCGATAACTCTTGATTGACATAAACGATATGGCTAGTTATCAAACATGTCCGAGATATTATCTCAATACACATTCTGACTAAATGTGGTGATGATTGGACGAAGGCTTCTTAAGTTATTGAGCTGACAAGACCAATTTTGGGTAATTTCTATAATAAAAGGGCAATAACTCTTGATTGACTAAAGCGATATGGCTAGTTATCGAACTTGTCCGAGATATTAGCCTAATACACATTCTGACCATTTGGTGATCATTTGACAAAGGCTTCTAAAGTTATTGAGCTGACAAGACCAATTTTGGGTAATTTCTATAATTAAAGGGCGATAACTCTTGATTAACTTAAACGATATGGCTAATTATCGAACTTGTATGAGATATTATCCCAATACACATTCTGACTAAATGTGGTGATGATTGGACAAAAGCTCTCAAAGTTATTGAGCTGACAAGACCAATTTTGGGTAATTTCTATAATAAAAGGGCAATAACTCTTGATTGCCTAAAGTGATATGGCTAGTTATCATACATGTCCGAGATATTAGCCCAATACACATTCTGACTTAATTTAGTGATCATTTGACAAAGGCTTCTAAAGTTATTGAGCTGACAAGACCAATTATGGGTAATTTCTATAATAAAAGGGCAATAACTCTTGATTGCCTAAAGTGATATGGCTAGTTATCATACTTGTCCGAGATATTAGCCCAATACACATTCTAACTAATTTGGTGATGATTGGACAAAGGCTTCTAAAGTTATTGAGCTGACAACATACTGGACGCCGCCCGCCCGCCCGCCAGCCCGCCAACCCGCCCGCCCGTACGCCGCAGGTAAAACTATAATACGATCCATTTTTTCAAAACGGGCGTATAAAAACTGACAATTATTTGAATAGTCGCGCCATGTTATCGTTATCGAATTAATTGTAAAAATCAATGAAATGTATGCACATTCATTTACCTCAAGGGGATAAAGTCTCAATGAGATGGAAGCATGTTGTCGTTGAAGAAAAGATGTAGTGTATATCGTTGAGACATATTGATGTTTTACTTTGGCTTGTTCGTTATCAGAACATCTAAAATTGTTTGATAAGTCTTGAATATCATTTCAAATGATAAGGGAGGTTGCAAACTTACATTCTGTTTCACCTTCCATTTCTTCCTCTTTTTTCCAAGACTGCAGGACATTATTCGCATGCAACATGTCGGCCACTGTGCGTTCCCTTTCGAATATCATCAAGATATTAACTTTCAACGGATTATCTAAATAATCACAAAGATTCGAAAGTTGGGACTTGTCAACTCCAAAAGGATCAGCTAGAAAGTTATCACGTAACACCTTTGCATCTTTCATAAATAAAAGAGTCATGTTATCTAATGTTTGATGTAACTCAATGTTTAATACAAAACAGTAAAGGTATATATCCCACTGTTCAATGTCGAAAGGAGAGCCGGATGAAGGGAAGAGCATTTTCCTGTGACGTTCTGACAAATCCTTCGTCTCTGCTTGAAGTTCCAGGCGTTCAAGGAATTTCTCAACCGTCCAATCATCTTTGCTGGTACGTCCGGGTTTCAGACGTTGGATATGTTCTATGGTAAGTTTGCAAAAGGACTTTTTACATCCTTCAACGAAGCTGGGTATCAGGCTTTCCCCTGTAACTATAAATCAAACGAACATTTGATGCAAGGTATCAAAGAAGCCGCAATATTTTGTTCCACATGAGGAAATAAATGAAGTACATTTTAAAACCAGAACCGTTCAACCATGACTGCACTGAACCGGATAAGAATATGCAATGTACTCATAAGATGAAAACAAACACTTTCAACATGATCCTGAGATATTAGTGCAGATAGATATACAGTTAAACCATTAACAATGAGTACATGTTGTGTTTATCAGAGACTGCAGTATTAGGCAGGATATTTAACCCAACAAGGTTTCGCGTCGAAATGAATTATTCAGAGTTTAACCGATCATGAAAAGTCATATTCAAGCCAAATTTAGTTTTGAGTCGATAAGTGCTTACGATTGATTTCAATGCTTTATATCCAAAAATCAGCATGCAAATGTCCGTATCAAATATACGCCCTGCTATGTTAAGTATTCTGGTAACTAATTCTGGAATACAGACAATCTGTGATACCTTTTGCCATGGTGATATGCACATAGGCACGTAACGGCCAGTAAAACACCGGGTAAAAGAGATTGACTTTAGTAGCGAGTTCGAGGTTCCAAAACTATAAGTTGAAGATTTAAAAGCATATGTGATCACATAAATGCAGACAATTTAAACGTATATAATCTTACAAGACATTTGCTAAAGAATAACATTAAGCATACCATTATTCAGCAAAACCCTTTATTCCTACCTTTAATGATGGAACCTCAATCTTAACAAGAACACCATGGTATTTTATCGATGGACTGTACTAGATATGACTATGAACTAAACATGTTTTGAAATTTGTATTTGATTTTGATCTGACCGATTTTATCAAAAGGGCGACCTTCACAGTGTTTATAAGGACGTGTATATTATTTTGCCAAATTACATTTTTTTATCCAACATGACCCATTCCCAAACTAACTTGTCAAAATCATACTGGAACAACTATTTTAAAAAGAGTTCATGAAGAATGATTACAGGTGTGGCCTCTAGAGTGTTCACAAGTTCATTTTAGATTTGAACTACCCATTTAGCTAGTGATTGACCCCACATGACCTATATTGAAACGTAACTGAGATTTCATGGCGACCATTTCTTTGACAAGATTGCATAACGATTGGATATAAAGGTTTCCCCAAGAGTGTACACAATATGTTTGTTGACGACAGACAGACGGACACATCCCAATCAAAATAGATCATCTTGAGGACTTAATGCTCAGGTGTGTTAGAAACAGAAAACGTCTCAGACTGTTGAAAAGTCATAACTACTGATCAAAACAGTAATGACAAAATTCACAGAAAATAAATTACGCTGTATTGTACACTTAATCATGGCCATGCTTTTTCCTTTACTGAACAAGAGGTCTATACGTATATTATCTATGGAAGGAAGAAACACCCCACCCATCGACGTGGACCTTCCTCTCGCTTTCACTTGAATCAAGTCAGTGACTGTTCCGAAATGCGAAGATCCAAGAAATTAAACCCTTTTTAAATAGGTGGTTTTATAAGTGGTAACGTGGTTTTAGAATGCCGAAACAAAAATAAAACATACTCCATATACAGTTTCTATAAACTAACTCAATATTCCAGTATGCAACGCTTATAACCTAAATACAAAAAGAAGTCTGTCATTTTCGAAATGGATGACCAACAGTCACAATATTGTTACTATTTGGTTTTCGGATGAAGCACTTTGTTGTTTTAAAATGTTCATTTAAAACAAAAGAACATAAGCTACTGAAGGAAATCCATGCTTTTAGAAACGATGCCCCTGTGTGGTAATAAACTCTCTGCAGAGAAATGACAACGCCATTTTTCTCAGAAGAAAAGAACAAGGAAAACATTTAGTAGTAAAAGAAATGAATTGATATTGACTTTATGAGAGGTAATTAAAGATGATCAATGTGTGTTAACCATCAGACAATTTTTTTTATGTCTATAAATAAAATGCATATTCCAATCTACCGTTTTGCTAAAAATACGTAAAATTACGCAGCAAACCGTCTATTTGATAGTTTTAACGATACTTCTTTTGACTAGTTATATATAGACTTCGAATTTTGTACTGCATTTCTTTACCTTCTACCATCTATTGAACAAATATGTTCGTTGGTTATATTTCCTGTTTAACTCCTAAACAGGATACATCAATCTAATGTTTCTAAGCAGTGGTATGTGCGATAAGCTTTCATACTATAACTTGACAAATTCATTACACAATTATCTTGAAACAAAATACGACAGTGATTTACGTCATTGGCGACGTCATGGCGTTTTTTTTTACCCACATGATTTTAATCCTTTAAATGGAAAATCTAATATTTTTCTTGTGGTTAGAACAGATATTATTTAACACAAACTTCTTTCGTTGTCTGCGTACTAGTAACCAGTATATGTATGGAGTGTGTGGGGAAACGAAGCTGGCCCAGAAAGAGGAAATCAATATCGGGACCATTGTATAAAGAAAACCGGGTTATGTCTTTCATGAACTGTTCATATCAAATAAACATTAAATGAAATGAATGCAATGTTCTGGTACCCTTTTTTATTTCTTCCCTCCATTTCTTCTTCAATTTTTGAATTGCACCTTCTGCTAACCCTTGATATCTTGCTGCCTGTTCTTTAAGGTTAACAATGTCCTCTGCAGTGATTGACAATGGTGTATCTCTGACCTTTAAACGAGATGTGCATAATGTTGAATACTAATTAAATGTTCGTTTTTAATTGATATATATATTTTATTAATAATATAAAACTTTATCTGTTTGGTGGTACCTAAACATTCTGTAGGAAATGCTTTGTTTTAAGATAAGCCTCTGTATCATGGAAACTTATTGCAATTGTAACTTTATGTTATGTCAAATGTATCCTTGGGTTTGCATAGATGCGTAAGTACCCAATGATGATTCAAGAAACAGTTTGAATTTGGCAAGATAAAGTTAAATAATTGTTAGTTAATTTGCTACAAATATATAAAGTGAGTATAATTACTTTGTATGTGTATTTATGAAACGCCGCAATTGCCTTATTTGACGGTCTTAGCATTACATGTGTCAGAATAGTCATTCCATGTGGTGGGGTCTACATTATATGTGATATATTTACCCTGATGTGTGAACGTTTTATTCATACATGTCACGACACCTCTAATACAAGTGACGGTATTATCATTACATGTGCCAGAAAAGTCATGTTTTTGTGTTGTAGTCAACATTATGTGTGGTAGTTTCATTTTTCTTATACATGCAAGGGTTTCACCATTTATTGTGACCGATATGTATCTTTATTAGAAATCCTCTTTTGAGGTATATAACGTTCTATGTAATGACCTTCTCATTACGATCAAATATGTTTACGTGTGACCAATTGTTCTTTACGTGTGATGGTTTGCCCTATATATGAAATCTTTCCCGATAATTTCACTGTTTTTATCACAAAGTGACATGCAACTAAATAACCTAGGAGTTATCTATGCAACCATTTGCTCATGAAATTTCTCAGATTAAACACTGCAATCATACCGATTCTAACAATGTATTTGTATCTATAGTTACTACCATCTTGTTCGTTAATGTAATGTAATTGTAGAGAATAAATGCTCTGATATAGCATAAACTTGGTAGTGTACACTTTATCATGTACATTCATCGGACAGGTGCAAATTATTAAAAAAGACACATTAAGATGCTATGGATTCTGGATGCGATATCCAAGCTCTTTCCGAAAAGACCCTTGGTTCTTTAATGTCCTCATTGTAATGCACTGATACAAGCGATGCCTTTTTTATCTGGTAAGAACCCGTACCTGACCTCTAGTTGAGTGGGAAACTCTTAAAAGCATCTCAGAAAATTCCAGAATCCGGACCTCTGGAATGACAGACCAGCGTGTTAATCATTGTATCACCGGGCCATACTTATGTACTCAAAGAGAGCGGAAAGGTTTCACAATTACATATATATCACACGTAATGACAACATCGTTACATAGAACGTTATATTGTTCAAACGTATTGTGAATATTTAACGAAGATACATTTCTGTCACACACAATGATGAAAACCGTCGCATGAATTATAGGTGGCGACACATGTATAAACAAAAGTGTCACATATCAAGGTAAAACTACTACACGTAATGTTAACTCCACCACATGGAATGGCGATTCTGCCACATATAGTGATACAATCACCATATGTATTAATTGTGTCATCACATGTTTGAATAAAAGTGTCACATATCTCAAAATGAAACTACCACATGTAATGTTGACTCCGACTCCACCACGAAACCGTCATATGTATTAGAAGTGTCCTCTCATGAATTAATAAATGTGTCACATATGAAATTGAAACAACTACACATGTCATAGAAGTGTCGTCGCATGTATACATATGAGTGCCACACATCAGAGTAAAACTATCACACGTAATGACATTAAATGTCATCACATTAAATGACATTTCTGTCACATGTTATGATAGTACCGTCACATGTTTTAGTATGAATAAGAATGTCACACGTGAAGGTAAAACTACCACACGTTATGTTGATTCCACCCCACAGAATGACGCTTCTGTCACATATAATGATGAAACCGTCACATATATAAGTGGTATCTCAAATCAGGATGTAATGACCACAGGTATCGTTGACTTCACAACACAAAATGACTATTCAGTCTCACAATATGATAATAAAACAGGCACATATAATAGAAGTGTCGTTGCATGTATACATAACAAGAGCTGTTGGAGGACAGCGCGCTCGACCATATGCCGCTTAATCACATAAAGCACTATTTCATTATATTGCACTTAAGTACTATTAAATCATATATACTCTATATGTTAAAGCAAATGAACAGATACATACATCTATTTTTTTATGTTCGGAACCTCAGATTTACAGTGGCATGTTTCAAAGTGTTACAAAAAGGTTACCTTCTCAATCTTCCTCAAACATTCTGCATTGTCTGTCCCGATTTTATTTACGATGTCAATAAAGATATCGCAGTAGTGTTTCAAATCATGTGCTGTCATTAGGTAACTTCTTGACTGCATGGCTTCGTTTCTTGCCGTCCATCCCTTTGGATAGTGTCAGGGAAAATATAATATTATGTAAATAGACACTCGTACAGTTTTGCCGTCGCAATGTTTAATTATCTTAAGTAAATACGCTAATTATATCTGTCAGTTTTTAATCAATCATTTATGAAAGAAGAACAATGTGTAAATTGTCAATTTCACTAGGACATAATTTGATAACGGTTAGATTTTGTCCCTTTCCTATAACTATAATTCTGAAGCAGACAACTTAAAAAACGTCTAGGCACAAAAACTGAACATATATTTAAATGAAAGTTTTTAAAAGATGTTGTTGAATATATTTGTAAAATCATAAGAAGCGAAGAAATTGCTCATCATGAGCAATTTCACCTTTTGCAATAATGTTTTCAAAATTCGTCTGTGGTATATGCTTCGAAATCTTTGTCTGCAAATGAAAAATACCTTTAAGCTCACGATCTATTTTAAAACCAGTTTGTTAATTTGTTCTTTAAACACAAATTTGGCTGAAGTCATCCACTTGATACGATTATCCCTGATATTTTACAAGTCCTTACGTATTTATGGACAAGTCACTACTAAATACTACAGGGTTGTTTATTTATACAGAAACATATATATATACTAAGGTAGTTTGTCAGTTATACTAATATAGGATCTTTGAATAAACTAAGTATGGCAGAAACGTGGGCTCTGCGAATCATCTTAATATGGTGAACACTTGTGGCCAGTAATTTCAAAAGTTTTCAAGCAATACAAGAGATATGGAACGGAAATGAAATCAACTGAGCTGATTTGTAACGTGCACTTTGCACGTCGTTTCAATTTGGTAAACGTTTTTGGCGAGTTATGTCAAAATCCTTCAATGGGTTCAAGCTATATGGAACAGCGGGGAAAACAGTCATATGACCTATGACATCTGATAGTGACATTGACCTTGAATCAAGCTACTTGTTACATGCGCTCTGCACATCGTCTCAAAATGGTGACCATTTGCGGTGAGTAATTACAAAATCCTTCAAGTGGTTCAACAGGGATCGGACATGACATATAGGCACATAACAATTGACCTCTAGTTGGGACCTTGACACTGAACCAATCTGGTTATAACATGCATAACGTATTAATATGGTGAGTCCTCAAAATTCCTTTAAGCGGTTCAAGACTTATGGAGGTACACGATTTGTGACGGACAGACGGAGAGACACCAGACAACTCGAGAAAAAAACAATATTTCTCTCCAGTACATGGGGAGAATAATTAATGAATGGATAGCAAATAATATAGACCAATGATAGTCTTTACGAGTGTGAAGGTTTATCTTCGTTTACATTATTCTCAATTGTTGTTTAAAGTACGCATATTATGTTTACATTCGCGTACATTTCAACACCACAAATAACAGTTTTTCCTACTTGTATGTAATCAAGAGTCCAATAATTATTTCAATATCTGGAAGAAAATCATTGTATAAACAATACCTGAGCAAATTATAAGTCTATTTTGGACCTGAAGGTTGACTGAAAAACAAAAACATGGTTGTGCTTTGAAAAGCAGATTATAAAGAACTAAAAACTAAAATAAATACCTCGCAGAAGATATTGTTGTCGTTGGTCATATCAACGGCAGTTATGAGACGTTCAAAATGTCTATTGTTGATTACAACGTTGAGTACGCTTGAAAAATCTAAATCAGACCCCGGCTTTCCTTCCAAATCCTTACTCTTGGACATGTAACATTTTGCAATTTCCCAAGGATTAGATAACCATTTTGTAATATCAGAGTTCTTGTAACAAGGAAGACTCTTATGGACGAAACGATGCGTCGATTCGATGTGGGACGTTATGTCACTGCAAATATGTAACGAGCATTTTCTGGCGTTAGTCGACTTGCATTTGCCACATAGAGATATATGTCTGAAGTTTGATTTGATGTCAAAATGGAACTTCGTAATTTCCTTTTCTACAAATGGTCTAATAGCCTCGTCGGTGATCCCCATGACCAGAACCCCCTTCAACCAGTTAATCGTTTCGGGGTTATTCAGAAGATCATCGATGTCCGCTTCCGCCACCATTCCTAAAATATATGTTAAACGCATGGTCATGAAGGATTCATTCAACGATAACTTAATTGGCACAAATTGAAATAGAAATTGCAACAACAGTATCCATTGCTGCTCATCGTTTCATTTGTATAAACACGTTGCTTACAATTGTATATATATTGGGGTAAACATGTTAGAGCTCACGCAACTGTGTATCTTTATCACCATTGCTGTTTCATTAGTAATTGATATTTACAAATTGCCGAAACCTACTTTATTATAACCAAGAACATTATTTTTAAAAATATTAACGACGTAAAATGGATGTTGTTTGCGGTATGTTAAAATAGTAAAATTCATCCGCTGTCATGCTGATCTACACCCAAATGGTCCCTAAAACAATTTTGTTTGCGTATAAATTAATGTATACCATCACTAGAATGTATTGAATATATGACATTGAGTTTAACATTTGAAAACGATCAGCTAAAAATCAGTCCGAGGAAGAAAGACGATAGAAGAGAATAAAACCGACTTTAAAACAATTACAGAAAGCTCCTGAAATAGAATAAACGATGCCATTAAAATGGCTAATTATAGCAATACTCGAGAAAAAACAATGTAAAAATAATGGACGTGAAGCAAGAACAAAACAAAACTACAGAAGTGTTAACAGATAACGTTTGTGAGATCCTAAAACCCCGAGGCGTATACCTACATAGGCAAGATATCCTGGCCATAACATCGACTACCTTCGAAAAGAATTGGGCCCAAACCTGTTATAATAAAGACGATAAACAATAACATTAAGTCGAAGATCATGAGACAAAGAAAGTCATTGAAAACGGCAGGATTTCGACTAGCAGACGAAGTCACAAAACTTAACACTGGCCTGATTAGTAGATTCTTTCTCTATGCAGAAATAAAAAGAGCCTGGTTTTTCAATGGCTCGGTATACTGACAGACACACCAGGATGAAAGTGTTTAATTTGATATTTTTGATGACATTTCAAGGGTTATACAGGACTCTAAATCAAAACATAAATCAAAGTACTGAAAGTACCGAAGGTAGAACTTCGATCGGTTAAGAGGAGATGCAGAAGTGCATATAGAAATATTTATCTTAAAATCTCCACTATGACAGACAAGTAATGCTGCATTAGGCCAGAACGAAATATTTCAAAGATAATAAATTCCTGTTGGTCTTGTGAAAATAAATTGACTCCAATTTCGAATATGTCACTCAGTCCACATGGTACTTTTTTTGTTTAATGATCATATTACCCAATAGCTCTATGGATATTCAACCATCAACATTCATGACAGTTCAGTGTATTCCTATTAATTGACTGTACTGATCCAACGGATGCATTCGGATTATGCAATATATTAATGCAATCTATTGATGTTTACAATGATAATAGTAAACTTAGAAGTGTAATATACCAAAACAGTTTTGTTTTGAATGATGTTCTGGTTGTTCATCTCCAGCATTATACTTTGCTTTTAGTGTCTATTAAACGTAATTGATTGCATGCTTCTACTTTGACAGAATATGTGTATAATAATGACCAGAAAGATATAAAACGCCTAATCCAAGAACAATGTAATAATATACAAGAGTTTTGCATCTCCAAAACAGACGGCAAGCGAAGACCTGAATCGATCCCCTGAAATATATCTAAGTAGCATATGTGTAACTGTTAATCTCGGAGAAAATTTAATCAAGAGCGTGAAGGAAACTTCTAGGTTTGAACAGTTCGTAAGAGGACCACCAAAGAAACATTCCTGTGAAGTTTGGATGATATCAGTCCAATAGTTTAGGAGGAGATTTTGTTTAAAGATAAAAGTTCATTTTACCCCTTTTCTGAAGCAGCATGGCAGCTTTCTTTTCAAGCCAACCAATATGACTAAATCAAACTAAGTAGAGGGTCACTAAAGGAACATAATCGCTAAATTACACATGTATCCTGAAATCCGACAAAAACTTGAATAGAAATGTAACCATTAAATGTTGTCACTTTGGCACTTTTCTGATGCCGTCTAGCTGCCATATTAACCAATCAATACATCTTAAGCAAATATTGTAGAGGGTCACTCATGGAACATGTGAACTAAACCAGCTTGGAATCTTCATAATAAAAAAAAACCTAACAAAACATCTACAACGTGCGTAAAATATTGTCTGCATGGGAGAAAGGGTTAAATAATATGTGCACGATGTTTATTACGTGTAACAACTTGTTCAAATGTTCACGTGGAGTTGAGAGGATCTTTTTATACTTCCCATCTGCATGGGAGAAAGGGTTAAATAATATTTGAACGATATTTATTACGTGTAACAACTTGTTCAAATTTGCATGTGGAGTTGAGAGGATCTTTTTATACTTCCCATTTGATGATAACCTGGAGCATAAGCAGTGACGTTCACTGTGGTGTTCCAGGGTAAATTATATTTGCTTAACTTAGTTCTGAACTTATTGGAAAACAAAATGACCAACAATTTCCTTGAAGGACAAGCAGTGATGGTCACTGTGGTGTCCAAGGGTATAACAGAAAGGTCATATTCTGTATTTTATATGTTTATTTCACAAATTATTATTAGGATTTTCTGATTGAGCTTCAAGTGCTATACTAATTTATTTTTTAAACATTAATGCTTTGTCGTTTAAAATCTGACTATTCAATCGACAAAGAGCAAACAACAATTCAATGATTTTGGTAAACTGTGATAATTATCTGATTGGACAACTTTTAACTTTTAACGCTTTACTTCATAGACTGTTCTAACAAATTAAATACAAAATTATATCTGGGCAATTGGAGATAGGGTCTTTGTTATCAAGGGAAAGCATTGCGAGTAAAGGTGAATTTGCCCAGTGACACTATTATACATATACATGTAATAAAGTGTCCTTAATTTACCAAGATGAGAGATTCTTCCTTCTCACACAATGATTTCAAAAGTCGATACATATTAAAGTAAGATGATATTCGAATATTATATTCCTAAAACTCGCGTTTGAGTAAAAGTTATTTAGATACACTCTAACAAGAATCTGACATGTAATTATAAGTACACACAGACGTGTTTTAAATTATTTCATTATTGAGATATCTCATTCACCAAAGATGCGTTTTTAAATATTTCTTAACAAAATTGTTCCTATGTTTGTGTTTATGCGGCAGTGTACTGCTATTAAGTGTATAATTTGTCCATTTGCAGTTAGTAACTATTCGGTGACAAATGTTTTAGATATAATTTCAAGTGGATAATCTTAAGATTCACTCGTACAATTGCCGTGGTCTAAACAATAGTAAGAAGCACCAATATTTATTCAATGTTTTCAAAGAAAAGAATACTGATAGTCTATGCCTACAAGAAACTCACTTCACTGAATGCATTGAACAAAATATATAGTTTGAGCGGAATGGACGCTGTTTCTTTAGCCATGGTACATCCAACTCAAAAGGTGTTGCAATACTACTAAAAAAAGCAGCTAGACATTAAAATTCTCTATTGTAAAAAATACGATTTTTTTTTAAGTCTGGAACTATTTTTTTGCGATACTACGTTTACCCTTATCACTTTGTATGCACCTATTATTGATGATCCAAACTTTTTTTACAAATATTGTCAGTGAAATCAACAACATTATATTATATGCGGATACATACTTGATCCCAATTTAGGCTATACAAAATACAAATTTTGTAATCATAATAAAAAAGCAAGGAAAGTAATTCAATGTAGTATGAATGATATAAATCTCGTAGATCCTTTTCGGGAATTACAGGGAAACTCAAAGACATTAACGTGGAAACGGCTTACACCTTTACAAAGAGGAAGGCTTGACTTTTATTTAATAACTAGCGACATAAAACCATTCGTAAGGAATTGTGATATCGACTTAAGCTATAAATCTGATCGTTCAATTACTATTTTCGGATGTTAAACACGGAAAAGGTTATTGATTATATCAATTGCATAAATGAAAAAAATGATGAAATTATACTTCAATACTGCTTGCCTGTTTATGACATTGATTATGTAATCATAATAAAAAAGCAAGGAAAGTAATTCAATGTAGTATGAATGATATAAATCTCGTAGATCCCTTTCGGGAATTACAGGGAAACTCAAAGACATTAACGTGGAAACGGCTTACACCTTTACAAAGAGGAAGGCTTGACTTTTATTTAATAACTAGCGACATAAAACTATTCGTAAGGAATTGTGATATCGACTTAAGCTATAAAACTGATCGTTCAATTACTATTTTCGGATGTTAAACACGGAAAAGGTTATTAATTATATCAATTGCATAAATGAAAAAAATGATGAAATTATACTTCACTACTGCTTGCCTGTTTATGACATTGATTATGTCTTTAATATGAATAGGTCGCAAATACAATTAGTCATTAATGATCAACTTTTTTTAGAAACCCTTTTAATGGAGATACGTGGAAAGACTATCTCATTTTCTAGCTACAGAGCCAACGAAAGAAAAAAGTGTGAGAAGTCATTATTATCTGAAATTTTAAATTTAGAAATTCGCTTAGATAAGACCTATTTCAACTTCAATCTGAATTAAGACAACACAAACTTAAAGGTTACTTTGTACGGTCACGGTCAAAATGGATTGATGATGGCGAAAAAGTAACGAACTTTTTTTTGT
Organism: Serripes groenlandicus; assembly: GCA_031761405.1. NCBI lineage: Eukaryota > Metazoa > Mollusca > Bivalvia > Cardiida > Cardiidae > Serripes > Serripes groenlandicus. The sequence continues at coordinate 18,157,627 of JASEVX010000004.1, forward strand.
AATCTTGAAAAACAACACAATTCATTAAAATCCATAACATTTATCGAAAAAGAAGACGGAACAAAAATATCTAGTCAAGATGAAATACTGCATGAAACAAAAACATTTTATGAAAACTCATATAGTGAACAAGATACCGAGCTCGAAATAGTTCACTTTGGAAGAGTTTTTTGCAAATTCAATTGCAAAAACAATTGGAGGGCCTTTTAAATTACCAAGAACATATTTTTAAAAATATGACTAATGACAAAAGTCCCGGATGTGATGGATCTTCGGCAAATATAAAGTATTCTGGTCTAAATTTTGTCATTTTGTTGTAAGATGTCGAAACTATGCCTATATTAACGACTCATTTTCAAGTAATATCACATCCAGAATAATTACATGTATCCCTAATGATATAAACCTACAGTTGTTAACAATTTGGAGACCTATAACCCTATTACATGTATTGTACAAATTAATTTCGGGAACAATAGCAAACAGACTTAAAACATAACTGGATGGTTTTATCTCAAATTACCAAACTGGTTTTCTTAAGGGGCGTTTTATAGGAGAAGATACTCGAGGTCCACGATGTGATGAAATATTGTGAAGACAATAATATTCCAGGACTACTGATGTTAATCGATTTTGTTAAAAGCCTTTAATTCTGTATCTTTCGATTTTATCTCAAAAACTCTTGAATACACTAAATTTGGTCTTATGTTCAAAAAGTTGAAACAATCATGTTCATACAATACGCAAGTAAGTGTTCAGTTAAATGGCTTCCTGTCGGAATTATTTGCTGTTACAAGGGGCTGTCGTTAAGGTGACCTCCAGTCGCGGCACAACGGTCATGGTGGATTGCCTTTGGGCAAGGCACATTTTCCAGCCTAGTACTGGTTTGTTTACCCAGGGATCATGAATAAGTGAACTGTCGCCGTGATATAACTGAAATAATGTTGAAAGCGACGTAAACCCCAATAAATAAATAAATAAATTACCACAATATACAGTTGAATTGGAAAGAGATATACGGGAACACGGTCAAGTGTACTTAAAATTCGTATATTCAATGGATGCGAAAATTATATATAGATTTTTCCCTTCTAATTCTCTTCTGTAAGAAATAAATCTTAATCTCCTCCTCCCCCTCCTCTCTCTCTCTCCCCTCTCTCTCTCTCTCTGTCTCTCTCTCGATGTGTCTCTCTCTGTGTCTCTCTCTTTGTCTCTCTCTCTCTGTCTCTCTCTCTTTGTCTCTCTCTGTGTCTCTCTGTGTCTCTCTGTGTCTGTCTGTCTGTCTGTCTGTCTGTCTGTCTCTTTCTCTGTCTCTCTCTCTTTCTTTCTCTGTCTCTCTGTGTCTCTCTGTCTCTCTCTTTGTCTGTATGCCTGTCTGTCTATCTCTGTGTCTCTGTCTCTGTGTCTCTCTGTGTCTCTCTGTCTCTCTCTGTCTCTCTCTCACTGTCTCTCTGTGTCTCTCTCTGTCTGTCTCTCTCTCTCTGTCTGTCTGTCTCTCTCTATCTCTCTGTCTCTCTCTCTGTCTCTCTCTCTCTCTCTCTCTCTCTCTCTCTCTTTCTCTCTCTTTCTCTCTCCCTTTCTCAACATTTGCAGTATTATTGAATCGATCTTTCTTTCTCATATTTTTGTTTGTTCATTTTCTGTTTATTTTTATTTTAGTATAATTTTATTAGATAGATATATAATTTCATAAATATTTCTATTCTCAAATCTCTGCACGCTAAACTATTGTCATCTGCAGCACTTTTGAAGCTTATGTTCTATTGTCTAAATAGTTGCTGTAAAAGAATCTGAGCTCCAAACTGTTTGGATCACAGGTCAACTCCATATTATATGAAGCGTGATCTTGATCCAAACTGTTTGCATTGGTCATCATAAACGAATAAGTAACAGGTGATCTAATGTGTTCCAATAGCTCTCTGTCAGTATCTACAACAACAACAGCATCCCATATGGTGTTGGTAACATTAACATATACGTTTTCTAAATTGTACAAACTGGTTTGTAATTTACTAAAGGCAAATTTGCCTGAATGTAATAAAATGTATTGTATTGTATTGTATTGTATATGCAGTTTGAATGATTGTTTGAATAGCAAAGGCTTTCTTCTCTTGAAAACGGCTGCATAAATAACAGGTTTTTGAATAAGTAACAGGTTATTTAATATGTACTTATAGTTCTACAACAATAATATTATCCCATATTGTGTTGGCAACATTAACATATACAATTTGAATGATATTTGGGAGAGCAAAGGCTTCTTTTCATGAACACGGCCGAATAAGTAACAGGTTTTTGAATATAGTACCAATGGGTCCCTGTCAGCATCTACATCAACAACAACATGAACATTGTGATTTTCAACATCAACATATGCAGTTTGAATAATGATTTGGAAAGCAAAGGCTTATTTTCTTGAAAACGGCCGAAAAAATGAACAGGTTTTTAAATAAGTAACAGGCGATTTAATATGTACCAATATGTCTCTGTCAGCATCTACAACACCAACAACATCACATTTGTTGTTGGCAACATCAACATACGCAGTACTTAAGTTAAAATCTGAATAAGTAATGAATAAGGAACAAGGAACAAGTAACCATCATTCAAGCATGTGTGACCTTGACATTTGAGGTACATGCCTGGGTCTTGTGCGCGACAAGCCTCCTCACGATGGTGAACAACGCGCTGCCTCATCATGTACATGTGTACTGAGTTACTTGGGAATCCTATGATGTATGGTTGAGATATGGGTCAGACAAGGTAGTCCTATCAAACAGTACTCATTTTGACCTTTGACCTATAAGTGTGACCTTGACATTTGAGGTACAGGTTTCTTTGAAATCCTTTGATGCATGGTTGAAATATGGGCTGGACAAGGTACAGTCCAATCAAATAGTAAGCATTTTGACCTTTGACATCTAAGTGTGACCTTGACATTTGAGGTACAGGCCTGGGTCTTGAGCATGACACGCCGCCTTATCATGGTGAACATTTAAGCGAAGTTTCTTGGAAATCCTATGATGCATGGTTGAGATGAGGGCCGGACAAGGTAATCCAATCAAACAGTACTCATTTTGATCTTTGACCTCTAAGTGTGACCTTGACATTTGAGGTATTGGCATGGGTCTTGTGCGCGACACGCCGCCTCATCATGGTCAACGTTTGTGCCAAGTTTCTTTCAAATCCTATGATGCATGGTTAAGATACGGGCCGGACAAGGTTATGTGGGACTGATAGATAGACAGTCGGAATCGATCAAACCTCTAGTCCCCAAACCGGTCTTCGACCGGTAGGGGACTAATAAGGAACAAGTAACCAACTTCACATTTAAATAAGGAATAAGGAATAGGGAATGAACTTCACGGAGGTAAAATTCAATATATTTTCTTCTGAATTCACTTTTCCACAAAGTGCAAGCAAGTGCTACTGGTATTAATTCTAAATACGTAATGTCTTTTAAGATAGCTGTGTCACATAGTAAAGGCCACTGTAGGTGAGACCACTTACAATTAAATTATACACCACAGCCTTAATGTGCACCCCCTGCACTATCTGTAAAGCTGCAACTGCTCATTAGTAACCCATTAATTTTCTTACATTAAAGTGACTCCCATTATAATTTGTTAAAAAGGTTTTCCACATATACAAATCTTGTGATGTGGCTTTTTAGCCTGTGACATTAAGCCGCCTAAAAAAAAGCTATAGCGGAAGGTAAAGCTTTTGTACAAAATGAAAGCATGCCTGTCAATTATTACAAATTCTTCAATGAAATCTTATTGTAAGAAAGGTGGTAATTATTAACAGACAGTAATTCCGTGACTTTTGAGAGAGGCAAACGTATTTCCATGGTTTCTGAATCAAGTTCTAGATCCAGATAGGTGATACAAGTGGTGGGACCCTGTTTTTGTCATGAACTTATGGCAATGAAATTTCACTGGCTAAATCAGAGAAGAAGTTCATTAATGAAAGTCAATTATCTGTAGATGCAGCACCAAGAAAAATAAAATCTCAATAGTTTTCAATAGAGCTCGGATTCAGACCTTCGTTTCATTTCAAGTTCCAAAAATGAAGAGAACTTTTCAAATGTAGAACAGCTGATGGAGCAACCCATTGGCATACATTTGTCAATGTATCAAAATCTCCTGGATAGCATGGCAACAGTCGGAAAGCTCTTTTAATATCCAACTTTCCCATTAATGTACTTGGTCAAAATCCGAGTATGGAACAGCATAAAAGTTTCGTTAATAAAATCATTTATACTGGCTGACTTTGGGAAAGACATATGTGTCATAAGACGAAAACCACCAGTCTTTTTGGTACAAGACCTATTGGTGAACACTTAAGATTTGAAATTGGACTCTAGACAAATGGCGCTAAAATTCAGTCTAAAGCAATTTCTTCTGGAATTTTTTGTATTGCGACTGCAATGTTTAACTGCAACGATAAAAGATTTTTGCACTCAAAAGGAACAGGAAGACCTGAATGAGATGGGGCGAAATCTCTCGAAAAAACATGAATTAGAAATTCTGACTCCTTATGTAGTTGCTTTCCAACAGCAAACGAATAAGAGTATCAACATTTATAGGCGATTTACCTTGAACCCATATTTCACTTTCGGGGACAAAAATTATGTTGATGATTAGAATATCTCATCCTTTTTTGGTTGCCTTGGTTTGATAATTAATACATTCCGCCAAAATTATTTGATTGGCTTAATTATTGTGGCGAGGGTATCATAGGTTTTTTTGGTCTAAATGTGTAGGACTGATATGGAGTATTTGTCAAACTGGTGTGTTGATACCTGCAGTTCTGACGTGTGCAAAACCCTTTTGAATTGAACTCAAAGCAGTAACATTAAAAGGTTGCTTATTAGGTAAACAATTATCACCAGTTAAGTTGCATGTGAGCCACAAATGACCATCAAGTGTAGACCAACTTCTGTCAGGGTAAAGATACATGCGTAGTCTAAACTGTTCATCATAGCGTAGCCACGTATGAGCTGGGTTGGATGAAGCAATACTTAGGTAACTTAAAAGTCGATTGACCATTTGTGTATGCCTTTGGCAATATATTTTATATAATTAATAAATGCATCGGTCCATTGACTGATTTATTTTGAAAAACAATATTACTCTCACAAATCTTTAGTTCCTTATCTTCCGACATAGAAATACTTGATTTCAACAAAAACATTTAGCTATATGAATTTATAATCCCACTTTTTTTCTTTTAATGGATCTGAAATGAAAATTTCCAAATCAAACAACGGGTTAATTGTTAGTGCATCCAATTTTTTTATATTTTTGTCGGGGGTCCAGACACATACATACCCACAGTCTGCAATGTTTGAAAAGCAGGAAAAACAACTGGTACTGGTTCAGCTACTGGTATTGGTTCACTCATCACCAACTCATTTTCTGGTTCCTGGGTTCTGACCCTTTTTTGAGCAACCTCTTCCTGTTTAGATTTTCCTTTTGATTTTGGCATCCTGAATGACAGTAAATAATTCACGTTCTTAATTATAGCTTGAACTCAAAACGTAATCGATGATACTTTTAATATGTAAAGTATTAATATGCATTTCATCATGAAGCAATGAGCATGTGTTTATACATAATTGTTCTACTTTATTTAACTTTTATCGTAGAAGCATTCTAACGTCGCGGATATCGCGTGACTTTGTCCTTACAGACGATTTGGAACTGTAAAATTGTCTCCCAACTATTTGCTGACATATTGCAACAATAAAATGCATCTTAAACACTTTTGTTATTTATTACCATGGGAAGAATAGCCAAAATACCCTTATTTTTTATATACCAAAATTAAAGAACAGTTTAAACCCCCAAAAGAACAAGAAACGGCCAGGGGTCTTTGTGCTTTGTTTGACTGAATTAGGCCAATGCAACTTTACAATGCGTTTAAAATCCCAAAATGTGCGATGTAAAATGACTAGAAAGTGTTAACTAATGTCCCATATTATAGATATGGCAGTGTTGATCTTTGTAATGATATACAAGAGCTGTCAGCAAGACAGCATGCTCGATTATTTAGCCATGTGATACTATAGACAACAGTTGTTACTTAGATAGTTGCTGGATAGTACAGAACTATAAATCAAGTTGGATAAGTCAGGTTTGAATATCCTCTCTGCGGTTATGAGAAAACGCCTTGCATGCACAATTTTACCCCAAATTTCTAACTTCAAAAAGGGCCATAATTTATAATAAATAAATTCAGTCAGGAGTTACCTTACCTGATTGTTTGGTACCTTTAAAGACTTTATTGAAGTTTTAAATCAATCCCTAAGTGGTTACTGAGATATGTGCATGATAGTTTCATGCATGCAACCAAATTTTCAAACTTAAACAAGGGCCATAAATTGTACTAAATTCATACAAGAGTCATCTTACCTGATTGTTTGATACATTTAAAGACTTTTTCAAAGTTTTAAATCAATCACTATGAAGTGGTTACTGAAATATGTGCATGGTAGTACCATGCATGCAAAAACTTTAACCAAATTTACAAGGTCAAACAACGGCCATCAATTGTACTAAATTCATACAAGAATTATCTAACGTGACTGTCTGACACACCTGAAGACATGAATGAAGTTTCAAGTCAACATCATTAATGGTTACTGAGATATATCCATGAAAGTACCATGCATGCAACACTTTAACCAGAATTTCTAAGTAAAAAAAGGGCCATAATTTGCATTATATGCTGGTAAGAGTTATCAAACTTGATTGTTTATATAGGTGTGATGATTGGGAAGGGTTGTATAAAGTTTCAATGCATAAAGTAGTTACTAGGATATGGACTCTTAATGTCGTTACACGCAAAATTTAACCAGAATTTCTAAGTAAAAAAAGGGTTATAACTTGCAGTAAATGCAGGATAGAGTTATCTAACTTGATAATCTACATAGGTGTGATGGTTGGGAAGGGTTGCATAAAGTTTCAATGCAATGCATCAAGTAAATACAGAGATATGGACTCTTACACGCAAAACTTAACCAGATTTTCTAAGTAAAACAAGGGGCATAATTGTTTCAAAATCTAATATAGAGTTTTGAAACTTGTCCTGCAAGGTCATTTGATGATCTTCAATAAGTGTGTGAAGTTTTAAAGCAATAGCTTATGTTGTTGTTGAGAAAAAAGCCTTGCATGCACAACTTTAACCAAAGTTGCAACGCCAACGCCAACGCCGACGCACAAGTGACTGTAATAGCTCTCATATTATTCGAATAGTCGAGCTAAAAATGCTTATGATGTACCAAATACCCATGCATACTCTTCAGGTTAACACAGGAAAATTATTTTGTACATATTTAAATCAAGAATTATTTCAAATTCACATGTTTAAAATTTATAAGATGTTTAACTGCTTCTGTTTTTCTACTTTTCTATATGTTTCTATATGTTTCCATATAATGCCCCTGTTTAAAAAAAAAAAATTATGTTTGATATTGCCTATTTGAAACTGCAAAGTTCCCATGTGATGACGTCACAAAGTCAGGATAACAATGAAGGCTTCTATCTTGCAGTTGTACACATGTGTATTCATGATTTTATTTATGAATTATCAGTTTTCAAAGGATTTTTTCTTCGAAACTTATAGGAAATAAATAATTCTTTCAGGTAAGACATGAAGTTTCGTATCATTCACTAAGCCTTCTGCATGTTAAGTATGTGAATCCTTAACCTCACAAACTTTGAAGGCTCGAGGATATGTGATTCTTCTATCCTTGAAGCAGACGGCTCGTAAAGAAAGGGAAGAAACTCACGCGACAATAGGTGTAAATCCTCGGAAAACTAAATCTCCGTCGTCCATACAAAGAATTAAATCTTATCACTTGGATAATTGCATTTATATCACACATACTATGCGATCTAAATGGTTTAAAAAAAAATGGTTGACATGAAAAACGTTCCGATTACGACGTTCCAGTCTAATTTATATATGACCGGGCAATACGAGGGAAATAACAAAACCCGGAAGCAAGTGAATATTGATTGTTAATGAATTTATCCGGTTAACCGATTAACCTGTTGGAAGATTATACGGTTAACCGGTAATTAATATCGGTCACCGTTGACATCCCTAACAGAAACACTCAAAATATCATGAAAGATAATTCACCAATAAAAATGAAGTATGTATATTATCTATCCTATTACGTATTATTTCAGCCAGCTGTGATATTGTCAAATTGTCTGTCCTGACTTGTTCAAAATCAGATGAATTTGTTTTTTATATGCAAATGATAATGAAAAAAAATAAGAACCAATATAAGGCATCATTTCATCTGACACGGTTAGTAAATCTGTTTTTGTTTTAATGACATTGTTAACGCTTTACAGAGCATTAGGTAAGAAGAGTATTTCACATCCCCAAATCCTTATATGACTTAAACTTTCAAAGCTTATGTTGTGAGTACTTAAAGGAATCGTCTCAGTAAGACAACACTTTTTAGTACCCACAATATACCCCTGACAGTATTAAACAGTATTTCAAATATATACCGGAGAGAGAACACTTATTAATTATGCGTATGTGACAAACCGTGTAGTACTAGGCTATGTAAGGTGCTTTGATCACGACTATTGTCAACCTTCAGAAAGAATGAATGGCCGAGTTGGGTTTCAAACTCACAGCCCCTATATTCATAGCTCTAAACCGTTACCGACTGAGCTACCGCTGCTCAAAGTGTTGTACAGTCAAATCTTTAACTTAAAACAGAATAGCATTGAAGTATACTATTTATACTTTACAGACCCATTTCGACGCATCTGCAGAAAACAATTTTGAAAAATTGTTCAAAGTCGTCGTTTCACATTTGTTGTATAGTGGAAAAATGTGAAGTGTGAAAAATTAACCTTCGACTGAAACCAAGGACAAAGCTATATTTACTTCCTCAATATATCCCCTTCGTTCAATAGATACTATCGTTTACACTTAAACGTGAATACACATGAATTCGGTCAGGTGAAGCGAAGTCGGTTTACACGACAATTTACTGGAACATACTAAGTTTTCTTCACGGTTTTCATACTAAGTATCACTGTCTATTGAATGCAGGTAAAATCGCATTCGGACAAGTCATATACCGAGGTTTATAACTTATAAATTTTTCTGCGATATTTATTAAAAACATATGTTTACAATGTTTGTACACTCCTACAAATACAATCTAGTAATCGAAATTGTGGCAACCATTTAAACAGGAGGGCCAAGATGGCCATAAATCGATCACCTGAGTGGGTAAATTAGGAGAAATATTTAACTGCAAATATCTGGGAAAATTTGATAAGGAGTGCAAATGAAACTGCAAGGAGTGGACACTGTTAAAGAAATAGTTAATCAGTAGAGACCATTTAAAGCTTGAAATCAAACAAATACTTTGATAAGAATGGAATTATAAAGTTTTGTAATTTTGCGCCTTTCCTGATGCCGCCTTGCTGCCCTTTTTTCAACGAAATCAATACGGCTTGAACAGCTTTTGTAGAGGGTCACTCAAAGAACATTTTACCAAATTATCTTGGAATCGGACAAGCAGATTATGGAGGAAAAAGATTTTAAAGTTTGGGTATATTTCTTACTTTCTGATGGCGAAGCAAACAAAGTTCTACACATAATGTAAGTCTTTGAACAATTTTGAAAGAGGATCAACAGAGGAACATTCCTGTAAAGTTCAGTTAAAACTGGTCGAGTGGAATGGTAAGAGTTTTCATTTGAAAACGCTCAATTTACCCCTTTTGTGATGACGCCCGGTTGTTAAGATTTTGTTACCAATCAATCAACTTGAACAAATTAATTAGAGGATCACTGAAGTAAGATTCCTTTTCAATTTTCTTATGATCAGAAAAGCACTTTCAAAAAATGGAATTTTCAAATTTTGTCATTTCGCCCATTTTCTGATGCCACCTGAAAACCATGTTTTTCATCTAATCAGTATGGCTTGAACACTTCTTGTAGAGGGTCACCCAAGGAACATTTCTACCAAATTATATTGGAATCTAACAAGCAGATTCAGAAGAGAAGATTAAAGTTTGGACATTTTGCCCCCTTTCTGATGCCGCAGCAACTAAAGTTCTCAATGGAATTTAAATCTTTGAATTTGTTGGTCCTGTGGTTTAGGAGGAAATGATGATTAAAGCTAAAAGTTAACGACGGATGACCGTGATCAGAATAGATCACCTTGATCCTTCGGCTCAGGTGATCTAAAACGCGACATAATCTTAACCGTATTCGTTGTATCTTAGTTCTATATCAAACTGAATTTAATTAAATACCTTTGTTAATTTTGGGATGATTCATTCCATTAGATTCAAATACATAGTATGACAAAAATTATAGCTGGTTTACAAATCCACTTTCGTTTTCGACTCCTCCCCCTTTATAGTAGATACTATTCGATTTTAACTATATGGTTACATACAATGATGACATCTGCAGCATTATAATACAAGATTGTCAATTGTTAATCAAATCAAGCGAGGATATAGGATAATTACCCTATGCATCCATGAATACAGGAATTAACTCTAAAAGTTTCTATGTGCGTCTAACTCACAGCTGTAAACTAACTTGTAACATTACACTCCCCGCTTGATTGCCTAAATCACTAAATCATTAAATTGAGATTCATCTACATACATGGAAAACATGCATGTATATGTCTTACAATGCACTCACAATTAAGAACCATTTATGACTTTTGGTTATGGTACATCTTATGTAACTTATATATTCTTCTAACATGTTTGCAAGCATGCAAATTAAACATCTGATTGAAATTAAAGTTTAAAAGTCTGTCTAATATTTGACTTCACTGTCACAATCTAGCACCATGATTAATTCAGTCATTTGACGTTGATAATACACTGGTTTCCCAGTGTTGATGATTTGCACTTGCACTTGACGGACTAAATCATCTGCTCCCCTGAACGTCTTGGTGACAAGTCCCATTGGCCATTGAATTATATTGACACTAATGTCCTTTAAAAGAATCACATCACCTGGTTGTATGTTTCTACGGGAGTATGTCCTTCTGTCTTGATTGTAGGGTATGTAGATAATATTTTTTCCATTTACTCCAAAAGATATCAAAACGGTATTGAACACATTTCCATTGTGCTTCACTGTCACAATCTAGCACCATGATTAATTCAGTCATTTGACGTTGACAATACACTGGTTTCCCAGTTTTGATGATTTGCACTTGCACTTGACGGACTAAATCATCTGCTCCCCTGAACGTCTTGGTGACAAGTCCCATTGACCATTGAATTATATTGCACTAATGTCCTTTAAAAGAATCACATCACCTGGTTGTATGTTTCTACGGGAGTATGTCCTTCTGTCTTGATTGTAGGGTATGTAGATAATATTTTTTCCATTTACTCCAAAAGATATCAAAACGGTATTGAACACATTTCCACTGTGCTTTGTACGCGTCTGTAAGACTTACTACTGTGTCTGTGAGATTAATGTCCATATCGGATTACTTTTGAGTCAGTAATATCGAAGGGCTCAACACAGTTGTATCTTCAGAATCATAGGATACTGTAACAAGTGGACGTGAATTGATTATCGCACTTATCTCTTGCATTAGAGTGGACAGAACTCCAATAGTCAAACTCCTATGATTATTGTTCAGAAGCATAGAGTCCAATATTCGTCTGCTAATACCAGTCATTCGTTCCCATACACCGCTTTGTGAGAAGAAAGTGGAGAGTTAAATCTCCATAAAATGCCCTTAAAATGAAGAAATGTTTCTATCTCAGGATCTCCATCATTTATGATGATGGAATTCAGTCGCAACTCTTTAGCGCCACCAACAAAGTTAGTTCCTCTATCTGAACACAATAACACTACAGGTCCGCGTATGGCTATGAATCGACGAAGCCAGTTTATGAATGATGAGGGACTCATTTGTTCAATCAGTTCTATATGACAAGCTTGGGTTGACAAACAAGTAAATAATACTGCTCATTTTTTAACATTGACTGATCCCCCACGTGTTTTCCTAGTAACTACTTCCCATGGCCCAAAAACGTCCAGTCCAACAAAACTGAAAGGCGGAGATATGGGGTAATCCTATATTCGGGGGAAAGTCGGCCATTTTCTGACATCCCCCCCTCACCGCGTAGTTTTCTGCATATAACACATGCATGTAACACACTAGAAATCAGTCGCTTTACTCCTAAGATCCAGTACCCGTTACTCCTCAGAATACCTTCTGTGAATAGTCTACCTTGATGTTTCACCCCTGAATGGTAAAACGTAACTAATAATCTTCCAACATGATCTGACCCTGGAATAATAATTTTTCTTTTCTGATAGTCTCTGATATTGGACATGTTTAGTTTCCCTCCTACTCTAAGAATATCCCCTTTGTCTAAAACAGGATTAAGTGAAACAATTATACTGTCTTTTGGGAAGATTTTGATGACCAGACAGACACATAATTTCTTTATTAAAGTGTGACCTTTGAATTTCTTTTATAATCATGTTCTCTGACTCTCGTTTTAGTTGAACATAGGTCTTTTGATCACTCTTTTTACACCTCTGACTCTTGCTAATCTCTTGAGAGCTACTAAGGCATTAAATAAGCCTTCCCACTGAGAAAATCTGGAGTATCTTTCAGATCATAAACCCAAATTAGAAGTGTAATTTCACTTTTCTTAACATAAAGAATCAATTCTGGTCTACTTTCACAGTCATTACCTCAAATCTGCAGCAGACAACTTTTAAAAAATCAGGGCAGAAAACTTATGAATTTTTTCTAACCTTAAGGTATATTTGAAAACATTGTGGCAAAATGAGAAATTGCTTGTTTTGAGCAATTTCTACTTTTGTCACAAAGTTTTCTCTGGACTATTTTAAAGCTTAGAGGTAAATCTTTTTAACGATATAATGTATTCTACCTGAGAAACGCCTAGAAAGTGCAACAATAGAGGGTTGAAACAGGTCGATTTACATGGAAACAAGCAATTTCTCATTTTGCCACAAAATGCCGGGAAAAACATGTTGTAAAATAATGAACATTATTTATATCACAGTCAGAGCTACATACATGCAGTGATGTAACAGACAGTCCAAGTTGTATATAAACTCGTGTTTTGAATTTGTCTAGGAGTTTCGCATTCGGCCGGTTCTCCATGCTATGTATTTGATTAAAAGTACGTTATAGACCCAGCACCTGTGTTTGTCATGTTATTATGCCACAATGTGTATGTGAACTGGTCGCCGTGATATGACTGAACAATTGTTGAAAACGGCGTTAAACCCCAATCAACTCAGTAATCTCTCAATCAATCAAACGAGGTAAAATATGAATTTATGGAATCCCCGAATTGTATTTGTTGAGCTTAACCCTTTCCCACACGCAACTAATATTCAGCAAACGACTTTGAAAACATCAAACATTCATGATGGAATATCCAATAAATGTAGTAAAATTACTGACTAGAGGTAAAACTATTCTCCTTTTACCAGATTGCTTTCACAATTCGTAGCGCGGAGATAATCTTTATTTTATAGTCTCATACAAACTGTCATCTACCTTAGTTTTAGCACAGGATGAAACATGTAGTGACTGGCCTAAATTAGGACTTCGTTTTGTATTTGGGATGGACCTTTTAAGATCACAACAAATTATCATTTGAAAACAAGTCATGCATTCTTATCCCATCGTTTACCCTTTCCAACCTGCAGACGCTTCTGCAGCAGAGGCCTTTTGAAAACAGTGAGGCAAAAGCAGATTTTTTTAATACACCCCAAAGGGTCACCCGTAAATTTAATACACCCCAAAGGATAACCGCTGTACATTTAATACAACCAAAAGGATCACTGATGTAAATCAAATACACGTCAAAGGATCACCGCCGTAAATTAAATACCCCCCAAAGGATCACCGTTGTAAATTTAATACATCCCAAAGGGTCACCATCGTAAAGTTAATACACGCCAAAAGGTCACCGCCGTAAATGAAATACTTCCCAAAGGATCACCGCCGTAAATTAAATACACGCCAAAGGATCACCGCCGTAAATTAAATCCCCTCCCCCAAAGGATCACCGCCGTAAAATTAATACACCCCAAAGGATCACCACCGAAAATTAAATACACGCCAAAAGATCATCGTCGTAAATTAAATAAACCTCAAAGGATCACCGCCGTAAATTAAATACACCCCAAAGGTTTACCGCCGTAAATTAAATACACCGCAAAGGATCACCGCCGTAAATTAGATACACGCCAAAGGATCACCACCGAAAATTAAATACACCCCAATGGATCACCACCGTAAATTAAATACACACCAAATGGTCAATACCGTAAATTAAATACACCCGAAAGGATCACTGATGTAAATTTAATACACCCTCAAAGGATCACCGCCGTAAATTAAATACCCCCCCAAAAGATCACCGCCGTATATTAAATACATCCCAAAGGATCACCGCCGTTAATTTAATACACCCCAAAGGATCACCGTCGTAAATTAAATACACCCCAAAGGATCAATGTCGTAAATTAAATACACCAAAAAGGATCACCGCCGTAAATTTAAAAACACCCCAAAGGATCACTGATGTCAATTGAATACACCAAAGGGTCACCGCCGTAAATTAAATACACCGAAGGGTCACCGCCGTAAATTAAATACCCCCCAAAGGATCACCGTTGTAAATTAAATACACACCAAAGGGTCAATACCGTAAATTAAATACACCCGAAAGGATCACTGATGTAAATTTAATACACCCCCAAAAGATCACCGCCGTATATTAAATACACCCCAAAGGATCACCGCCGTTAATTTAATACACCCCAAAGGATCACCGTCGTAAATTAAATACATCCCAAAAGATTCCGGCCGTAAATTTTATACACCCCAAAGGGGTACAACCGTAAATTAAATACACCCCAAAGGATCACCGCCGTAAATTAAATACACTCCAAAGGATCACTGTCGTAAATTAAATACACCAAAAAGGATCACCGCCGTAAATTTAAATACACCCCAAAGGATCACTGATGTAAATTGAATACACCAAAGGGTCACCTCCGTAAATTAAATACACCGAAGGGTCACCGCCGTAAATTAAATACACGCCAAAGGGTCACCGTCGTATATTAAATACACGCCAAAGGATCACCGCCGTGAATTAAAGACACGCCAAAGGATCACTGATGGTTTTTTTAATACACACCAAAAATCACCGCCGTAAATTAAATACACCCCAAAGGGTCACCGCCGTAAATTGAATACACCCCAAATGATCACCGCCGTAAATAAAAGACACGCCAGAGGATCACCGCTGTAATTTAAATATACCCAAAAGGGTCACCGCCGTAAATTAAATACACGCCAAAGAATCACCGCCGTAAATTGAAACACACCGAAGGATCACCGCCGTAAATTAAATACACACCAAAGGATCACTGATGTAAATTTAATACGGTGATCAGTCAAATTTTGATAATGAATTATGGGAAATATTTTCAATCATCTTCAATAAGGTTATTAAGATATTACGCTTTTTCTTCGCAGACGACTGTAAAAGTTAAAATTGAGCGGTTTCTTTGAAAACCAACCTTAATTTCCCACATACAGTCGATTTCTGACGACCCTGCAGCGGACAAATTTGAAAACATTGTGACAAAAGGAGAACATTTTCAAACTTGAACGAACAGCTTCTTCTTTTGTCACAATGTTTTGTTTTTCAACCTTTTCTTTTCATTTATTATACCTCATTTATTGAAAGGTCCCTGGTTTTTGCCCAGATGCTTTTAAAGTCGTCTGCTTCAGATTTGTGGAACGTGGGAAAGGGTTAACAGAAGTATCTTAAAACCTTCTATGATTTATTGGCGAATGCAGAGTCGGTTCAGAATGCAGTCCAACCTCTGTTTAAGGAAGAGAACAATCTGGTCTCTGTTCATAGGTGATCTTTAGTTACAGGGCATTTATACAGAAAAGGAGTAATAGGGACGATTTTGAAAATATCAAAGCAAACAAATCTGAAAGTATAATTGTTGAATACAGTTAGAACACTGTGGCAAGTAGAGAAATTGCTCTCTGTTTGCCACAATGTTTTCAAACGTCTTCTGCTACAGATGCGTCAGTTAACGCCTTTATGTGGAAAAAGGTTTAAAACACAAGTCTGACTAGTGTAGCGTAAATAACGATTTTTTCAAGTTTCGTGCGCACAAAATCCGAAACTATCGAAATTACTTCGAATGGTATTCACATTTAAACATATCACACAGGTTACTGGAGTACAATCAGAGGAGCTATATTTATAGTTTTATGCCAGGAGTTATATTGATGGCTTTTTTAAAAAATGTTGTTTGACTTTTTGGAGACTGTGTGTATGTACAGGCTCACCTGAATCTTCATCGTAAGCAGATGTAAAAGTTCACCTAACCATCCGAAGCGGGTTAATATACATGTATGTAATGCTTTTACATGAACCGGTAATGTTTGATCTGTTTCCCTTCCTGACTTGCTGTCAGAATGAAGGAGTCCATGTCATCATTTAATGTCAGTATTGATGGCAAGGCAAGCTTATCTTTAGCACCAAGAATCTCTATGACGAAAACACCAGATGCATCCATTTGTTCCACCGTTGAACTACAAAACCAACAAATATTTTGGTCGGAATCAGACGCTATTCCCCAGGAACCTTTGCCTTTCGGAGACGTGTAAACGAACACCTGCTCGCCTTTCATGTTTATTGCAACCACTTTTTGTGTGTCGTGGCATGAAATGTATATGTGTCCAAGATCTTTATTGTCAGCCATGCAATAGACAGCCTTAATGTCGGAATTAGTAGTTCCGTTTACAGGTATGGACCGAACTTCTTTGTGTTCATCTAATCTGTACTGCATTATCTGACCCGTATCGCGCAACAGCACCATTACTACTTTGTCTGTATTATCATAGACTAGTCCATAACAGTTTTCCTCCACATTTAGTTCTCCGATTTGTTCTAGGCTTGTTGGTCTCACATATCTTAAGTCTGGAAAAGACAAAGCCACAGTTGACTTGTCAATTTGTGTCGTTTGTCATGGTGCTGTGAGAAATGATGCTCTAGCCGTTGCTACTTGGTTGTGTAAATCAATGAGAGAAATTATCTTCTTGTCCCGCTCTGCAATTAGTACAACCACTTGGGATATTCACGCACAGCCATCTATATTGCCGTAATTATCACAGCCCATTTCAGATTTTAGAACAGGGGTTCGTTCGTACAGTGGTTTTAGTTCTGGATATTTCGGCACCTCTTCACCACTGTCTTTCATCAAAACATTTACATTGTTGGTCAACTTGTACATCTTAGCGCAGTGTCCATAAATTCCTTTGATTGTGCAACTCTGTCTTTTAAGGCATTCAGTTCGCCAGTTCTTTCCATTATCATTAAAGACTTTTCCTTTTCAGTGTATCTTATTTGTTCTGTTAATCGACGTTCCAGAGCGACAACGTACGCATTCAGAAACTGTGTAATAGCTTGCACGTCTGATTTCATCCGTTTGCTAGATTCCTCCAACAATCTCTCTCGGCGCTGTTCCAATTCCAACAATTGATCACACCCATTCGTTACGTCATTCATCATTTTATGCACTTGCCCTTTCAATTCATCGGCTGTGGATTCCATTTTCTCTTGAACTGATATAAGCTGTTCACATTTCCTATGATGTACGATAGCACAATCTGAGCAGCAGTAATTATTGTGTTCGATACAGAACATCTTTACTTCAACTTCCGGATGTTTGGAACACTTCGTTAAAGCTTTCAGCTTGTCAAGGTCTGGTTGGTCCCCATCGATAGTTTTTCTAGAAGTGTCCACTTCAGGTTGATAGCCACTCATATGTTTGAGATCACAAAAACTATGTGACGACAAAGAATTGTTACTACATGTATTTCCCTACAGTCACGACACAGGTTCTCATCACAGTCTTCACATCGTACTTCAGCTTCCGATTCCGTCTCACTTCGGCTGCAGTTTCCACAATAAACAGTGAAAACATCTATAGATGCCATGTTGTCAGTTACGCCATCTAAAATCGAAACAAGAGTGAAGTTAATCAGAAACTTACTCATCCACGAGGAATCCGCCGTGGTCGAGTTGTTAGCGTCGGGGATTTGAAACCGGTCGTCCTGGGTTCGATCCCCAGTCGCGGCACGACGGTCATGGTGGAGTGCTCTTGCAAGGCACATTGCCTAGCCTAGTATCATGAATAAGTGAACTGTCGCCGTGATATAACTGAAATAATGTTGAAAGCGGCGTAAAATCACAATAAAATAAATAACATAAATACTCATCCACGTTTTCAGATCCGGGTTACCAGGCGGCTGTGCTATACATACACGACAGCAAGGACAGTTAAACCCTTTTGTGCGAGAAGAAGTATTCCGTATCACTTTGTCGATGAATTCGTACAGACAATGGTGACAGAACGAATGCAAGCATGGGAGACATTTTGTTCTAAACAAATGGAACAAGTTAAACTGTATTCACAAACACTCACCGACTTATCCGGCAATTTTCTTTTTATCGAATCCGAGGTCGGAAAGAAACGTAATAATATGCGTCTGCAATTTAACGCCGAACTTGTTATTTATCGCCACATATTTACCCTTACCCCGCTGTCCGAGACTGTTAACAACATGTGTGTTATGTTATGCACGTTTATAGAATTCAATAGCGAACCATGTTAATTGCACATTCGTGCAGTCATATCTGGGTTTACATTGCTCGCTACTCATCTATCGTACATGCAGCAGCAAAAATATGATGTTTTTTTACAAATGAAAGAACAGCTATTGAATAAAGTTGAAAACATTTTGGCAAAAAGAGAATTTGCTCACGATGAGCAATTTCTCATTTTGCCACAATGTTTTGAGACGTCGGCTGCAAAGACATCAGAAAGCGTCTAACAGTAATATGATGTTTTTCTACAAATGAAAGAACAGCTATTGAATAAAATTGAAAACAATTTAGCAAAAAGAGAATTTGCTCACGATGAGCACTTTCTCATTTTGCCACAATGTTTTCAGACGTCGGCTGCAAAGACATCAGAAAGCGTCTAACAGAGGGAAAGGATTAAGCTATTTCTATCCAACAGCCACTATAGAGAAGATAACACAGTTATAAATTGCTCTTAAAAACAATGTACATGTAATGAGAACAAGATAAGCCTGAACCACTGGAGAGTTTGATAAGAAACCTCCGCTGTTTGTCATCTATTCAAACACGCATCTCTGTAACATCCGGTGGATTGATAGGGGTTAACCATTTCCCACCTGCAGACGCATTTTGACCCAATAGCACATTTGAAACATAGGGGCCAAAGGTGAAATTGCTCATGATGAGCAATTTCTTCTTTGGCCACAATGTTTTCACCTTTATTTATCTATTAAGATATCTTTTAAGGAGATTTTTCAGGTTTTTGTCACTTTCAGCCAGTGGAGCTAATCACAAAAACATATTTAGTGATTCTAGTTTATTTTTCAACAGATAAATCTAGGACTAGATTACAAATTGACGGATGTTAAGTCTTCAATGTACGCAAATGAAAATACATAACAATTTAAGTTCAACAATCGCTAGAAACGCCTCACATATAACATAAATCTTGACCTGGACAGACAGACAAACGGAATGATGGAAAAATATATTTTCCAGCGACAAATGAGAACATTCAACACAAAACGCGCCCTGTTTTACCCTCCATACCTCCAGTAGCTGCGAGACCGAAATTAGTACCATTATTTCATGGCACGTATAAACTGTAGGACGCTTTCTTTTTGGACGACTACATCAATAGTGCTTATGTAAAAACAATTGTACATAGTATGTATGATATGTTATCACATAGACTAAATATACAGCAAACAACATTGAACATGGCTAGGCTAAAATAGTGATGAAAACATTGCAGAAAAAAGACCAACTTGCTGATTATCATTCATCTGTTAAGATTAGCCAAAAAGTGTCTAAAAGGGGAAAAGGTTAAAGGAATAATTGTAGGCAAATGTTTTTGTTAAATAGATTATAGAAAGAAAACAAAAACTTGATTCATGTTTCAAAGCGTTGTTTGAAAAGGAGGAATTGCTCATTGTCAGCAATTGCTCCGTTTCCAAATATATTTTCAATATTCGTATGTAATTAAGTAGCTATAACGGAAAGAGTTCAACCATTTCCCGCTTACAATCGCTTTTTGGCGCATGTGCAGCAGACGGCGTTTGAATACATCGTGACAAGAGGAGAAATTGCTTATCGGGACACATTTCCTCTTTTTTCACAAAGGTCTCAATCAGTTTAAATAACTGTCCATATTTTCCCCTAGATGTAATGCAAAATTGCTCGTTATCATTCATCTGTAATGCCCCAGTTACACAGACGGTCGGTCCCCAATCGGTCATTTTATTTTAAATTTACTCGCTGTTTTGATCGGTTGTCATGCGTGATTATTTCTGGTTTTCTGTGTAAACGGCCATCGGTGATGGACAAGTGTTCAATCAGTTATTTCATGGGTTGCTGGTAGGTGACCGAAAGCAACTCAAACGGGGTTGGATCGGTGATAAGGATGTTTTCATCGATAAAAATGCTGAAATACTATCGTTTTTTATCGTTTGTAAATCGGGGCTAAATCGGGCGTAACGCTGATTAATCGGTGTTTGATAGCTAGTCATCAGTGGTTAAACACTTTCCGTCAGATATGGGCCGGTGATCCATATTTGGTTATCTTTGTCCGATCGGCGATATCGGTGATTAATAGCTTGCATATCTCGTGATATAGGTTGCTGTCGGTTCTTTTATTAAAACAATATGTTTAAGTGATGAGAACCGATGATTTTTTTGCAGTTGAGTTGACCGATTGGCCACTTACAAATTTAAACCCACCGATGACACGATGGCGGCAATCGATTGATCACAGATTGAATCCCTATTAACCACCGATCAAAACCGACGAAATCCCACATTTAAATTCTCATATTTTTTCTATCGGTGGTAAGTATTAGTTGATCGGTTGCTTATCGGTGGCTCATCGGTGATATCGGTTGTAGACAGGTTGTCAATCGGCTATTTGTAAAAAAAATCACCGATCGAGAATTTTAAACATGTTTAAAAATCCCAATCGGTAATTTTTCACCGATAAAACTTATCTTTCCCCAATAGCAGTTGATAGGTGGAAAACAGGTGACCAATTGCATGCAATAGGTGATATCGGTGTTAAATACGTTGTCATCGGTTCACTCCAAAAAAACTACCGATCAATCACCGATGGCTCTGTGTAACTGGGCTGTTAATTCAAAATGTGTCTCAAATAGGGAAAGAGTAAAAAAATGTCTAGTAAAACGTGTTAATATATTAATTATGAAAAGAATTAATGTGAAACGGGTTTGACAGCATTGTGTGAAAAGGAGGAATTGCTCATTGTCAACAATAGCTCCATTTTCTACAATAGTTTCAATATTTGATTGCTATACTATCACGGAAAAAGTTCAACTATCATGTAAACGATGTAACCCTGTCCCGCTTACAGACGCATTTTGCCGTATGTGCAGCAGACCACATTCGAAAACATCGTGACAAAAGGAGTAATTGCTTATCGTAGGCAATTTCTACTTTTGCCATAATGGTTTCAACTCCTTTCAATAATTATAATTTGTTTTACAGTGATTTGCATATTTCCGTATATGTATTCTAAGTCGACTGTGTCGAATTGTTGGGATCACAGCACGGTCGACGTTATCCAACAAGATTGACATTGAGGTCAATCATAGTTCACCACTTGTTGAAACTATTTTGTCTTATTAATGCAAGTGGATGGATTTTAGTTATTCTGTCGAACCAATGAAATCATTGCAAACCAGATGGCAAACCAATCAAAACTCGACTTTCGTAGATTTATACAATTGCGCGGCTTGGTTTCAGCCGTAAGTCGACTTTTCGAAAAGCATATTAGGAATGGGATAGGTGCGAAAAGTCCCTATCCCAACAACGCGACATAATCTTAACCGTATCCGTTGTATGTTAATTTTGTATCAAACTGAATTTAATTAAATACCTTTGTTAATTATGGCACGATTTATTCCATAAGATTAAAATACATAGTATGAAACAAATTATAGCTGGATTACGTGTAAATATCTAAATGTATCCCCAAAAATCAAACCCACTTTCGGTTTCGACTCCTCCCACTGTATAGTAGGTAATATTCGATTGTAACTGTATGGTTACATACATTGATGACATCTGCAACATTATAATACAAGATTGTCAATGTTAATCAAATCAAGCGAGGATATATGATAATTACCCTATGCACATCAATGTATACTGGAATGAATTATCTCTTAAAGGTTCCATGTGCGTCTAACTCACGCTGATAAACATGACGAACTCGGTGCGGCAGGTGGCGCGTGTTGACCAAGGCGAATAACTATCGTGTGCTTAACATTTCACAATAATGGTAAAACAGAGACAACTCAAGTCGGCATGTTACAAACACGACCAAAAAGAGTTGCCTCTCTTTACTTAGACATTAAAAAATAAAGACGACTTGATGAAGTAGAACTGCAACCACATCTTATCACAATATGCAGCTACAACTCAGCAACACAAAGCTGTAAACTAACTTGTAACATTAAACTGCCCGCTTTATTGCCTAAATCACTAAATCATTAAAATGTAATTTATCTACATACATGGAAAGCATGCATGTATATGTCTTACAATGCACTTGCCGTTAGGAACCATTTATGACTTTTTGGTTATGGTAAAAATGATGTAACTTATATATTTTGCTAACATGTATGCAAGAATGCTTATTAAACATCTGATCGGTATTTAAGTTTAAAAGTCTGTTTAATAGTTGACTTCACTGTCACAATCTAGCAACATGATAAGTTCAGTTACTGGACGTTGATAATACACTGGTTTCCCATCTTTGATGATTTTCACTTGAACTTGACTAAATCATCTGCTCCCCTGAACGTCTTGGTAACAAGTCCCCTTGGCCATTGAATTCTTTTGACACTAATGTCCTTTAACACAATCATATCACCTGGTTGTATTTTTCTACGGGAATCTGTCCATTTCTGTCTTGATTGTAGATACTCTTTTTTTTCTATTTACTCCAAAATATATCAGAACGATATTAAACACATTTCCACTGTGCTTTGTATGCGTCTATAAGACTTACTACTGTGTCTGTGAGATTATTGTCCATATCAGGGCTACGTTTGAGTCAGTCATATTGAAGGGCTTAACACCGTTGGATCTTCAGAATCATAGGATACTGAAACAAGTGGACGCGAATTGATTATCGCACTTATCTCTTGCATTAGAGTGGACTGAACTTCATGAGTCAAACTCCTATGATTATTAGTCAGAAGCATAGAGTCCAATATTCGTTTGCTTATACCAATCATTCGTTCCCATAGACCCATTTGTGAGAAGATTTAGGCGAGTTACAAATGTTTTTAACTCGGAATCTCCAACATTTATCATAATGGAATTTAGTTGCAACTCTTTAGCGCCACCAACAAAGTTAGTTCCTCTATCTGAACACAATAACACTACAGTTCCGCGTATGGCTATGAATTGACGAAGCGAGTTTATGAATGATGAGGGACTCATTTGTTCAATTAGTTCCATATGAAAAGCTATGGTTTACAAACAAGTAGATAATACTGCCCATCTTTTACTATTGACTGATCCCCCACGTGTTTTCCTAGTTACTACTTCCCATGGCCCAAAAACGTCCAGTCAAACACAACTGAAAGGCGGAGATGGGGTATATTCAGGAAAGTCGGTCATTTTCTGACATCCATCCTTACCGCGTAGTTTTCTGCATATAACACATGCATGCAACACACTAGAAATCAGTCGCTTTGCTCTTGTGATCCAGTACCCGTTACTCCTCAGAATACCTTCTGTGAATAGACTACCTTGATGTTTCATCCCTGAATGGTAAAACTTAACTAATACTCTTCCAACATGATCTGATAATTTGTCTTTTCTGATAGTCTCTGATATTGGACTCCTACTATAAGAATACCATTTTTGTCTAAATGCCTGAATGGTAAAACTTAACTAATAATCTTCCAACATGATCTGTTAATTTGTCTTTTCTGATAGTCTCTGATATTGGACATGTTTAGTCTCCCTCCTAATCTAAGCATACCATCTTTGTTTAAAATAGGATTAATTGAAACAAGTCTACTATCTCTGGAAAGATTTTGATGACCAGAAAAACACTTAGTTTCTTTATTAAAGTGTGACTTTTGAATTTCTTTTATAGTCATGTTCTCTGACTCTCGTTTTAGTTGAAAATAGGGTTTTTGATCACTCGTTTTACACCGCTGACTCTTGCTAATCTCTTGAGAGCTACTAAGGCATTAACTAAGCTTTCCCACTGAGAGAATCTGGAGTATCTTTTAGATCCTCAACCCAAATTAGAAATGTAAATTTCAATTTTCTTAACACAAAGAATCAATTCTGGTCTAATTTCACAGTCATTACCTGGTTTGATAAGTGAATTATCTACTTTTCCTCCACTGACAAGGTATGATTTGATACTCAACATGAATGTTGACCCGTTCAACCGCATACTATATTAAAGCTGAGCAACATCTATCCCTCTAGTTCCTTTATCAGCTGGATTTTCTTGAGATGGGACATAATTCCACTGTGACCGTTGTGTACATATTCTGATCATGTTAACCCTATTTGATACATAAACATAAACTATACGTGTCTCATTGTAAATATACCATAACACAACTTGACTGTCAGAGTAAAATGTAACAGCAGAAATGTCCAAATATAATTGCTCACAAAATAACTCTGCTATTTCTACTCCTAACACTGCTGAATATAACTCGAGTCTGGGAATGGTATGACCTTGTTTTGATGCCACCTTTGCTTCATCCATCACGAAACTGATCTGAGTCTGATCATAACTGTCATCTTATTTCAAATATGCAACGGCTGCAATGGCTTCTTCTGATGCATCGCAAAATACTGAGAGTCACATTTTTCATCATAGCTATCTGAACCATAGGCACGCTGAATATGTAATTCACTTAACAGTTCTAAGGACAATTTCCATCTTTCCCATTCTGGATATAAACTTTCTGGTAATGGTTCATCCCTGTCGTTTACAAAAATTCAATTTCGGAGAGGTTACTTCCCTTGAACTGAAACTGGTGCTGCGAATCCCAATTGTTCGTATAAACCATTCACCTCTCCTAGTAAATGGCTTGATTGTATTGCTTATACTGATTGTGAAAGAATCGGACACCAAGTTCCATGACATATCAAGGGTTCTTTGAGTAGCTGACTCATCTTCCCCTATCTGAATGTTCCTGAGATCACTAGCTAAATCTTCTTGGTTAAATGCTTGTAATACTCTGTTACTATTACAGGTAATCTTATGTAATCTCAAATTACCTCCCTTCATCAGAGCTATTTTAGTCCTTTTAAGCACACCAATCGCAATATCTAGGCTAGTAACTGATAGCAAACCATCAGACATAGAATTTGTATATGACATAATCACAAGTATCTTCACCAAAAACTTCTTTTCCAGAAAAAACGGCTTTATGAAGCCCAAATGTTGCTATCGCTGGTGATGGCGAATTACCAAATACATGCACATACATCCGGTACTCAATCATTTCCTTCTGGGGATCATTATATCTAAACCACAATAATCTGTAATTTCTGTGCAAACGCTTGACGTAAAAACAGAAAAACATTTGCTGGATGTCTGCAGCTATGGCTATCTTGAATTTTCTGAATCGGAGAAGAACATCAATGAAACTGTTTATTAAGTCCGGACCAGTTAGGAGATTGTTGTTTAAGGAGGCCTCCTTGAATTTAGCTGATGAATAAAAAAACACTCTTCTTTTTCGTGGTTTCTTCGGGTGATTACACCGAATATTGGAATATACCAGTGTTCTTCTCCTTTTTGCAGTGACGGTACTATCTATGCATGGCCATTTTCTACATTTTCCCCATGAAATCACAAAAATCGTGACATTTTACTGGGTTTCGATTCAAATTATTCAATAGTGAATTTGTAACCTTTTGGCAAAAGTTCATTAGTGTTCGCAACAATTTGCTCAAGCACGTGATTGTGCGTCCCTCCCAATGACCAACAACATGTCGGATCTACATGTGGGATTCTCGAGGATATTTCTCTCGAATGTGGAAACTGTTCACACATTTCTAAAGGGAACTTCATTCAAGTTATTCGGAATTGCATTACATTCAATCAGAGTTGATAACTCTAACTATCTTTGTCTCGTCATTAACAGTGTCGACAACAAGACCTTCTGAAACGCGACCACTCTTCACAACCTGACCCGCACATGATGACATAGTATACTCTATTTCTCCACCATGTGCACCAAAGTAATTGAATAGATCACGTATTGCCAGTATTCGGTTACTCTGATCATCTATTAAAGCATAAGTGTGTAAATAATGTTCTGGCTTGTGCTTCTTATATTCTATAACTAACACAGCTTTAGCATAATATTTACCCCTAAATATATCATGTTTGTTCAGGTTCGTCGCTTTGTTACTACCCATGTATTATGCCAGTTGACGCTATGCTCAATTATCTCTTAATTCCATGTGCGTCTAACTCACGCTGGAAAACATGGCGAAATCGGTGCGGCTGGTGGCGCTGGTTGACCAAGGCGAATCACTCTTTCACAATAATGGTCAAAGAGAGACAACTCAAGTCGGCATGATACAAACACGACCGAAAATAATTGCATCCCTTAGACCTTAAACAATAAAGACGACCTGCAACCACATCTTATCACAAGACGCAGCTACAACTCAGCACCACCAAGCTGTAAACTAACTAGTAACATTACATTCCCAATCCACATGATGAAACCAGAAGTTTACCCTTTCTAACATGCAACAAATCCGCAGCAGACGAATTTTGAAACATTGGGGCAGAACATTTGTAAATTATCTATAATTGAAAACATTGTGGCAAAATGAGAAATTGCTTGTTTTGAGCAATTTCTACTTTTGACATCATGTTTTCTCTGGACTATTTTAAAGCTTAAAGGTAAATCTGCTCAATGATATAAGGTATTCTACCTGAGAAACGCCTAGAAAGTGCAACAAGTGCAGGTTGAAACTGCTCGATTTACATGGAAACAAGCAATTTCTCATTTTGCCACAAAACGCCAGGAAAAACGCGTTGTAAAATAATGAACATTATTTATATGACAGTCAGAGCTATGTACATGCAGTGATGAACAGGCCTTCCAAGTTGTATATAAACTCGTGTTTTGAATTTGTCTAAGAGTTTGCATTCGGCCGGCTCTCAATGCTTTGTATTTGATTAAAAGTACGACTTTGAAACCATCAAACACACATGAGGTAAACATATTCTCCCCTTGCCACATTGTTTTCACAATCGATGAAAAAATGTAATGACTGGCCTTAATTAGGAATTTAGTTTGTATTTGGGTTTGAACTTTTCAAATCACAAATAATTATCATTTGAAAACTAGCTTCAAGAACAAACAAGTTATCTATCTTATCCCGTCGTTTACCCTTTCCCACCTGCAGATGCTTCTGCAGCAGAGGCCTTTTGAAAACGGTGTGGCAAAAGGAGAACAGCTATAGCCTAGATGTTGCGGATTGCTTGTTTGCGACTGGTAACTGCTTGTTTAATAGACCCACAAAGGTCACCGCTGTAAATTAAATACGGTGATCAGTCAATCATCTCCCTTAATGACAAAGCTTTTTTCAAGATATTACGCGTTTTCTTCGCAGACGATCGTAAAGGTTAAAATTGAGCGATGAGCTTTGAAAACCCACCTTAATTTCCCACATACAGACGATTTCTGACGCTCCTGCAGCGGACACATTTTGAAAACATTGTAACAAAAGGAGAAATTGCTCAAACTTGAACGAGCAACTTCTTCTTTTGTCACAATGTTTTGTTTTTCAACCTTTTGTTTCAGTAATTATAACTTCATCTATTGAGAGGTCCAATGTTTTTGCCCAGATGCTTTCAAAGTCGACTACTTCAGATTTGTGGAACGTGGGAAAAGGTTAACAGAAGTATCTCGAAACCTTCTATGATTTATTGTCGAACATGAGTCGGATCAGAATACATTCCAACCTGTGTTTAAGGACCACTCATTGGAAAAGAAAAATATGGTCTCTGTTCACAGGTGATTTTTAATTACAGGGTCATTCGTGCTGAAAAGAAGTAATTTGGAAATTAACAGCGTGGTGGCTGTAGACAGGGAATTGCTAAACAAAGGTGGTCTTTATCACAGGGTTGATTACATTGGTCGGACATGCCTTAGGATTGGGTTTTTTTCAGAGAGACGCTCACTTAGTCTTAAATGAAGGTTATTGGCCCTGCACAGGCTCAAATAAAAAATCAAACACATCAGCTATGAATTAGTATGGGGTCCATCGTAGTGAGGAAATCATATTTTATTAGAAAAAATATATGTGGAAAAGCAGCCAGTTGATTGGGAAGTTTGTCGTGTGAATTTCTGTTGTGGGGAAGTCAGAAAACATATGAGAAGGTGCACTGATCGCCGTGATATGACTGAAAAGTTTTTGAAAACGGTGTAAAACCCCAATTGATCAATCAATGATTGCAGATCAATTTCAAAATACCGATTTCGTTTATCTGGATTGGTAAAAGATGACTGATAACTGATAACTCGTTAATTTTGCAACTATGTATCTTTGTTGATCAGTGTCAATTAATAAAAAGTAGTTTTCGAAAGTGTTTTTAGGATTGTTACCTTTGACGAACGAGGGGAATGATCTTGTGAGACTGTCTCGGTGTGCACGAATATTTTGATCTTCACATTGAATAGTATTCATATCGCATTGTGATCTCTCAAAGTCTCTAGGTTTCTTTTAATTAAGTTCTATAAATTTACTTTATATGCTTTATGCAACGACAACAAACAAAAACAAAACATATATTGCTCTGAAATTTATATTCAATAAAGGTTTCCAGTATTACATGCTCTTAGATTGGTAGTTTTTATAACAGATTTAAAAACGCAAATAAAGTTGTACAATGCTCTAGGAAGACCATCAATAAGGTATATGAAAACTTCTAAGTAAAACTATGGAAAATCCATAACGAAAGAATTTGATTTTGACACACTGTTTTCAAAAGTAGTCTGATGACGCGTCTGTATGTAGGGAACGGTTAAACCATTGAGGCTTCATTTAGGATTTTTTCGAGATTTTCTCGTCCGGCTTCTGCACAGGAATGTGTCACACGCACTGCACTCCTCGCCAGTGTTCATTGTGAAGTATTGTGAGTAAAACTTCGGTTTACAAGAGGGCTCGCGTTGCCACATCGGACACATGATGCGTGGGCAGACGGATCCAGCTTGTTCTGAAAAAAGACGAGGTAAATGATTACTGCTAGAACTAAAATAGGCTCATTGTTTTTTTGATAATCTCTGTTAAGTCTTTGCAATAACCCTTTTGGCACTCGATCCCTTGTGACGTACACGCCTACCAGAAGACACATAGGTGCATACAACTAATTATTTAATTAATTAATTTAACGCTTTCCCACATACATACACTTTTTTATGCCTCTGCAGCATTTGAAAACATTATGGCAACATGAGAAATTGTTCATGATGAGCAATTTCCCCTTTTGTAACAAATAAAATAATACTTATTTAAATGTATTTACAGAGAATTTCCGCATTTTTGTCCATATGTGTTTAAAGTTGTATGCTGCAGATTTGTTGTATGTGGGAAAGGGTTAAACATACCTTTCTAACTTAAAGACGCATTCTGACGCATCTGAATCAGACGACCTTTGAAAACATTTGCCATAATGTTTTTTAACTTTTTAACTCTTTTTAATAATAAAGCTGCCATTTATTGAGATTTTTTAAAAAAATTGCAAGGATGTTTTCAAAGTCGTTTGCTGCAGATTTTGTTGTATACGGTTTAAAAATCAAATGATCGGGCATGCCAGAACAGTACTTACATGGTCCCAAAATGACTAACAAAATATCTAAACAAAAACACTGGACAATAGTTGTAACGCTGAGACAGACCAGAATGGAATACACATGCCTCATTATGCACATTGACAATTAAAATAAATGTAAAACACTGAACAATAGTTGTAAATCTGAGACAGACCAGAATGGAATACACATGCCTCATTATGCACATTGACAAGTAAAATAAATGTAAAACACTGAACAATAGTTGTAAAGCTGAGATAGACCAGAATGGAATACACATGCCTCATTATGCACATTGACAAGTAAAATAAATGTAAAACACTGAACAATAGTTGTAAAGCTGAGATAGACCAGAATGGAATACACATGCCTCATTATGCACATTGACAATTAAAATAAATATAAAACACTGAACAATAGTTGTAAAGCTGAGACAGACCAGAATGGAATACACATGCCTCATTATGCACATTGACAATTAAAATAAATGTAAAACACTGAACAATAGTTGTAAAGCTGAGATAGACCAGAATGGAATACACATGTCTCATTATGCACATTGACAATTAAGATAAATATAAAACACTGAACAATAGTTGTAAAGCTGAGACAGACCAGAATAGAATACACATGCCTCATTATGCACATTGACAATTAATTTTTTTTTTTTTAAATGTTACAGCAACAGATTTGCTGTATGTGGGAATGGCTTAAGAAAAACGGAAGTAATTCGTGTTAGTCACAATCATAAATGTATTTGGACGAAAAGGAATCGAACGTTATCAGTAACGTATGATATCATGTTTGTGAGAAACCAACCAGAAAGTCAAACATCTTCCAATTACTTGGATTGTGATTCTTTAAACGTCATGAGAGAACACATGAGAATATTTTTTTTGTGTGGTTAATACTAAATCTGAATGAACCTTTGTAAACCAGATGTAATCGTTCCTTTAAATGGAAAATGTTAAAATTGACGGCTTTGTACACATTTGCAGTATTCTACTTCTGGATTTTTTTTTTTATAAATTTTTGCAATATTTACAATATTCTATAAAAGATTAACTGTTCTATTTTCAAGATCTAACCTGTTTTCCTCAAACTTTTACAACACATATGAGCAGTCCCACGAAGAAACCAACATTATGGTCTCTGCGTTATGTATCGACCAAGATCAGTATGCGGAGTCCGCGAAGGCTAATCCGGGCCGACACATTCCGCTTTGGGGGATAGAGGTATACAGTAATGATCTAAAGGAGGCGACAAGTGTCTACCCAGGTTAGCATGCGCGGCATGCTTAGGCTGATCAGAATCGATACTTTACACAGAGTCCACAATGTTGGTTTTCTTGTTGAATGGCTCATATTACCCTAAAAAAATAACCTATCGTCTACACAGTTTTAATGAAGGGTTTCCGTCATCTACTGACTTACCTTCTTTTCGTATGCACGTTTGACATCCGGGGCATTCTGTCCCATCTTTCAATTTAAGCATCGTCTGCACTCTGCAGTCTTCGTCTACAGGCTGTCGTCTGAGACATCGCAGTGAATCGACGTCAGGGCATTTTAATCCTATCGCACTTCCAATCGCTAAAATGAGTACTATGAAATTACTAACATAGTTGACACAACACAGTGACTCGCCATGAACATTGTTATTGCGACTGTGATCACGGGCGTCTATGTTGTTTAACCCTTTCCCACATACAACAAATATGCACATATCGAAAATCTCTATAAATGAAGGTATCATTTCTGAAAATAGTTGAAAACATTGTGGCAAAAAGGAGAAATTGCTCGTTTGAGCAATTTCTTCTTTTGTCACAATATTTTTAAAAGTTGTCTGCTACAGATACGTCGTTATGCGTCTACAAGTGGGACAAGGGTTAATTAAATTTTTCCAAATAGTATCGCATCTGCGGAAAATGTAGCCACAGATGAGTCTGTGTGGTCTCAAAGTCAACTAAATTTGACTTAATGTATCCAAAATTTTAATTTTGTGTTTAATCAATATATAATTTTAAGTTAATTAGTTACGACACAAGTAACGTACCATAACAAACAAAACAATAACTTTCAAATAAACTATAAATAAGTTGTTCTAACATTGTAGACGAATGAGTTCTGGAGGTCTGAATTCCACTTAAAATTATCTTTTCTCTTCAAACAGTTATTCAACAACACTAATATACGATATAACAAAAATAGTAAATATAAACACTGAACAGGGACACTATATTACACAAAAATTTAATATAGTGTCCCTGCGATAAACAATAAATATTTACCAAATACTGCCAGTACGGACAAAACAACCAGCTTCTCCATTGTATGTATCTATAATGTATATATCAGGGGTAGATCTGCAACCTGCTATTAGTGTTTCAATACTAATGAAAAACAAAATCTGACCATCATTTATATATATATATGGACACTGGTCTACACCCGCTTCTGACTATATACGGCATCACAAACTAAACAACGGATGTTAACAAAAGTGATCGCATGATTGAATTCTTTGTATTTCGTAAATGATGTTAATCCTTATCATATATTCCCAAGTCTTTTAAAGCCTTTGCAACAGACGGCTTTTAACAACAGTGTGGAAAAGGGAACACTTGTTTGAAAGGGGCATTCTTTTTATTTTTCCACGATGTATCCGACTCGTAAGTAACACATATACTTTATATATATATATATCCAAATGTCTTGATATAGAATTGTTTTGATCATACGTTTATCAGGCAGAAGCTTATGGAAAAAGGGTTATTTCTACTTTTCCTTCAAACTTTTCAACTCCGAAAAAACAACAGCATATCAAGAATCACACTTGCTCTTCAAAGTTGCATTGTTTCAAATAATTCTGGACGCATATTTTGACAGTATTTCAGATATATCCTACATTTCTCGAACTTGATTATTTATAACGTTATGTAGATCCTGACACAACAGCAGCAATGCTGATCTCGCCAGTCTGAGCTTCAAATATAGACCCCGATGTGACCTCGACGAGACTCACACTACCAACCCATGGACACACATTATTTGTCCACTTTCAGGTCGATTTCTTTTTAAAGGGCAGTCATTGCTGGTACGTTATCTTGTCTGTCGTGTTTTCTTGGCCATTCCGATTGTAATGATGGTCATGCTGGCAAGGTTAAACTGACAAACTACAGCGCTATTTGTGGCAACATAAGATTTAGATCTGCCGACTATGCTTCCACGCAGTTTGAAAGCGTTTGAGTTATGCATCACGCAGACTTGTCAAACTTTCTGGATTCGCTAGGTTCCAGTCATTGTATCGCTGATCATATCCAGAAGGCTCATTTTCCTACGTTTCGAATAATTACTACTTCACCAATTAGCATAAGAAAACCGCCATATGATTATAAGATCAGTCTGCATCCACAGTGTAGTCTAAAGATACTCTTTTAAAGTCGAAACCGAAAATCACAAATTGTATGCATTAGTGACGCCTTGGGATTATTTGATTTTGGGTTTTAAAGCCGTTTTCAACAATTGTTCATTCAGTTTTCTCACACCAGCACTCTACACAACATCTTTTCCACGCATCTGGTTGCTTTTCCACATAGACTGTTAGTAGATTGGTGGAAGACGAATGACACTTGTCTCATTGACCTTTGTCAAATGTCGAAACGACGTTAGCCGAGCAGGGGTTCGAACTTCAAACACATGAATTGAGAGCGCGCGTCGCTACCATATAATCTATCAGGGTCCGGCTGTTTCCTCGGGAATGTTGTTTTCTCATTACACGTTCCAGTTTTGTAAAAGGTCGCATCAAGGTCAGCTGGTCATTTACGGTTTATAATAATTTCAAATAAACGGCTGATTTACCCGATTTTCCACGAGAATGATTAATAATGCTGATGACCGATGACACGTAGAACGGTCATTTATCTAACCCTTTCCCTCAAGTAGAAGCTTTTTGACGTCTCTACAGAGGACAACTATTCGAAACGTTGTGGCAAAAGGAGAAGTTGATCATCATGGGCAAATCTA
This sequence comes from Serripes groenlandicus, assembly GCA_031761405.1. Taxonomy (NCBI): domain Eukaryota; kingdom Metazoa; phylum Mollusca; class Bivalvia; order Cardiida; family Cardiidae; genus Serripes; species Serripes groenlandicus. The sequence continues at coordinate 18,191,692 of JASEVX010000004.1, forward strand.
CATTTTTACCACAATGTTTTACAGCAGAGAATTTTAATTCTTTCCTAACTTTTTTATAATGAAAATAACAAACTACTCATGTTTTAAAATTATATTATGATGAGCGCCCTTGTGTCAATGATGCATAACAATATACAGATCGGAAGCAATATGCCTTTAGGGAATTAAATGACACATTTAAAATTGTCAAGGACGAAATAATTTTGTACGAAAGACCCGATTCTTTCTTATTCGCAGAGGTGTCGTTCTTGAAACTCTCTTTATAGGCAGAGAGTGTTCGTTCAAAGTAATTTTTCGATTAAAACCAGTTTTATCTCGGTTTGTTCTTTTCTTCATTTGTTTCGAACCAAATAAACATTTTAAATCACCTATGATTTACTATTTGTAAGTGAGTGTAAAGAGCGGCTCTCTGCAAAGGCGATTGCTCTACGCAGTTGGTATTCGCGAGTCACGCGATCAACAGTTTTAGCTTAGAAACAGTTCATATTTTAGATATACATGGATAAACATTATAAAATGCCTTCTTCACAAATCTCTTTGAACATGAAAATAACATTCAGTAAGTTAAAATTGCCATTAAAAGGAGAATATTCGACGTCATTTTCATCTCAATATTTACACATAACAAACAGTCTGCTGCAAGCAGTCTGGTGCAAGCAGGTGCGCGTATGTAAACAAATTAGACTGTGCGACGTAAAGGTTTGTAGTTATCGCCTTTGATTACATGTAGTATATAGTGTAAAATAAAGTATACCAGTCTAGCTAATAGGGACTGTTTTGTCTTCGTAAATAAAACTAAAAAACATAAATGCCAGTCAAAATAAAGAAACTGAAAATACCTAAAACATCGGAATATTTATTTCATTTTAGATGTGTCATTACTTAGTGGTTTTAAACAAACACAATTGTAATATGTTCAAGACATCTAAATGTGTTTCTTTCTAATAATAATCCCCCTTTCCATGTCATTTCCGAAAACCTATTAAAAATAGAAGTCGCGGGCTTCTGCCCGGCGACTAATGAAAAGGTAATTTGTGCTGGTGATTTTACCTCACCTGTGCACGAAGTGCTCAAGGTGAGTTATTGTGATCGCCCTATGTCCGGCGTCCGTCGTCCGTCGTCCGTCAACATTTTCTCCTCTGTAACCGGTGGGTCAACTGGGATGAAACTTCACAGAAAGCATCCTCTCAATGTCCTCACCAGAATTCCTTAACATTTTTGGGATCCATGCAGAATTCTGGTTTCCATGGCAACGAAATGAAAATAACTTCAAAATTCTTCTTCTCGCAAACTGGTTGGCAGATTTTCAAATAATGTTGTAGAAATGTTCCGTGGGTGACCCTCTATCAGATTCCTTCAAGCCATGTTGATTGGTCAAAACACATGGCCGCCAGGGGGTGGTGCTATTTTGCATTTAATGGCTATAGTGAAAACTTAAAAAATCTTTTCCTCCATAAGTGTTAGGCCGATTTTCAAATAATGTTCCTAGGGTGACCCTCTATCAGATTCCTTCAAGCCAAGTTGATTTGGTTGGAAACTATGCCCGCCAGATAGCTAAAGTGATAAAAATTCAGGTGAGCGATTCCAGGGCCATCATGGCCCTCTTGTTTATAAAGGTTATACCAAATGTTGGTCAGCTGATTTACGATTACTTTTATGCATTTAAGGCATTGCAGTTAACTGAATGTTCTATCCACTGCTACAATAAGTTAAAACAAATTATTATTGACAGAGCTGTGTGTTTTGAACACGCAACCGGGCATTATGAACACTTGTTTCTTTCACTTGTAATCAAATAGTAACTACTGCTTGATATATACAGGAACCTTTCAGAAAAACTGAGATTAAACAGCTATCGCTGAAAAAAAAATATTGACAGAGCTGAGTGTTTTGAACACGCAACCGGGTATTATGAACACGGTTTCTTTCACTTTTAATCAAATTGTAGCTACTGATTGATATATACAGGAATATTTCAGAAAAACTCGTTTTCCTCAAATTGATTGTCTGATGAGTAGCTCACAGTGACTGAAATGTTCAGATCTTGAAACTTATAGACAGTTTCATCTTGACATTCATTTCCATTATAATATGAGTATAAGACTTTAGGTGCTTTAGGTGCTACCTATTTCAGGTAAACATTTATTAAGTTGTGTAATACGTTAACCATTCTCCGTGATCTGCAGTTAGCCCCTTGCTTACAGCACTATCAGTGATTTGATTATAGGCTACTTATGAGTCCTACCGCCCTAAACAAAGTAAATAAAACTCATCATCTGGTTAAGCATATATTCAACTTTGAAATATTTCCAATATTTTAAATCCATGAAATAATAATGACAGGTACAAACAATAATTGACTTGCCCTTCTTAATGTACTTCCAATGAAATAATCCAAAATTTACGGAACTACATTTTTGAAGAGTCAAACTATCCTGAATTCCTATAATTTCTGTCGTTTTCCTTTTGGGTATTTATTCATCATTTGTCTTACGAGAGTAGAAGGATGTCATATTATAGAAAAATGGAGTTGTAACATCCCGTTAATCAGTTTTTATTTGAATTAACAAGAGTTGTCGGAGGACAATATAGCTCGCCTATCAGGGCCATCGTATATCAGGGCCTACTTCAGAACAGTTAAAGTATTAGGTAAAGTCGCACAGTATCACCTATTGCAAGATAATACACCTTTTCAATACTTTTGACAAAAATTCTAAGTTCAAGTTCAAAAATTGATATAAACATTTGTCAGAAGTTTCAATCCAATCCTTTGAGCAGAAAAAAAGTAATTTGAATATTTGACAGAAAAGGGGCAATAACTCTGATATAAAATATTTGGATTATCCCCCTTTTGTGAACCCATCATACACATTGATATAAACATTTGTCAGAAGTTTCAATCCAATCCTTTGAGTAGATTAAATTTTTGACAGAAAAGGGCCAATAACTCTGATATAAAAATATTTGGATTATCCCCCTTTTTGTGAACCCATCATACACATTGATATAAACATTTGTCAGAAGTTTCAATCCAATCCTTTGAGTAGAAAAAAAGTTATTTGAAAATTTAAATTTTTGACAGAAAAGGGGCAATAACTCTGATATAAAATTATTTGGATTATCGCCCTTTTGTGAACCCATCACACACATTGATAAAAACATTTGTCAGAAGTTTCAATCTAATCCTTTGAGTAGAACAAAAGTTATTTGAAAACGTGACGAAAAAAGTGTGACGGACAGACAGACAGACAGACGCCGGATAAAAAAAAAATAGACAGACAGACGTCGAATAAAAAAAAAAGTAACATTTGTCAGAAGTTTCAATCCAATCCTTCGGGTAGAAAAAAAGTTATTTGAAAATTTAATTTTTTGACAGAAAAGGGGCAATAACTCTGATATAAAATTATTTGGATTATCTCCCTTTTGTGAACCAATCACACACATTGATATAAACATTTGTCAGAAGTTTCAATCTAATCCTTTGAGTAGAAAAAAAGTTATTTGAAAACGTGACGAAAAAGTTAGATTTTTTGACAGAAAAGGGGCAATAACTATGATATAACTTGACCTTGACCCAGGGTCAGGACGGGTGTAGTGGGGTGCGTAGATGGACCAATAGTTCCTAAATGTATAAACTAAATATGAAAGCAATCAATGTCATAATAGTGAATGCAGAGTGATATGTTAAACGTTAAACGCAAACCTTAAACCTTGTAACTGAACCAAGTAGAAATGACCTTGACCTTGACCCAGGTGCAGGACGGGTGTAGTGGTGTGCGCAGATGGATGACCAATAGTTCCTAAATGTATAAACTAAATATGAAAGCAATCAATGTCATAATAGTGACTGCAGAGTGATATGTTAAACGTTAAACGCAAACCTTAAACCTTGTAACTGAACCAAGTAGAAATGACCTTGACCTTGACCCAGGGTCAGAACGGGTGTAGTGGTGTGCGTAGATGGATGACCAATAGTTCCTAAATGTATAAACTAAATATGAAAGCAATCAATGTCATAATAGTGAATGCAGAGTGATATGTTAAACGTTAAACGCAAACCTTAAACCTTGTAACTGAACCAAGTAGAACCAAGTAGAAATTATCTTGACCTTCACCCAGGGTCAGGACGGGTGTAGTGGTGTGCGTAGATGGATGACAAATGGTTCCTAAAGGTATAAACCCTTAAAACCCAAATGAAAACCTTAAACACAAACCTTAAACCTAGGTGTCTACGCCACCGCCGACGCCGACGCCGCCGACGGTGCCGACGCCGGGGGTAACACATAAGCTCTCCTGTACTTCGTACTGGCGAGCTAATTATAAAAATAGACAACAAGTGTAATAACATGCAAATTATCGAATATCTGAATACGTGTTTTTATTCCTTTATCATGTCCGTATCATAATATTTAACTATTTCATCTATAAGATTTTGCTTGTTTCGATATTTACTTTTTATCCAATCAAAAGGTAGGAATATCGTGACTGCAACAAAAAATCCCCTTTGGACACAATTTTTGGATACATGGTATACCAAAGTCTCATATTCAATACTTTTTATTTTAACTTTGTGAGAATAATTTGAATTATTTTTGTACCATGCTATGCTCTATTGTTGTATTGCATGTTATAATAGGCATAATTCACTACTGACTTGTGAATATTTAATGACAACGAATCAAGCAATTATCTTTTGACTCTAAATCCAAACAAATGATTTGTTTCAGCCTTATTTTTTCCATATGTCATAGAAAGTAGATTGTGGATTACTCTTGTCCAGTATGTACACAGTTTGTTGGATATATACTGGATTAACTGTGTTTGATTGTTGATGATCAGGTTGTGGAAGACACTTCCTGAGGTTATTTACCGCATTATCCTTCAAATATTTCATACAAACAACTGTTGTGGCTTGTGGGAAACATATGTCAATGGCTTTACAAGTCGAAAACTCTTCGTCGGAACCAAAGATTATTTTACTCTGGTCGATGTCACTCAATTTATCCTGCAATTTCATTTGAATTACTTTTAAGTAAGTATATAGTTTTCTAAGCATTTGGTTTAATCAATGTTTATGACATATAAAACATAACATTATTCCAATGTAGTAGTTTTCATACATTTAAAATCTTGGTAATGTTATAATATAATTATAACACTAATCTATTGATCACATCTAATCAATTAGTTGATTCATAATAGAGAGATAATTTAGTGTATAACTCGTGTAGGATGTGCGATAGGGCCGCATTTAAAACAGAAATTTCACGTCAGCCATTTTGATTTACGAAACACAATGTTATCGTTAGAAATCCTCACTCTTCCACTATTTTCCAGATTATCAGCTGAAATAATATAAGAAATATATATATAATATGACCCATACAAATCAAATTAAACTTTTTATAACTTAAAAATCATATAAAATGTTGTATTTATTGCTTAATAATGACCAGACTCTACCAGTGTCCGTGTTCGCGCATATAATATTTCTATATTCACTCGAAAATGAACTAAAATAGGCAAATACCTTTTATTTTTGTATTTATATGATACAATAGCACTTTATTTTATTTATTTCAATACAAAAACACAACAAAACAGTGATATCATGGGATATTTGACGACCAGACTCTACCAGACTCTGTTTAGTGATACACGTTCTGATTAATTGTTATCATGTCCACTATCCAGTAAGTTTTGAAAATGCCTTCCTATAGATCTTTTCACCACATAAATAGTTTCGCTGTTCAAGTGTTGTCTACCAAGGGTTTGAACATGGTCGATTACAGCCAGTGCTGTCCTTGTTTGCATTTGATCATCATCAAATTCCTGACGTTTTGGGCAGTACTTCAACATAAGGCTGTGAAAGACGTAACAGTATTGCAGTTATTAATTGTATAGGAAAAGCTAAATCGAATGTTTTCAAACGAACTGACGTCTTTTGACTGCTGTAACATTTTACACGCCTTGCATGATGGTCAATTAATTATTTTATTACCCCTAATTAGTTGACTTGCTGTTTATTACCCCTAGTCGGCTGCTGCTCCTGATCAGCGCATCAAAGCCTCGGCGGTGCTTTGTTGGTAGATCATAAGTAATGTCTGATTGCTACCGGAAATATGATTGGGTTTTATGACCCTTAATTGGTTTTCAATAAAGAACGGTACAATGTTTTTAATTTTCGATTAATCTGTGAATTACGCCTTTTGTCACAACGTTTACAACTTTATTTATACATGTATTTGCTGCCATAGAGAGTGTAGTGTTGTGTTTGCTTTTGAGCGGTACAGTAAGCCTCTGCAGACGCATCCTGACGAAAACCGACCATACAAATATGCAATTTGATCTTATTTGCAATACACAATATGACCTCCGAATTGCGATTTGTGTGTGACGTGGCTCATTTGTGTAAAAACATCCGAAGCTATGCTGTACTCATTCTTCATAAACTTTCCCGTGTCTTGTATTTGGAGGTAATGAATTGTGGTAAAATACATTCAACTAAAAACAAGTAACGATTTTAAAAATTGGACGATTTCATTTGGAATTAAAAGGGATAATTTATACAGGTTTGAGAATTTTTCTTCAATATATAATATAAAAGTCTTACAACAAAAATCCTTTTGGAAATTTGGTCAAAATTAACCATTTCAATTCTCCCTTTTCAACATACACCAAATCGCAGCAGATGACTTATATGGAAAATCTCTTTACCGCCAACTCCAGAGTATGTAGGGAATGGGTCGAATTATGCCTGCTCAAAAGACTCGCCGACAGATCCTATTACAGTAGCGTCCGACCACTACCGGAAATTTGATTTTTTTCTACAAAAACGACGGTTCATTATGTCTAACGAGCTGTGAAATCATAACAAACAACTGTCAAATATATAAACGAATGAAATTATTGTATAAATAAATGTTAACACACATATATTTAATTGGCTGATATATATTACACGAGTCAATTTCGAGTTTTCTATACACCTACTATGGTTGGATACTATTTACTATAAAACTTTATATATATATAGTAATAATATGATGTAATGCTTTGCATTTCATTCTGAATAATTGAAGTTTAGGTTTGTAAACTTCCGGGGTTAATTTTCTTACGAAAAAGTATATTTTGTATTCCCTTTATAGTACCGCAGTCGTTCATTAGCTAACTCTACTTGTATGTTTTGTTTGGGACATAGAGGGTAAATGACGTCACGAATCTTTTCAGAAAGTATCGAGACATTGCGATATGTAAACAATGGCCGCGCCCATGCTGCGCACCGATCAGCACAAATAGTCATCTTTAAATAGTAATATCTTCATTATTAGTTGTATGCTAATGAAATGCATAGTAAATAAATGTTCTTTAAGTCAATATTTTTCAATTCAAAGCGTGTTTTTTTCAGCCGAGCGTATTCCTTTAATAATGATATATGCCGGCGGAGAACAATAAATAGTTACTTTGGTTTTGAAAATGTTAACACACGACATAACTGCTGTGATGTTGCACATAACACCTTGGAATTGAATGGGATTTCAATAATTTGGCTATGAAGTAGAATGTCTCACTTCACATAGTTATGTCATTAAACAATTGGATCAGGCTTAGCATTTGAGTATTTTTTAAAACACACATGGGATCCAACAGTAAAAGCAGTGAAATTATAATAAAATAAACTGATTGAAAAATACTATCATAATTATAATAAATTTGAAACTCTTTATGTGATACCAGTAATAATTATTTTCCAAAATTAATTTTCCAAATTAGTCTGCTATAGATTTCTTGTATGTGTTTCTCAACTTATATAAGTAGACGAACTGGCCGCCGTGATATGAAAGAGAAATTGTTAAAAACGGCGTTAAACCCCAATCAATCAATCAATCAATCAAGTGTTTCTTAATCCATTCCCTAATATAAACGCTTTCTGACGCCTCTGCAGCAGACAGCTTTTTGAAAACATTGCGACAAAAGAAGAATTTTCGGAGGTTCTTTTACATAACTGGTGACCTGGAACCCAGGTATCCTGTCTCCGTTCTTTTAGTATGTCAATAATAGTCAAATTTGATGAAAGAAAGACGATAAATCAAAAAAAATTACTTGCTATCTGGGCTACTAAATACGTTAGACAGCAGACCATGTAAGGATGGAAAAAGGCAAATCAATTCTTCTTTTGTCGCCATGTTTTCAAAAAGCTGTCTGCTGCAGAGGCGTCAGAAAGCGTTTATATTAGGGAATGGATTAAGAAACACTTGATTGATTGATTGATTGACTGGGGTTTAACGCCGTTTTTAACAATTTCTCAGTCATATCACGGCGGCCAGTTCGTCTACTTATATAAGTTGAGAAACACATACAAGAAATCTACAGCAGACTAATTTGGAAAATTAATTTTGGAAAATAATTATTACTGGTATCACATAAAGAGTTTCAAATTTATTATAATTATGATAGTATTTTTCAATCAGTTTATTTTATTATAATTTCACTGCTTTTACTGTTGGATCCCATGTGTGTTTTAAAAAATACTCAAATGCTAAGCCTGATCCAATTGTTTAATGACATAACTATGTGAAGTGAGACATTCTACTTCATAGCCAAATTATTGAAATCCCATTCAATTCCAAGGTGTTATGTGCAACATCACAGCAGTTATGTCGTGTGTTAACATTTTCAAAACCAAAGTAACTATTTATTGTTCTCCGCCGGCATGTATCATTATTAAAGGAATACGCTCGGCTGAAAAAAACACGCTTTGAATTGAAAAATATTGACTTAAAGAACATTTATTTACTATGCATTTCATTAGCATACCATTAATAATGAAGATATTACTATTTAAAGATGACTATTTGTGCTGATCGGTGCGCAGCATGGGCGCGGCCATTGTTTACATATCGCAATGTCTCGATACTTTCTGTAAAGATTCGTGACGTCATTTACCCTCTATGTCCCAAACAAAACATACAAGTAGAGTTAGCTAATGAACGACTGCGGTACTATAAAGGGAATACAAAATATACTTTTTCGTAAGAAAATTAACCCCGGAAGTTTACAAACCTAAACTTCAATTATTCAGAATGAAATGCAAAGCATTACATCATATTATTACTATATATATATAAAGTTTTATAGTAAATAGTATCCAACCATAGTAGGTGTATAGAAAACTCGAAATTGACTCGTGTAATATATATCAGCCAATTAAATATATGTGTGTTAACATTTATTTATACAATAATTTCATTCGTTTATATATTTGACAGTTGTTTGTTATGATTTCACAGCTCGTTAGACATAATGAACCGTCGTTTTTGTAGAAAAAATCAAATTTCCGGTAGTGGTCGGACGCTACTGTAATAGGATCTGTCGGCGAGTCTTTTGAGCAGGCATAATTCGACCCATTCCCTACATACTCTGGAGTTGGCGGTAAAGAGATTTTCCATATTAGTCATCTGCTGCGATTTGGTGTATGTTGAAAAGGGAGAATTAATTGGTTAATTTTGACCAAATTTCCAAAAGGATTTTTGTTGTAAGACTTTTATATTATATATTGAAGAAAAATTCTCAAACCTGTATAAATTATCCCTTTTAATTCCAAATGAAATCGTCCAATTTTTAAAATCGTTACTTGTTTTTAGTTGAATGTATTTTACCACAATTCATTACCTCCAAATACAAGACACGGGAAAGTTTATGAAGAATGAGTACAGCATAGCTTCGGATGTTTTTACACAAATGAGCCACGTCACACACAAATCGCAATTCGGAGGTCATATTGTGTATTGCAAATAAGATCAAATTGCATATTTGTATGGTCGGTTTTCGTCAGGATGCGTCTGCAGAGGCTTACTGTACCGCTCAAAAGCAAACACAACACTACACTCTCTATGGCAGCAAATACATGTATAAATAAAGTTGTAAACGTTGTGACAAAAGGCGTAATTCACAGATTAATCGAAAATTAAAAACATTGTACCGTTCTTTATTGAAAACCAATTAAGGGTCATAAAACCCAATCATATTTCCGGTAGCAATCAGACATTACTTATGATCTACCAACAAAGCACCGCCGAGGCTTTGATGCGCTGATCAGGAGCAGCAGTTGACTAGGGGTAATAAACAGCAAGTCAACTAATTAGGGGTAATAAAATAATTAATTGACCATCATGCAAGGCGTGTAAAATGTTACAGCAGTCAAAAGACGTCAGTTCGTTTGAAAACATTCGATTTAGCTTTTCCTATACAATTAATAACTGCAATACTGTTACGTCTTTCACAGCCTTATGTTGAAGTACTGCCCAAAACGTCAGGAATTTGATGATGATCAAATGCAAACAAGGACAGCACTGGCTCTAATCGACCATGTTCAAACCCTTGGTAGACAACACTTGAACAGCGAAACTATTTATGTGGTGAAAAGAGCTATAGGAAGGCATTTTCAAAACTTACTGGATAGTGGACATGATAACAATTAATCAGAACGTGTATCACTAAACAGAGTCTGGTAGAGTCTGGTCATCAAATATCCCATGATATCACTGTTTTGTTGTGTTTTTGTATTGAAATGAATAAAATAAAGTGCTATTGTATCATATAAATAAAAAAATAAAAGGTATTTGCCTATTTTAGTTCATTTTCGAGTGAATATAGAAATATTATATGCGCGAACACGGACACTGGTAGAGTCTGGTCATTATTAAGCAATAAATACAACATTTTATATGATTTTTAAGTTATAAAAAGTTTAATTTGATTTGTATGGGTCATTTTATATATATATTTCTTATATTATTTCAGCTGATAATCTGGAAAATAGTGGAAGAGTGAGGATTTCTAACGATAACATTGTGTTTCGTAAATCAAAATGGCTGACGTGAAATTTCTGTTTTAAATGCGGCCCTATCGCACATCCTACACGAGTTATACACTAAATTATCTCTCTATTATGAATCAACTAATTGATTAGATGTGATCAATAGATTAGTGTTATAATTATATTATAACATTACCAAGATTTTAAATGTATGAAAACTACTACATTGGAATAATGTTATGTTTTATATGTCATAAACATTGATTAAACCAAATGCTTATAACTGAAAACTAGTTGAAAGCGGCGTAAAACACCAAATCAATCAATCAACTCCACATTGGTATTTTAATTTGGCTTTAGCAGTATTAAAATTATATAAAGGCAAATAGTATTTTACTCGGCTTTCAAGAATATTTCATTTTTCTCACGACGGATGGTGCTTTACTCTGCTATCCACAGCATTTCAATGATATCACGAGAAATGGTGATAAACCTAATTAAGCAATTTTATAGATACATAACCTTAATAGGTGCTGTGCTTTCAACAGCCGCGGTACAGGTGCATCAACAGATCGCAGACATTCTGGAGCGGAGGCTTTTATTCACAGAGTTCCATTAACAAAAAACAGCTCTATAAATGTTTGACTACATTTAATTTTATAACAAATATAGTTCCGGGTCAGTAACCAAATTAACGAATCTTGTCTCCTTGAAAGGAAAGTTGAGAGAAACAAAACTACATAAGATGTTCAACAAATACTTCCACCCCACCATGATATAATTCAACAATTATATAAATTTGTTAAAATGTTTCTATAGTGTCTGCAATTGCAAGCTGTAAATTGGACATTTTCGGGTCAAACTTGCCATTTCCGGGTCACGTGACAAATGTTTTTTTTCTGTTATCAGGGGTAATCTCAAACAATGTTATATTGGGGAAAAAAAGCTAATAATAATAAGATATTTATTTCACATTTATCAAAACAATATGAAAAAGAAAGAACTAAAATTTATCACATGCAATTACCTATTGCATAAAAAACAGATGAGTGATGGGGCCAACTTTACTGTACACACTTTCATGCAAGAAAACTGTTGCAATTCAACAATTATATAAATTTGTTAAAATGTTTCTATAGTGTCTGCAATTGCAAGCTGTAAATTTGACATTTTCGGGTCAAACTGTTGCATTTCAACCAACTAATAAGTCATATTTCACAAAAAATGTAAATTTTAATGACAAATTCTTAACATTGAGTTATCAGCATAAGCATTTAATTATTCTTAAAAAGTTACCAAAATAGTTTTACTAATAAAATGATAATTTTGAGAAATTCACTTTGGCTGACCCGAAAGTGACGTATGTGAACTAGGTCAAACTATCTGCTAGTTTGGCATAAACAACTTTGACAAGTCAGTCAATTTTATGAATATGGTTCAGTGGTAAATAACCTACACATTTATGAGCAAAACATACCTGTATTTCAAAAATTATGGCTACAATCAACACTTTTCGCTGTGAAAGGTAAACAAACATATTGAGATTTTGCTTTCGCGGGAATGGATGCAGTCAAGCGTTTCGAGATTACGACATTCGTTCTTGAAATGACAACGTCCGGAATCGAAGTGAAACTAGCAAGCTAATGGGAAATATGACTTGATAATCAAATTGTAAAAATACTGTATCATTCTCGAATACTATACATTTTTTTCCAAATGTGACCCGAAATTTTCGATGACCCGGAACTGTCGAGTTAACTATATATACTGACTATAGTTTAATAAGAATAACACAAGGTAAAACATATTATACAGTTCAATATGAATAGCACTTTGCAAAATTATATATACTATTAGAATAAATTTTAATGTGGAAAGCACATGATAAATATATAAATATTTCAGATAAATGCAATGATCTTTGACACGATATATATAACTTGCATTGTTACATGTTTGTACTGATTTTACACTCAAAAAGTAGTAAGTCGGCAGAAAGTTATACAGGGTTTGTCACTCTTGATTTACGGACAACTGCCTTCGAATATACGTGAAGACGGTATGTGCCTTCGTGGATGTTCCTATTGTACTTGGGAGATAATCGATTTTTCTGTATTAAGCAAAGCATGATAAAGTATACGTGATATAACAATAATATAAGAGAGAGATACTCTAATGTACCGTAAACACTTATTTTCAAGTGCAATGGTTCGAATAATGCAGTCAGGTATCAGCGGTCAATTATTTGTTCGTAACGCCGAAACAATCCAATATATTTCAATACTGTCAATAATTTGAACTGTGTAACGGATTCAATTAAATAACAAGACTGAAGTAAGAAAACTTACTGTTGCCATGAGTTCTTTTCCTGTAGCCATGTCGCTGTTTTCACTATGAAGTGTTGGTTGTCACGCAAAGCCCTGCTTCCAAATGAAATTCGCCAATGTAATTCCAACACATTTATATAGCGACTAAAACCTGAAACCGGAAGTAGGAAAACTCTCATCCCCTAACTAACCCTTATCACATACAACAGTGCTGCGGCCTACGATTTGGAAATGATATGTGCTAAATTGTAGAACCTTTCTAAAGTACAATTATTGGATAGGGTTGAAACATTGTTGCATATCATTTCAAAAGTTTTCAGTTACAGATGTGTCTACAGATAACACATACTTCTTAGATCTGTTTTATTTTTATTTTCTTGGTAATCAGAGAGGCGTGCTTTGTTTTTTCTAAACGCTTTCTTTTTAACAACAAATCCTCAGCAGACGACTACTAAAACATTCAGCCAAAAATATGGAAACTCTTGAAATGAAAGAACAATTTTTAGAATAAAGTTGAAACCCTCGTGGCAAAAGAAGAAATCGCTTGTTATGAGAAGTTATTCCTTTTGCCACAATGCTTACAAAAGTCGTCTGCTGTAGAGGCGTCAGGAATATTGTTCAAAATAGACAACTGTTTGACCCACCGAGAAACTAGAAAACATATTCTTTCTTTCTAGTGCTCTGTTTTCTCCCATTAAACCGAATTAATAAACACATTCCTGTGTTAACCCTTTCCCACATACAGACGCTTTCTGACGCCTCTGTAGCAGACAACTTCTGAAAACATTTTTGAAAAAGGAAAGATTACTGATAATGCACCTTTATTGCACCTTTATGTAATCGAAATGTGTTCAAAGTCGTCTGCTGCAGATGAATGGTTTTGACGTTTAGATATCGTGGTTACGAGAATGTCGCTGAATTTAAACAGTGACTGTTTTCTTTATCTTTAACCTTGAGAAAAGAAAAATGCTTGTGCTCGATTTGAAAGCCCACGTATACATCAGATGATAATGATAAACGAGAGGTTATTTCGTTCAAACCGAAAAAAATGTTAAGTTAAACAAACTTCAAAACTTCTCTTTCAAAAATAAATCAAAGCGGTTGCTACATCTTGTTTGTTAATGTGAGCGACGTTCCGGAACATTAGGAAATTTACAACGAGTATATGTCCAGATCAGGCTGTACATCGACACGGATTGATATGGAACTGTACCCTACAACATTAAGTTATATACGGTTAAGAAGAACGCCTGTCAAACAGCGCCCATTTTTTAAAGATTACATTAGTGTACAAGCAGATCTTTTTGTAAGTTTATTTTCTTAAAGCAACGATCATATGGATTGTGTGAAGTTAGCAGAGCCTTGGACGTTTGACATCAGACATTAAAATTATCTAATGTCTGATTAGGCATTAGACATTAGATTAGACATTCAAACAAGAGGGCCATGATAGCCCTGGATCGCTCATCTGATTTAATATAACTTGGTAAATGGTCACCCAAGGAACAAGTTATTTCAAAGTCAGGCCTATACTTATGACAAGAACTTTTAACTATATATTCAAACAAGGAAATCATGCCCCACCCCTGGCAGCCAGGCTTTTCAACGGATCGAAATAATTTGAACAATCTTGGTAGAGTGTCACACAAGAAACATTTGTGCCAAATTATTTTCAAATCGGTCTAGGAATTTTGAACAAGAAAATTATTTAAACCTTCACTATACACATATAAACGGATATGAATAAAGTAAACAATCTCGATATAGTGTCACACAAGAAACATCTGTGCCAAATTATTTTCAAAACGGGCCAGTACTTTTGGACCAGAGGATTTTTACTATTTATTCATATAGGGAAAACAAGCCCCACCCCAGAGGCCATGTTTTGAAATGGATCAGAATACTTTGAACAATCTTGGTAGAGGCTCATCCAAGAAACAATTGTGCCAAATTATTTTCAATTCGGGCCAATTCTTTTGGACAAGAAGAATATTTAAGTTTTCACAATGTATGCATATAAAGAAAACACTCAAAAACTTATGCCTAATTGGTCCGTTAGACATTATTTAAACTTTCGATCAGACATTCGCAAAATAGCGTTCCACTCATGTACACGGTTTTCCACTCCCGTGTCAAAACGTTTCTTCTCGTGACAAAGCATTCCAATCTCGTGACAAGCATCCCGCTTCAAGTCGGCGTTTCACTCCCGTGACAAGGGCCAAAAGGTCGAGTACTCCCCTGAAACACCGACATCGAGAACATCCCGATTCAAGCCAGCGTCCAACTCCTGTAACAAGGCCGCTTGGCCCGAGTATATCCCTGTTAACACGGTGCTGACATGACACTCAGCCCGATTCAAGCAACGTTCCACTCGCGTGATTAAAGAAAAATAGCGTTTCTCTCACTTGACAAGGGCCTATGGGCCGAGTGCTCCCCTGAAATACGGCGCGGTCACGGCAAGCAAATCGCTTTAAGCCGGCGTTTCCGTGCCGTGATAAAAAAGTGTTCTACTCCTGTGACAAGGAAACCCCGGGCTCGAGCGCTCCACTGAAAGACGAGCACCCCGCTTCAAGTCTGCGTTCCGCTCGCGTGACAAGGGCCTCTGGTCCGAGTGCTCCCCTGAAATACGGCGGTGTTAGTCTAGCCACCAGTCAAATAGGACCGGCTGTGGGACAGTCGCGCTGGGACCGATGGCTCTTCCCTGCCTCCTCATGAAACCCGCTTGTCAAACCTAAACAGCGGCTGGCGATAAGAAGTGCTCTGTCGTATATATAGGGAGACAGGTCGGTCGAGAGGTGCTCCTCTATAACTCATTTGTAATCATTTTGCAGATGTTGATTATATCTTATTTGAGTTTTACAAAAATTCAGCAAGTTTCTTGAATATATGCCAACAAAATAGTTAACTGAGATATAGCTTTCCAAATGTTGGTAAATTCAAATTGCTCCTATAAAGCATAATTGAAAGTTTTCGCTACGTTGACGCAAATTGCCTTTAGATATACTAAGTTAAACAACGGGAAGTGTTTCAAGTGTTTCAAGTTTCTATACCAATAAATAAATGAGTTACGATACAACTAGAACTATCACTGAAGATGATAAATACCCCCAAAACAGCACCTTGACCTACATCATAACTTAACAAGAAAAAGTAACAAAGGGCAATAACTCTGTAATTATGTAAATTAGAGTTATTGTTCTTGTACACTGAACTTCCTCTGATTATGCTCTACTATTGTATGCAGTTTTATTAGATACCATCTGTTAGTTATTAAGTAATTCTCCGGACAAGAAAAAAAGTAACAAAGGGCAATAACTCTGTATTTATATTAAATAGAGTTATGGTTTCTATACACTGCACTTCCTCTCAATGTGTTGTATCATCCTATGAAGTTTTATTAAATTCCAACAATTTGTTTTAAAGTTATGCTCTGGACAAAACTCTACGAATAAGAAAAAGTAACAAAGGGCAATAACTCTGTAATTATGTAAATTAGAGTTATGGTTCTTGTACACTGCACTTTCTCTGATTATGCTTTACCATTGTATGCAGTTTTATAAGATTCCATCTGTTAGTTATTAAGAAATTCTCCGGACAAGAAAAAGTAACAAAGGGCAATAACTCTGTATTTAGATTAAATAGAGTTATGGTTCCTGTACACTGCACTTCCTCTTAATGTGTTGTATCATCCTATGAAGTTTTATTAAATTCCAACAATTTGTTTTAAAGTTATGCTCTGGACAAGATTCTACGAATAAGAAAAAGTAACAAAGGGCAATAACTCTGTAATTATGTAAATTAGAGTTATGGTTCTTGTACACTGCACTTTCTCTAATTATGCTCTACCATTGTATGCAGTTTTATTAGATTCCATCTGTTAGTTATTAAGTAATTCTCCGGACAAGAAAAAGTAACAAAGGGCAATAACTCTGTATTTAGATTTAATAGAGTTATGGTTCTTGTACACTGCACTTTTTCTCAATGCGTTGTATCATCCTATGAAGTTTTATTAAATTCCAACAATTAGTTTTAAAGTTATGCTCCGGACAAGACTCTATGAATAAGAAAAAGTAACAAAGGGCAATAACACTGTATTTAGATAAAATAGAGTTATGGTTCCTGTACACCGCACTTCCTCTCAATGTGTTATATCATCCTATGAAGTATCGTTCAAATCTTATGTTGCATTGTTAAGATATGGTCCGGACAAAATATGGCTTCCGACCGACCGACCGACTGACCGACCGACCGACACAGTGACTCCTATATACCCCCCCCCCCCCCCCCCCCCCCCCAAAAAAAAACACTTTGATTTTTGGGGGTATAATAATCAACATTTAAGAGCGACGCGTGCGTATACCATACTCGTTTGCATCCCATGTACTATTAATCATAATTTGAAATTGGACAAGATTAAAAGGTTTTATGAATGCTTAACCTCTATGAGGCAGTCTTTATTTTATTTAAACTCGATCAACGGCTTTCCAGAGCTAAACATGCCCGTAGCACTCTGTCTTTTTACCATGACCAATAAGACGAATTTGGTACATAACTCTCGTAATTTGCACATGTTTAATTGAATTACTAAGGTCTAACTGACTAATTAGATGTTCTTTTTTTTAATATACAGTGACCTACGAATTTGGGACCTACATCTTGTAATTAGCAAATGTCTAATCGAGTGTATTATGTCTAACTAACAAAATAGTCATTCGGTTTTTGCATGTATAATGATCTCCGACGAATTTGGTACCCAAATCTTGTAATTAGCAAATGTCTAATCGAATGTCTAATGCCTAACTGACCAATTAGACATTCGTTTTATGCATGTACAAGTAAGTAAGTAAGTAAGTAAGTAAATATTTTATTATAGTGACATGTGTAAAACAAAACAAACATATAACAAAATATGGTAACGGGATAACACCCGGCCCCATGGGCCTATATGTCACTGTTAAGAAAAAAAAAAATATTTACACAGTGAGAACATTTCACTGTTCCGGTTTTAAACATATTTATACAAACAGCCCTGAGTCGTTCATGTCGTTGGTATGTTTCCTAGTTTAAAAAGGACAAGACACATACCAATTACGTGCCCGAATTCAATTGCACGACTTAATCATTCTTTTACTATATACAATGATTGTTTGATCGCTATTAAATTGGAGCGTGTTTCATACAAAGATTTCGCTTCGCAACAGCGATTTACGTCCTTTCTGGGAAAGAACAGTAACACAATTGCAAAGCAAAAAATAGTTATAAAAGATATTTCAAATAACTGGTTGCAAGACTAGAGTTCTTTACAGAAACGAAAGGTAAAGAAAACCAATCATACAGTATCTCAACTAAAAATTGAAGAATTCAAACCAAACAAAATCTACTGAATCCATGAGTGAATGAATGAAATAATTAATTAATTAATTAATTAATTGATTAATCAATGAACGGACGGACGGACTTATGAATGAACGAACGTATGAATGAATATATACATTACTGAATAAATGAGTGGATGCATGCATGCATGAATGAATGAATGAATGAATGAGTGAAAGAATGAATTGTACTGTGAATGTATTGATATATTTACAACAAAAAAATGTCAATTTTAACAATAAGCATGTTGATTTCTCATTAGCTAGTATAAATGGATCTCCGTCTGAATGAATACGCTTTTACAATAAATTTTGACAGTTTTCTGACATGATTCATCTGACATCCGACGATTTGGTACCTAAATCTCGTAATTTTCGAATGTCTAATATTTAACTGACCAATTAGACTTTCGTTTGTTTGCATGTATAATGACATATGACGAATTTGGAACCTAAATCTTGTAATTTGCGAATGTCTTATCTCAACTGACCAATTAAACATTCTTTTTTCTTTTGCATGTACAATGACCTGCGACGAATTTGGAACTTAAGACTTGTAAATTGTGAATATCTAATGTCTAACTGACTTATTAGACATTCGTTGTTTGCATGTAAAATGACCTCCGACGAATTGTGAACCTCAATCTTGTAATTTGAGAATGTTTAATCGAATGTCTAATGTCTAACTGACCAATTAGACATCCGCTTTTTGCATGTGCAATGACCTCCGACGATTTTAGAACATAAATCTTGCAATTTGCGAATGTCTAATGTCTAACTGACTTATTAGACATTCGTTTGTTGCATGTTAAATGACCTCCGACGCATTTGGTACCTCTGTAACAGGACGAGTCCTATAATGTGTCTACAACGGGTCCAGGCCCTTATATACCCAGATTCGGAAAATGAAAAGGAAAAGTAATTTTAGGTCATGTGTTTTATTGTTTGTTCTACTGCAAATATTATTAAACTAAAATCATTATGTTAGTGGAAAAGGAAAGCCTAAATAAAATGTCTCTAATAATGGAGCATGATTCTGAAACAATAGGTGAAAGTTACCTTTACGTATCCTTGAACCAGCTACCAAATGACCGTTTCTGGTGCCTTTTATAGTATTACAACAGGGTATGTTCACAACAATTTCATGCAGAAAGAGGGCCCTTACAAAATTGCAGAAGAATGTTTAAATGAACCATACCCAAAGTGCTTATAAACTAATCTGTTACCTTATGTAACGCTCCTCAATGCATTTCAACATAAAAATTCATCATGTTCATAAGGAAAGCATGCCTTCCATGGTATTGATACTAATTATAGCAACAATAGTGCTGCTTCGATGAGTCTCAATACAACCTAAATAAACACTACCGCAAAGTGTACTGGATTGACCACAGTGTAAGTAATTAACAATAAGTGAAGACATAGATCACTGTTACAAATATTGTATTATGATTGAATGTGTACATGTATGTAGCAAACAGTGCAGATCATAACATGTACCTAGCAAACAGTATAGATCTAGATGAGTTACAATGCAATTAAAAACTATTCAGATCTTCACCTTTACATGTAATTGAAATTGAAATTCAACCGACATGTAAAAGTAAAGATCCGAATCAGCTCAATATGTATGTAACAAAATAGATTTTGCGTGGCCTAAATAAAAGTCGGTCAGTCAGTGCAGGTTGGTCACGTATGGTTTTAACTTATCGCAGGATTGTCAGGGAGATCATTGTTTATGAAGTTATTATCATATACATATGTGATAAGTGATATTAATTACAAATTCTCTGTGGTACGTAGTAAAGCAGAGAATGCTTGTCTTAACACGGTAAACACACAAAGGGTTATTGTGTATTGTAGTTGCACGGGATGTGCTGCACGGGATGTGCGCTCGGGTATGAGTATATATAAGGTAGTTATAGGGCGTGTTTGTCAGTTCCACGCTAGACTTCGCTCGTTAGACTGCTTACACAGAAACAACATGGATGAAGAAGATATCAACGCCTTGGTGAACAACCGAGTAAAAGACGTTATTCAGGAGTCACATGGCAACTTGTTGCGGGAAATAGGTGGACTTATAGACAAGATAAGTTATCCAAGCTCTTCTGCCTCTTCTAGTAGTATTTCTTCTCTAGACGCTCCGAAATTCAAGCGTAAAAGTAACGAGGAGCAATTTAAACAGAATTCCAAGGTTATTGCCAGGTTGGAACATGCCGAGTTAAATATGGATTCCCAGAGGATTACGGAGGCTAAAAATGATATTATTGAAGGTAAACAAATGATAGCAAGTTTTAAATGTAAAGGTTTTCGAGTTTAATGGTATTCTTAAATTCTTGTTTATTAAAGTAGCAAAGGAAGCACGGGCTATTCTCGTTGCATTTTTCTTTTTCATTGCAGCAAAAGATATACTAAAGCGGCGTCAGAAATTAATTCAGCTTGCTGATACCTCCGAATTGGGATGGCGAATGGTTGCAGAATATGAGAGCAACCCTATAGCAAGTGACAGCGAGGATGAGAAGCGTATTCATAAGGCAGAATATCGGGCTTCGAGAAAGGCTAAAGGGGAAAAGACAAAGAGAGGCAGGTCAAGGTCAACTCCTTACGGACGGGGACAGCCTAGGGGGGACTCATTACCCTCTCAAGGAACGGGACAGACGTATTCTCATGGGGGTTCGGTGAAGAAACCAGGTTTATGTTTTATCTGCGGAAAGGCGGGGCACTGGAAGAATGAATGCTCACTCCAGAATTACAATAACAAGATAAGTAGTTTTATTGTTGGCCGCCTTTCGAAGGCTTTAGGTAAAACGAATACCAATAGAAAGCAATTATGTTTTGCGGAAAAGGGTATAACAAAAATTGTTAACATTAATTGCATAGAAATGGGGCATGGAGCCGGTTCGAATATCAAGTTTAAATCAGGTGGCCAAAATCCGGGAAAATACAATGAGGAAAAGGAAACAATTGAATATTCGAGCATAAGTGAAAATGAGACTATAGAGAGTCCGATTTTAAACATTGTTAAAAAGGGGGCAAGTGTTGACTTAATAAATCAGTCTTTCAACATTGAGGACAAAGGATCATGTACTGGTTTAGATGATAATGCTAGTTCAAATTATAATGGTTTGAAAAAGGGAGGTACTATCGACTCGGGTAAACATTTAGAGCTAACCGGATTAAGCGTTTTGTCACCTGTTGGTAAACTCAAACAGAGCTATAGCAAATGGGAAGCTTATACCAATAATGCTTACATTTTGGATGTCATTTATAACGGTTATAAGTTACCGTTGGCCGAGACTCCGGTGACAGTTCAGTTAAATAATAATAGATCCGCCAGGGATAATCCGATTTATGTAAAGTCCGAAATTGGCCGTTTAGTAGAAAAGGGTATTATTTCAGTTGTTCAAGAACAACCATTGATAGTCAACCCATTAACGGTTGCATACGGTAAGGCTGGCAAGCCTAGATTAGTTCTTGACTGTAGACATATTAATCCATGCTTACATTTGTTTAAGGTCAAATTTGAGGACGTTAAAGTTGCAAAATCGATTTTTCAGCCTTTCAGTTATGTATTTACATTCGATTTGAAAAGCGCTTATCATCACATTGATATTTGTTCATGCCACAGAACGTATTTGGGGTTTTCATGGTCCGACGAAGGAATTGACCGTTATTATGTTTTTAATTGCCTTCCTTTCGGTTTGTCTACAGCCGGACACATATTCACCAAAGTACTCAGACAGCTACTGAAATATTGGAGATCGTTGTGCATTGATATTGTTATGTTTCTCGATGACGGTATAGGTGGTCACACGGATTTCGATCTTGCTTTAAGACATAGCAAGTTGGCCAGGAGTTCATTAGTTGAATTCGGTTTTCTTTTGGCAGAAGATAAATGCGATTGGTTGCCGAGAAGGATAGCTATTTGGTTGGGTCATGTTTTTAATTTTGAAGACAATATTTTGAGGTTAACGGAAGAAAGAATTAAGCGGTTGGAGACTCAAATTGACTCCGTTTTGTATGATGTGAGGAATGATAAATTCAAAACCGTGCATGTAAAGGCACTAGCTTCGGTTATCGGTCAAATTATATCACTGCAGAGTGTACTTGGTAAACGCGTTAGTTTGCATACTAGAAACTTGTATATTTGTATTATGTATCGCTGTAGTTGGAAGTCACCTGTTCAGGTGAATAAGGAGGCTATAGGAGAATTGAATTATTGGCGTATAAACGCCAGACGTCTCAATGATTTGGGATGTTTGTATTGGCAACATCCGGTCGTAAAAGCAAACGTTTTTGCTGACGCAAGTTCCCATGGTTATGGTGGATTTGTTGAAATGTGTAACGCATGTTTGTCAGGAGACGGATCGGAATCCGCACCGGTAGAAAATACCGTTGTTAAGGAGCAAGGGAGCCGCGCGTCTCAAATTCCCGGTAATTGCGAGTTAGTGGTGGACAGAGGTAATTCCTTTGATCGTTATATATTTAATGATGGGCGACTCCCGGAAGCGAGTGCGCAAGTCGGTTTTGATAGATCGATAGATACTAGTATTTCGCGTGTTGGCGGATTCGTAAAACTCCCGGAAGAGAGTTGTTATTGTTTATCGGAAAATGTGATCAATATTGATGGTCGATTCATTGGGGGATCAAAACTCCGGGGAGAGAGTTGTCTTGTAGATCCGGGATGTGAAAATTATCTCCCGGAAGAGAGATATCTTAATTACTGTGGTTGGCATGAGATATGTAAAATTCATCCCATGCATGATAGAAATGGTTTGTTAATTAAGGATAGGGATGTTTGTTCGGTAAGCGATCTAAATATTGGAAGCCATCTTTCCAATTCCGAAATATTCGGATCATGGACGAGTGATGAGTCGCTCAAAAGTTCCACATGGAGGGAGCTAGAAGCTGTACATCGGGTTGTTATGAGTAATTTGAAGATATTGAAAAATCGTCATATTAAGATATTTTCAGATAATCAAAATGTTGAGCGTATTTTACACGCTGGTAGCAGAGTTAATGAGCTCCATAACTTGTCATTAGCGATAAATTCAGTTTGTGAGCAGAACAGGATCACATTTAACTCTGTCTGGATCCCAAGGGGTGATAACCTTCTTGCAGATCATTTGAGTAGGTGTCAGGATAGTGATGATTGGTCCATTTCTGAAGATATTTATAGAAAATTGGATAAAATGTGGGGTCCTCATGATGTAGATAGGTTTTCAACACATTATAATAATAAATGTAGGAGGTTTAACTCTAGGTGGTGGGTACCTGGAACGGAAGCTATAGACGCATTTGATCAGACTTGGCGCGGTGAACTGAATTGGTTAGTTCCGCCTCCAAAGCATATAATGAGCTGTCTGAGGAAATTAGCATCGGAAAATGCTCGAGGTACTTTGATAATTCCAAAATGGCAGTCTGCACCATTTTGGCCGTTTATTACTGATTTGCAAAACGAATATAAATATTTTGTAAAAGGTGCACTTGAATTGCCAAAATCAGGCGCTGTGTGCAAAGGCAAAGGAAACAATGGAATGTTCGGTGAGAATGTTTTATCATTCAGCATGGTTGCATTACATTGCGTTTTTGAAGAAAACCAATAAGGGAAAAGATGTTATTTACGTTTTTTGGTGTTTGATAAATAATTCTTTTTCACAGGTATTGGCATAAGAGCGTCTTTGAAACGTAAATTTGATGAGGCTGATGTACATATTGTCGATCAAGATCGGATTATAGACACAATGGCTATACAAATGGTGTCGGCAAGGGCTGATACTACTGTGACCAAATACTGCTATCAAATCAGAGCGTTTGACGATTTCTGTGAGAAAAAAGGTATTTCTTCGAGGCCAGCGTGCTCCATTCACGTCGCAATGTATTTATCACAAATGATCGATGCAGGAAAATCGGATAAAGTGATTTCATCATCTCTTTACGCTATCAAGTGGCTTCATCGAATGAACGATTACCCCGATCCAACGATAAACTCAACTGTGTTAATGTTAGTTGAAAGTGCCAAACGTTTGAATTCCAAACCCATAGTAAAGAAGGACGTTATAAGCACACAGAACTTGATTGAACTTTGCAGTATGTATTTAGAGTCACGAGACATCATCGTTTTGCGGGACTTATCTATGATTGTATTAGGATTTGCTGGGTTTTTACGGTTTAACGAAATCGTAGATTTAAGATGTTGCGATCTACGATTTAGTACGGATCATTTGGTTTTGTATGTTAAGAAAAGTAAAACAGATGTATATAGGTCTGGTAGAGAAGTATTTATCGCAAAAGGTGAAACTAGCGCTTGTCCGATTGCAATGTTGAAAAGGTATTTACAGTGCTCAGGAATGCCTGTTGATTCCGAATTATATCTTTTTCGGGCGGCTTGTAGATCCGGGTCAAAGTGCTTTCTTTTAAAACGGAACAAAAAGCTGAGTTATTCTCGTTCTAGAGTATGTATTGTCTCTCGGTTGAAATTAGTTGCTCCAGATTTGCATCTAGGAACTCATTCCCTGAGAGCCAGTGGCGCTACTGCTGCAGCTAACGCTAGTGGCGTTTCTGATCGTTGTTTAAAGCGTCACGGGCGTTGGAAAACGGACATGGCGAAGGATGGGTATATTGAAGATTCTGTAGAAAAGAAATTATTTGTCACAAAACAGTTAAAATTGTAATATTGTTCTTTGATTTTAGAATTCGAATAGCATTCAGTGCACTATAATTTGTAGCGTTCAAGCGCTCGTCTGGGCCGTTGCAAAGAAGGTGTTGTTTTGTATTTGAGAAGGTGTTCAGACGCATATTAAGAGTTCATTTCATGTAAATCCGTTGAGAATTAAGGAATTGACGGGTTTAAAAACGTTAATTACGTTAAACTATGTTGCTATTTTCATTTGGCCTATAAATGTATTGAAACTAGTTGTTGATTGTGAATTACGATTTGCACGGGAATTTTGCCTGTCATCAGGAGACCCAGAGGTTGATTGGTGCTATATAACTTACTCAAACATTTGTTTTGACCTTCAGTATCACAGGAGTTACCAGATGGTTTTCACTCGTTATAGTGAGAGGTAGTTGATGTGACCAATTCACACGGCATATGGGTATGTAAATTCTTAGTTATTGTGCAAAGGGGTTTTCGGCATAATTAAGGAATGGAATCTGTGCAAATTTACAATGTTAGGGATTGAGATAATTATTACATGATTGAATTGTTTAGAGAATTTCTGGTTCACGAAGTGAATGTTTTTTTACAGAAATTGAGTCCGTTAGGAGCGAGACAATGTGTTATGCTATTGGGAAAGATATGGTTGTATGAAAAGGATAAGAATGGAAGTGGGAAATGTAAAAGGATATTAGTACAGAGATGAGCTACCATAGGAGTATAAAATGGTAGGCTGTTAGGTTTACGGAACATTATTGATATTATTGTAAGACATGGTTATTTATTACAATTTTAGCCGTTTTATGTCTATGGCTAGTCCATATCGATAGCCAGACAAACGAAGGTCCAAACGCAGAAGTTTGAAGAACCAGTGTGTGACGCAGTCCACAACTTAATAAGACGTCGTAACGGGGGACATTAGGAGGAGTGCCGTCATAGGACGTGTAGAACCATATATCCACAGTTGTGTGGCTTGTCGATCCCGGAATCCAAGGATATACGCGACGCAATGAATATAAGTACAACGACTCGGTGAAGTCGGGAAGCGGATACCGTTGGATGTGAAGTACAACGTGTATGAACATTCCAAATACAGGGTACGGTAACGGAAGTGATGGGACAGTTAAGTGACTGGGGTGAGAGTGTGTATGAGAGTGCGTGAGTAGTTCTTTTGTTTATAGCCTCTCGATTTGTCAGGAAAGAAGTGATTATTTAAAAATTGTATATATTTCATAACTGTAAATTAAACATATATTTTTATTCAACCATCGGCGTTCCATTCTACTTTAGTGAGTTGTCGACCCTTGACCATCTTGTGACAAATGGTGTCAGAAGTGGGATGATTCGCTCGATGTATCGAGGCGGCAACGAACTAGGGTAGAATTGGATAGGTTAATTGTAACTCTGCAGATATTCCTTCATTAGATTCATTTTTTACTGGCAATTGTACAGTGCATTTTACACTTGATACAACTAGCTTATGATTTATACATGGGGTTTTAAGTTAATTTTTTTGTTATTCCCTGTGATGAGACACAGCGGCGCTGCCATAAGCGTTTCTGCAGTAAAGCGTGGAGTCTGAGGGATAGAAGGGGTGTGCTTTAAAAGTGTTAAGACTGATATCTGAACATTATAAATAGAATTAGGGTCGTGCATAGTGAGTCTCAAAAGTGAATTATACCGTACAGGATATGCAGAGAATTCAAATATAGATTTGAAGTCCAATGAAGTGTAGTTATTATTAACTTAGATTGTAGTTTATTAAGTTTTGATATAGGGTTAGCGTATAGTACTATTGATAGTCATGACTAGTATGAAGGAGTTGATAGAGTTGGGCAAGGAGTTAGGTCATGAAGGTGAGAATCTTCAAAAGTTCGTTCAAGATGAACAAGAAAAGGAACGAGAACATAGACTGAGAGATCGTGAATTCGAGAAAGAGAAAAAGGAGAAAGAAGTTGAAGCTAAGAGAGAGTTAATGGAACAACAGAGAGAATTCGAGAGAGAGAAGGAAGAGAAAGAAGTTAAGTTAATAGAACGACAGCGAGAATTCGAGAGAGAGAAGGAACAGAAAGTATTAGAGTTATTAGAACGACAGAAAGAAGCCGAGAGAGAGAAGGAAGAGAAAAAGGTTAAGTTATTAGAACAACAGAGATTATTAGAGAGAGAGAAAGAAGAGCTGAGGGATCGGGAGCATAGGAGAGCATTGGAGTTAGTTCAAGTAGAACATCAGCAGGCGATGGAGTTAGCCAAACAGGGAGTAGGTAAGTCTTTTATTAAAGATCATAAAATCAAAGGACCGAAATTACCATGGTTTGACGAGGATAAGGATAATATGGACAGTTATCTATCCAGGTTTGAGCGATATGCAGAAGCACAAGGTTGGAAGAATGATCAGTGGTCATTACATCTTAGTGCATTATTGAAAGGTAAGGCGTTAGATGTTTATTCTAGATTACCTGCAGAGGACGCTTTAGACTATATTAAGTTAAAGTCAGCATTATTGCAACGTTTTGAGTTAACTGAAGAAGGATTTAGAAAACGGTTCAAAGTAGCTAGACCAGAAACGGGAGAGACGTTTGTTCAGTACTTACGGAGATCAATGAATTATCTCGAACGTTGGTTGGAATTAGGAAAGATAGTAAAATCGTACGAAGGCGTCATTGATTTTTTGTTACGAGATCAGTTGTTGTCAATTTGCAATAAGGACTTGTATTTATTTTTGAAAGAAAAGATGTTTACAGATGGTAATGAGATGGCGGTACAGGTGGATCTATTTGCTGAAGCAAGAGGTGGGTGTAGGAATGTTGTTTTAAGTGGAAATAATAAAGAAAAAGATCAGGTTGCTAGAGGGTTTAGGTCCGATACAGGACAACGACAGGGTTCCAGTACGCAGAAGGCAGGTAATTCTTTCACTAATTGGAAATGTAGCTATTGTGGTGGAAATCACAGATCGGACGATTGTAGGAAAAGGGGTAGTAGGCATAGTATGGCTGCTGTCGACGATACTGGTGGACGATTTACATCTGGAGATACTAGGAATGCAAGTACTGGTCCATTTGAAAGGTATAGCCACAATCAGGGTAACCAATATTTCAAAGGAAGAGGAAAGCCTCGAGGTCTGTATCGTGGGGGATTAAAGCGAACAGCCAGTTCTAGTTGCATATATTTGTGTAACGATAGTTCGGAACAGCTAGGTGCATGTATGGAAAGGAATTGTCCTACCAAGGAAGGCACAGTTAACGGAGTAAGAGTAAACATGATGAGAGACACGGGTGCCACGTGCGTAGTTGTAAGGAAACGGTTAGTACAGGAACACCAGTTCTTAGGTAAGGAAAGATGTTGCAAATATATCGATGGATCTGAGCATTATTTTCCGGTAGCAATGATAGAGGTGAAGACTCCGTATTATGAGGGTACAACGGAGGCGTTATGTATAGACACTCCACTCTATGATTTAGTTGTAGGTAACATTACAGGCGCGAAATATCCGGAACCCGGAGATGTATCAAATGCAATGCAGACTCGGTCGCAAACAGAACAAAATCCTAAACCATACAGGAAATTACATGTTCCAGGTAAGATTTTAGATATATCGCAAGCAGAATACCGCGACCTGCAGATGGCAGATGAAACTCTGTCGAAGACGAGAGAAAAGGCGAATGAAAAAACTTTTCATAATTGTAAAGGGGGCGGACAGGTAAGGTATCTGTTTAAGAACAAATTATTGTATAGGGAATTTGAATTTCCTAATCGGAAGCAGTCGTATCAGTTAGTTGTTCCTAAGACGTGTCGGGAAGCGGTGTTAAAGATAGCACATGAGTCATTGATGGCAGGGCATTTAGGTATACGGAAAACTAGGGACAGAGCATTAGCAGAGTTCTATTGGCCAGGGGTATGTTCGGAAGTCAGTCGGTATTGTAGATCATGCGATATATGTCAACGAACGATGCCAAAAGGTAAGGTTCAAAAAGTACCATTAGGAGAGATGCCATTAATAGAAACGCCTTTTAAGCGTGTAGCAGTTGATTTAGTAGGACCAATCGAACCAATGACAGACAGGAAAAACAGGTACATTTTAGTCATGGTAGATTATGCTACAAGGTATCCGGAAGCCGTGGCTTTACCAGGGATTGAGACTGAACGAGTAGCGGAAGCATTGGTCGATATGTTCAGTAGACTAGGAATACCGGAGGAGATGTTGACGGACATGGGATCACAGTTCACATCTAAGATGATGGCTGAGGTAAGTAGACTGTTATCCTTACGTCAGTTGACTACAACGCCATACCACCCAATGTGTAACGGATTGGTGGAAAAGTTCAATGGAACATTGAAACGGATGATTAAGCGTATGTGTAGCGAGAGGCCCAAGGATTGGGATAAGTACATTAATGCTGCGTTATTTGCGTATAGGGAAGTGCCACAGGAAAGTCTGGGGTTTTCCCCATTTGAATTACTCTATGGCCGGACGGTCAGAGGACCGTTGAGCATTTTGAAAGAGTTATGGTCTGGCGAGGTCAATGATGTAGAAGTGAAATTGACATACCAGTACGTAATAGATTTACGTGAGCGACTCGAAGAGACATGTAAGATGGCACAGGATGAGTTAAGTAAGGCAAAGTCTAGACAGAAGATATACTATAACAAACGGGCAAAGGACAGAAGTTTCCCGATAGGTGCCAAGGTACTGGTATTACTTCCGGTAAGTCACAATAAATTATTATTGCAGTGGAAGGGTCCATTTGAAGTGATCAAGGTGATGAATAAGGTAGATTATAGAATTAATATGAAGGGTAAGGAAAAGACTTTTCATGCCAATATGTTGAAACAGTACAATGAGCGAAGTGCTGATGACGGTAGTAGTGATAAAGGTATATTAGCAGTGGTTTGTTCTGCAGTTATTGAAGATAGTGAAGATCGGAAATTAGATAATGCAGACGTAGATTGGGTAGATGAGAAGATACCTTTAGAGTGTCTTTCTAGAGTAGGTAACGAGTCTAAAAAAGATGTAGACGTTTGTAAAGAATTGTCTCCTGAACAGAGGGAGCAGGTTGACATGGTTTTGGAAGAGTTCGCCGATGTTTTGACAGACATACCGGGAACTACTTCACTTGTTGAACATGATATTAAATTAAATACATCAGAACCCATCAGGTTCAAGGGTTATCCTATTCCATACCAGTCGGTGGCAACAGTAAACGAAGAGGTCAGTAAGATGTTAGAGTTAGGAGTCATAGAGCATTCTAATGCACCGTTTTCGAGTCCTATAGTATTGGTTAGGAAGAAGGACGGCACAGTTCGTTTCTGTATAGATTTCAGACAGTTAAACAGGGTGACAGTGTTTGACGCTGAGCCAATGCCAAATATCGAAGAGATATTCTCGAAGGTATCGAGGGCAAAGTATTTTACTAAAATTGATCTTAGTAAGGGTTATTGGCAGGTGCCGTTGACAGAGCAGGCGAAAGATATGACGTCTTTTGAAACGCCAAAAGGGTTGTTTCGGTTCAACAAGATGCCTTTTGGTTTGGTTTGTGCGGCAAGTACTTTTTGTAGATTGATGAGGAAGGTTTTAAAGGATTTAGATTTCGCGGATAGTTTCATAGACGACATATTAGTATTTACCGTTACATGGGAGGAACATATAACCGCTTTAAGAGAGATTTTTAGTAGGTTGAAGGTAGCCAAGTTAACAGCTAGACCGAGTAAATGTAGCATAGGATTTGGAAATCTGGAATGTTTGGGACATGTCATTGATAGGGCTAGTGGGTTGATGCCAGTTCAGGGGAAGATAGAGGCACTACAAAAAGCAGAAAGACCGATTTCGAAGAAACAGGTTAGATCTTTTTTAGGGGTAGTTGGGTTTTACAGAAAATTCATTCCCAACTTTTCTGCAATTGCAGTACCTTTAACAGATCTTACTAAGAAAGGTCAACCAAATAAGGTTATGTGGGGAGAATGTCAGGAAGTTGCTTTTCAGACTTTGAAGAAAAGTTTAGTAGGTCCTCCTATATTGAAGTTACCGGAATTTGATAAGTATTTCATCCTTAGAACCGATGCTTCAGACATTGGATTAGGGGCGGTATTGTTACAGGATTCAGAAGGTGAGAAATTACCGGTTGCGTATGCAAGTAAGAAATTGTTAGACAGGGAGAGAAATTACTCAGTAATTGAAAAGGAGTGCCTTGGTGTTATTTGGGGAGTGTCGAAATTTCATAGGTATTTGTTTGGCAAGGAATTCATCTTAGAGACTGATCATCAGCCTCTGACTTATTTAAATAAGTCTAAGATGGCGAATTCCAGACTAATGCGATGGGCATTATCTTTGCAGCCCTATAGGATGAGCATTAGAGCGATTCCAGGTAGAGAAAATGTAGGGGCAGATTACTTAAGTAGAGTAAACAGTCAAGTAAAGGAATCAGAAAACAGTTAGTGAAATGAGTATTTTAGGCACACATTGGTGTCATGACAGCTGTGTAATCGTGTATATATATATCAGGAATGCAATACTAAGGGAAATTAAGATACGGGTTGTAAATAGTACAGGGAACGAACCTGGTGTATTTTGTTAAATAGACAAAGTGTAACCACTTTATCCTTTGGGGGGAACGTGTTGTAACAAAATAGATTTGGCGTGGCCTAAATAAAAGTCGGTCAGTCAGTGCAGGTTGGTCACGTATGGTTTTAACTTATCGCAGGATTGTCAGGGAGATCATTGTTTATGAAGTTATTATCATATACATATGTGATAAGTGATATTAAGCATATTAAGAGTTCATTTCATGTAAATCCGTTGAGAATTAAGGAATTGACGGGTTTAAAAACGTTAATTACGTTAAACTATGTTGCTATTTTCATTTGGCCTATAAATGTATTGAAACTAGTTGTTGATTGTGAATTACGATTTGCACGGGAATTTTGCCTGTCATCAGGAGACCCAGAGGTTGATTGGTGCTATATAACTTACTCAAACATTTGTTTTGACCGTCAGTATCACAGGAGTTACCAGATGGTTTTCACTCGTTATAGTGAGAGGTAGTTGATGTGACCAATTCACACGGCATATGGGTATGTAAATTCTTAGTTATTGTGCAAAGGGGTTTTCGGCATAATTAAGGAATGGAATCTGTGCAAATTTACAATGTTAGGGATTGAGATAATTATTACATGATTGAATTGTTTAGAGAATTTCTGGTTCACGAAGTGAATGTTTTTTTACAGAAATTAAGTTCGTTAGGAGCGAGACAATGTGTTATGCTATTGGGAAAGATATGGTTGTATGAAAAGGATAAGAATGGAAGTGGGAAATGTAAAAGGATATTAGTACAGAGATGAGCTACCATAGGAGTATAAAATGGTAGGCTGTTAGGTTTACGGAACATTATTGATATTATTGTAAGACATGGTTATTTATTACAATTTTAGCCGTTTTATGTCTATGGCTAGTCCATATCGATAGCCAGACAAACGAAGGTCCAAACGCAGAAGTTTGAAGAACCAGTGTGTGACGCAGTCCACAACTTAATAAGACGTCGTAACGGGGGACATTAGGAGGAGTGCCGTCATAGGACGTGTAGAACCATATATCCACAGTTGTGTGGCTTGTCGATCCCGGAATCCAAGGATATACGCGACGCAATGAATATAAGTACAACGACTCGGTGAAGTCGGGAAGCGGATACCGTTGGATGTGAAGTACAACGTGTATGAACATTCCAAATACAGGGTACGGTAACGGAAGTGATGGGACAGTTAAGTGACTGGGGTGAGAGTGGGTATGAGAGTGCGTGAGTAGTTCTTTTGTTTATAGCCTCTCGATTTGTCAGGAAAGAAGTGATTATTTAAAAATTGTATATATTTCATAACTGTAAATTAAACATATATTTTTATTCAACCATCGGCGTTCCATTCTACTTTAGTGAGTTGTCGACCCTTGACCATCTTGTGACAATGTATTCCTGCTACATCTCAATCTCGAAATTTGCGAATGTTTAATTGAATGTCTAATGTCTAACTGACCAATAAGACATTCGCTTTTTTCATGTACAATTACATCCGACGACTTTGGAACCTAAATCTTTTAATTTGCGAATGTCTAATGTCTAACTGACAAATTAGACTTTTGTTTCTTGCATGTACAATGACTCCGTCAAATTGAGGTTATAGATCTTGTAATTTGCGAATGTCTAGTCTAATGTATTATGTATAACTGATTAAATAGACATTCGCTTTTTGAATGTACAATGTCCTACGTCGAATTTTGGAACCTTATCTTGTAATTTGCGAATGCCTTATGTCAAATTAGATATTCGATAATTAAACTTTGCGAATGTCTAATCGAATTTTTTATGTCTTATCAGATATTCGTTTTTTAATGTCTTATCTAATGTCTAATTAGACATTTGATCATTAAAAGTTGCGAATATCTAGTGTCTTATTTGACATTCGCGGTTTGACAATGACAATATTTTATTAACGTAAACTACTTAGTTTCTAGACTAACAAAAACTCATAGCAATGTATACAATTTAAAAATGTACAATTAATAACAAAACAAATGAAAATACACACAATCGAATGTTTATCATTCAAAATAGAAAAAAAATAATAGACAAATTCATCAATACATGTACTAATATTAATTTATAAAAATAAAGAACTTTTTGGTGTATAAGAAGTAGGTCTATAATAATTAATTTGATCGAACAGTAGCAATGTGTTACAGTATATAGGTTAATGAAGCTATTTCTACGGATAAAGGCTTCCTTGATATATTTTGCAAGATGTAAAGGGTTTTGCGTTTACATTTATTCAGTCTTGTTAGGATCGCTCTTGATATTGTATTTCAGTATCGTATAAATAATCGGCCAAGTGCATCATACTTCTTTTGACACAAAAAACCGCTTGAACATTTCGTTATCTACCCACTTACTTACACACTCAGTGATCTTTGGATGACAGACAGATATCGGTAGGTGAAAATGATAAATAATATGAAATGCCCTTACGGAATGCATCGTAAGTGTTGCAAAGGTCTTGTTTTGTTTAGCTCCACTGGCTCAAAGGGCTAAAATGAAAGGCATTTGACCTTATGTCATGTTGAATTTGCACGTCGTGAATGTGTGCGAGCGTTAAGTTTTTGCTTTAAACGTCTTCTCTGTAACCACTGGGCCAATTAGGATGGCAATTCATAGGTTGCATCCTCTCAATATCCTTTCTTTGTTCCTTTATGGGGTTTTTTATTAATGCAAAATTCTGCTTTCCATTGCAACCGAAATAAAAATCGTCTCCTCCGAAAGTAACTGGCTGTTATTCAAATATTTGTGTAGAAATGCTCTTTCTGTGAAACTCTATCGGTTTCCGATGATTGTTGCCTAATATGGCTATAGTGAAATGTTTTAGGAATCTTCTATGACAAAAGTATCTGGACAATTATTTAAAAAAAAGTGCAGACATATTTCATAGGTGATCTACTTTCAGATACCTCCAAGTCGTGTTTATTTGTCAAAACATTGCCACCAGAGGTCGGGGCTGACAACATTATATTGGTTTTAGTGAAAACTTAAAAGATATTATCCTCCAAAACTATTTGGCCGATTTTCAAATAATTCTGTAGAAATGTTCTCTTGCTGACCCTCTACGAGATGTCTTCCAATTCATGTTTATTTGTCAAAAACATTGCCACCAGGGGACGGGGCTGACAACCTTATATTGGCTTCAGTGCAAAGATCTTATCCCCTCCCAAACTATTTGTCCGATGTTCAAATTATTGTGTAGAAATGTTCTTTGTACGACAATCCTTCAAGCCATGTTGATTGGTTGAAAAACATGGCTGCCAGACTTTTGTTCCTTATATTGGCTTTAGTGATAACATAAATCATATTTACCATGAGGGGAGCATGTGCAGTCAATTCAGAAGTGTGCATCGACAGGAACTCGGACACTGATCGACGCTCTATTGGGACGCTATAAACACCAAACGAGTTTTGAGTAAATCGGATGAACTTGAAATAAGACTGCGTTATCAGAAAAGCAACATTCTCAAGTATTTACCAAAGTAGCATACATGTTATTAATTTCTTTCGTTCAAGTGCATCTAGACATGTTGTTCAAAAACGGTGTATGAACCACTGTAACAATGTAGAACTGTACACGATAAGATTGTTTGAGCGTCGAGCATGAATATAATGAAAATGATGTCGACTTTGAGGAACACAAGTCTTGAATTGAAGACTATATATAACAATACTTATATTCGGTATACGAAGCCCCATATGTATCAAACCAGACATATTGCTACAGATCTTTATGAAAATGTAAAAATAAAAAAAAACGAAAATGTATATATACATGTATAACTGAAAGCTTGATCAGCTTTTTTCTTCATGTTTCAATTTTTAACTATTTTCCTTTTTTTCGAAACAAAATAGAAAGGGAATGATCATGGAAACTTTTATATTACTATCAATAAGATGATGATTAGGTATATATGTGACTGTTGACAAAGTTTATTTGATTTGTTCAAATAACCTAAGTTTTAACCCAAAGTAATCCAATTTCAAACTTGACTTAGCAATCATTTGAACAAATAGTCTGATCAATATTCAAGAAGAATTGATATTGAATGGTGTCGTGTTAACAAGGTTTTCTTATGACATGACTGCGTGACCTGGATTTTGACAAAAGATAATCCAAATTCGAACTTGGCTTTGAAATCATCGAGACAAACATTCTGACTAATTTTCACTAAGATTAGATATTAAATTAGATAATTGGGTAATGGATATTGCGTTAAGAGTTATAACGTTTTCATTTGAGTTGGCCTTGTGATCCTTTTTTAACCCGATGTGACCCAGATTCGATATTTGCTCAGAATGTATTGAAAACCCATTCTGACCAATGTTTATTGATTGGTTTGTAAATGTCAACTATATGACACACATAATGTTATTCTATGAGATGATTTGTTGAACCGAAGATAATGCATACTAGCATTCGTCCTTGACCTTAATTTGTATACTGGTCAAATTGTATAAAGTTCACTGATAAGAATAGATCATATTGAGCCTTTGGCTCAGGTGATCAAACAAAGAGGACCATGATGGTCCTATGTTTCTCACCTTATTTAATAGCACATAAATAGTTTCCTATGACCTTACATTATCCATACAATGAACACAAGCAAATCCCCCTGGTATCTATGTTTTTCAACAGATCGGAATAATTATCCCCCGCTTTTTCGAAGAAAAAAAGGGGGGTTATTAATTTCGGTTTGTCCGTCTGTCCGTCTGTCCGTCCGTCTGTCTGTCTGTCTGTCTGTCACACTTCGTTTCCGTGCAATAACTGCCACAAATGTGAACCGTTTTTTTTTCAAACTTGGTTACAAGGTTAAATGCCTTAAGGGCTAGGCCAAGTTCGATCGTCACTTTCGGCGGACTTTATTTAGTGGAGTTATGGCCCCTTATTTAACACAAAATGTCGTTTCATGCTGTTTCCGTGCAATAACTGCCACAAATGTGATTTTTTTTTTTCAAACTTGGTAACAAGGTTAAATGCCTTAAGGGCTAGGCCAAGTTCGATCGTCATTTTCGGCGGACTATATTTGGTGGAGTTATGGCCCCTTATTTAACAAAAAATGTCGTTTCTTGCTGTTTCCGTGCAATAACTGCCACAAATGTGAACCGTTTTCTTTCAAACTTAGTAACAAGGTTAAATGCCTTAAGGGCTAGGCCAAGTTTGATCGTCACTTTCGGCGGACTTTATTTAGTGGAGTTATGGCCCTTTATTTAACAAAAAAAGTCGTTTCTTGCTGTTTCCGTGCAATAACTGCCACAAATGTGAACCGTTTTTTTTCAAACTTGGTAACAAGGTTAAATGCTTTAAGGGCTAGGCCAAGTTCGATCGTCACTTTGGGCGGACTTTATTTAGTGGAGTTATGGCCCCTTATTTAAAACACAAACTGTCGTTTGTTGCTGTTTCCGTGCAATAACTGCCACAAATGTGATTTTTTTTTTCAAACTTGGTTACAAGGTTAAATGCCTTAAGGGCTAGGCCAAGTTTGATCGTCACTTTCGAGGGACTTTATTCGGTGGAGTTATGGACCCTTATTCAACAAAAAATGTTGTTTCTTGCTGTTTCCGTGCAATTACAGCCACAAATGTGATTTTTTTTTTTTAAACTTGGTAACAAGGTTAAATGCCTTAAGGGCTAGGCCAAGTTCGATCGTCACTTTCGGCGGACTTTATTTAGTGGAGTTATGGCCCCTTATTTAACAAAAAATGTCGTTTCTTGCTGTTTCCGTGCAATAACTGCCACAAATGTGAACTGTTTTTTTTTTCAAAGTTGATAACAAGATTAAATGCCTTCAAGGCTAGGCCAAGTTCGATCGTCACTTTCGGCGGACTTTTCATGGAGTTATGGCCCTTTATTTAACAAAAAATTTTGTTTCTTGTTGTTTCTGTGCAATAACTGCCACAAATGTGAACCGGTTTTTTTCAAACTTGGTAACAAGGTTAAATGCCTTAAGGACTAGGCCTAGTTCGTTCGTCACTTTCGGTGGACTTTTTCCAGTGGAGTTTTGGTCCCTTAATTAACAAAAAAAGTCGTTTCTTGCTGTTTCCGTTCAATAACTGCCACAAACTTGGTAACAACCTAGGCCAAGTTCGTTTAATTTACCCTGTAATACATGTTCAATAAAAAGACTACTGACATGTTTAAACCTAACCTCAACATTTTCCTACAATATTTCCTGCAAGCGGGGGATATAAATTTCATGAATTTGCTTGTTTCAACAATATTGTTAAAGATTTGCACAAGGAACATATTGTCAGTTTTCGTTTACATTTGGTTTAATCCTTTTGACAAAATTTATTTTCAATTTACACCTAAAATGGACATGTATATACATTATGGAAAAACCCAAGATGCCCCCTGGGATCAAAGGTTTTCAAAAGATCTGAATAATGGTACAATCTTTGTATAGATTCACTCAAGAAATATTTGTGCCAAATTATTTTTTAATCGAGCCTTTACATTTGAACATGATTTTTGTAGCGTTTTTACATTAAACATATAAGAAAACTAGACCTGTGATGACCATGTTTTTCAACGGATCATGTTTTAAGGTCACCAAGAAACATTTGCGCTAAATTATTTTTATATCGAACCTTTACTTCTGGACAAGAAGATTTTAAAGTATTCACTATATATACATGTACAGTCTAATGGATCATGATGTTCCTAACTTGCTCACCTGATTGAATAGAAATGTTAACTCTATACGTAAAAGTTTTATTAAGAAACGTTTGTTGATGCCATGCTTATCAACCAATACATATGACTTTTATAGAGGGTCTCCCAATGAACAATGATACCAACTAATCTTGTATTCAGACACATGGCAATAATATGTACATGTTTCCCCAAAACTTCCAAGGATATTCTTCCGTATCAAAATAAACAATTACTATTGCAGAGAAATATGAGTCTGTGATATAAAGTTCTGCTAACTAGACCAAGTTATTCAGAAACAAATTTTATTTTGACAAAGATTCATCAATTATCATTTGACTTAACTGTTTTCCACATACATTAAATCTACAGCAAATGAGTTTGATTCTGGTTAAAACTTTTGAAAATCCTTTTTAAATAAACGTTTAACGATTGAATAGAGTTCAAACATTGTACCCAAAGGCGAAATTGTTCACGATGAGCAGTTTATCCTCTCGCAAGACTGTTTTCAATGCAGTCAGCTGCAGAAGCGTCAGAAAGCTTCTGTATGTCTGTATGTGGGAAAGGCTTAATTGAATTTGTTGTTTGCCATTTTATTATATGAAAACTCACGACAACCGTCCCAAAGACATGCAAATACAACATATATATTTTCTGTGTTTGGTCAAACTTCCAAAGAGGAGTTCTGTAAAATAGTTTTGCCATTTTATTATATGAAAGCCTACGACAACCGTCCCAAAAACATGCAAAAACAACATATATATTTTCTGTGTTTGGTTAAACTTCCAAAGAGGAGTTCTGTAGAATAGTTTGTAGTGAACCACTGGATATAAATTGTCAAACCATCTTTTTTAATCACATTTAATCCAGAATTAAATCATCCAATGTCAAAGAAAATGTGTGTCTAAATGAAAGTGTAATGGATGAACAGTGTTGAAAACATTGAAGGAACTTCTACTTTTGTCACAATACTTTAAAAAGCCGTTTGCTGTAGATGCGAGAAAATGCTTTGCTTCGTGAAGATGAGTCTGCAAACATGCAGGTGACTTAATTATAAGTCAACTTTAATTTCTGCACCAGACAAATCCTTGCAGCAAGTGTATTTACACTCCCCTGCCCCTTCCCCCACCGGCAAGAAAAAAACCACGTCATACAAAAACGACTTTCAAGTCCCTTTAACTAGCTAAGATTTATATAAACCTGCGCAGTCTGAAAGGGATCTTCCTTGTTCGCCATCTAGTCTCACAACTCCGAAAATCCCTTTATTATTTGTTTGACCCTCGATTGATTGATTGGTTGTTTGGTGTTTTACGCCACTTTCAACATTTTACAGTTACATCACGGCTATTCCTGGGTAAGTTACCAGTACTGCTGGTCAATTTATTCTGATACCAGCCAGTCAGTTTGTAATGCTAACTCCGCAACCCTGAGCGACAAGAGGGCATCCATTACTACCATTGTAAAGGACTTTGGTATGACCCGACCGTGGATCGAACCCGAGACCTCCCACACCCGAGGCGGACACTCTATCACTGCACCGCCGAGGCGGCCGTTCAGTCTGGGACGTATGTCTGTCGACAACGTCCCAAAAATTACACTTTGTCAGAAGTCACTATAGATGTGATTGATGTTTGTAATCATTAAAGGAGATGACCGTATCTAAATTGTAAGCACTTTGCCAATAACATGTATATTTGTAAATCTTAGGTTTATTCTGTATGTTTATTTTGTGGGCATATTCTAAGACAAAACAATTACCGCCAAACTATATACTGTAGTACCCACAACACAATAATTGATTGAGAGATATTGTAGAGAAATGACAAGTTTACTCCTCCGTATTTATTTAGCTCTTCTGTATTTATACGTTTAATAATCTGCATTGGCTAAGCCGGATATAATTGGAATAATTTTGAAAACGGTATAAAATCCCAATAAAACAAACCACAATTACACGTTTGTTCTCATCGTTCGAAGGTATTTCGATCATAACATGTCGACCATCCCTTTCTCTAAACACCATTCTCTAGGCTAGTTTTGGTTTGTTTACCCAGGGATCACGAATCCCCAAATAAAACAAACAAAGTAATACGTTTATGCTTATGGATCGATTTTATCTTCATCATCACATGCCGGATAGTGCTCCTACAAAGATGTTTTATTGCTTACTCTAATCTCCAAAAGTATTACCTAACATACTTAATCCTTTCCCTCATGCAACAAATATGTAGCAGACGACTTTATCGATGAAAGTATAATAATTGTATAAAGTGGAAACATTTTGAGAAATTTCTGATTTTACCAAAAAGTTTTTAAAAAATCGTTTACTACAGAGGCGTCAGAAATCGTCTGTATGAGGGAATGGATTAATCAAGCTAATTAATGTAAAGAGAAGTTTATTTTTAAAAAAACAACGTCATACGAAAAGGGTATGGTTGCATCTTGTTTCGCCTTCACTTGAAGTTCCGTGATTGTAGACTCAGTTGGATAGTGAAAAGTGCTTTCACATCATACCCACAACGCCTAACCAGTCTCACGTATGCTGGAACAACGGAATTTGGATTCGCATCGACCCTTTCACTGCCGAATTTCACAAAGTCAACACTTCCATGTAACGAATGATGTTGAAAACTGAACAAATCCATTGTTCGTCCAATAGGAAATTTGGTAAAATTTAATGTCTATGTGGCAAACAAGGCTTATATCAGGAAAGACACCTCGTTATGAGCTTTCTCACCTGAATCCGCATTGTTTGTAAAAGCCTTTAATTGCATTTGGCAGCGAACGGATTAAACACAATGACCTAGTTTTTTTGAAAAGTGATAGAGAAAAAAAAGTTGGTTTGGCTTTTATTAAATATTTACATTTTCATATAAGTTCAAGTTTATTCATATTTCACCAAAAGGTCATTTACCCATGTGCGAAGTATTCCAAACAACAGTGTAACATACAAAACAACACAACACAACATGTGGTATATAACAGCGCGTATGCGTGCAACTGCACAAAAGTCTTTTGATCACTATCCGTCCATCGTGATGGCTGGATACCACTTGCGTTTAAATATCTCCACAATTATAGTATTTATAATGTGTATCGTTATTATGTCTTGTCTCTGAATAAATGTGTTGTATTTGATGATTTTACTTTTATGTTGTCATTTTCTTACGTCGGCATTTTAAAATAAACATGCGCTTATCTGAACATTTTCATTTTCACGTCTCATTTCGTGTATATATTGTTCACTCTATCTGGTTTCATTTGAAACATGTGAGGGCTAATGACGCATACATAACTCATACAGACATTTTCTTATGATTACGCTTGATTGGAATTAAGCTTTCACGATGTGCTCGTTCAAACTGGGAATATTATCTTCCTGAAATGAAACCGCATCCGTAGCAGTTTTGCTTTTAATTGTATGGTGTTCTACACCGCTTTAAACACTTTTCCATTTGTATCACGGGTATGGAACGGTTAATACTGGTCCACTTATCTTGACAGTCGAAATGCCAACCCCACAATCCAGAAC
Organism: Serripes groenlandicus; assembly: GCA_031761405.1. Lineage (NCBI taxonomy): Eukaryota > Metazoa > Mollusca > Bivalvia > Cardiida > Cardiidae > Serripes > Serripes groenlandicus. The sequence continues at coordinate 18,233,633 of JASEVX010000004.1, forward strand.
ATCAAGGAGGGAAAGCCATTACTACTCCATTTAATGTGTTTGGTATGACCCTGAAAAGATCGATCCTGTGACCTCGCGCAACGAGATACATAAACGATGCGGTTCGCCATAGCAGACGATGTTTTCTTAATAACATAATGGGAAATCCTTAAGTAGACGATGTTGTTTTAATTACATAATGGAAAAGTTAAAATACGACATACTTTACCAATTATCTGACATGATCTTTTACAATCGTTTGCTATGAGAAGGTATTAGACAATTATTATAGCATCTAGGAATAGTAAGAATATTTTAGATCGCCTGAGCCGAAGAAAGGAATCGTTGCCGAGTGGTCAGCGTCGGGGATTTCGAGCCGGGCGTCCCGAAATCGATCCCCTGTCGCGCCGGAACGTCTATGGTGGGGTGCAATTTGGCAAGGCCCATTTCTTAGCCTAGTACAGGTTTGTTTACCAAGGGATCTCGAATAAATTTATTGTCGACGAAATATAACTGAAATAATGTTGAAAAGGCATTAATACCCAATAAAACAATAACACTGGGCCGAAGGCTCAACGTCATCTATTTGGACAACTCTCCATCAATCCTTCTGCCTTCCATCGTTAACTATCAACTTCAAACGACATTACCTGCTAAACCACTGGACGGATTCCAACAAATCTTCACATGGTGTTTCCTTTCGTGGTCTTCTTGGTCATATACTTAAATATATCTAGAACTTTGGTTGCTGCGGCATCAGAAATGCTGAAAATGCTAAAACTTAATCTTCTTCTCCTCTGAATCTGCTTGTTTGATTGCAAACTAATTTGGCGGAAATGCTCGTTAAATGACTGTCTACAAATGTTGTCAAAGCTAACTTGATTTGTTGAAAGAAATAGTCGACCTTTGAAACCGGGAAAGGATGCAATGGCAAAAAATAAAACTATTCCACTGACAATGTATCGGAGTTGAAGATTGTTTGGCAGAAATGTTCTGTCGTAACTCTGTACATAACGTGTTCAAGTTTGTTTGAGTTTAACAAAAGTTCAGCAAGTTTCTTGAATATTTGCCAACAAAATAGTTAACAGAGTTAAAGCTTTCCAAATGTTGGTCAATTCAAATTGCTCCTATAAAGCATAATTGAAAGTTTTCGCTACGTTGACAATATTTCAACTTGATTAGGTAACATTTACATATATTTTTCACACCCTTCTGCTATAGCCACGTCAGTTGTTGACAGTATACTGAAACATTCCGCCTGCCAAGGACATTCACACATCATTTAACCCAATCTCTATGTTATTTCATGTTTCTAATATGCCCGAATTTTCACGGAGCTAATCACACATGAGCCGTGTCTAGCGAGTTTAGCTCTTAATACATCTGCACAGTCTCACCAGTGACTTCACTTTCGGTCAAAATGTTAGATAGACATTAAACTTTTTCCACATACAACCGTTCTGTAGCTGACGACTTTGAAATCATGTGTAGAAAAACATGGAAAATCTCTTTCTATAAACGTTAACTTTAGAATACATAGAATACAGTTGAAAACATTGTGGCAAATAGTGAAAGATTTCTCCTTTTGTCAAAAAGTTTCCAAAAGTAGTTTGCTGCAGAGGCTTCAGAGTATTCAAAAGAGTTAATTAATGTAACTTTTGACAATACAACTAGAAGTCTAGACCCACTAGCTGTACGCTAATGTTATCTTAAATGATTCCACGTTGGAGTATCAATAAGACCCCAGTTCGCCTGACGTGAATCATATTAAAGAAGAAATAGATTGCGTGTGCCTAGGCGTGAGAAAACTGTTATAAATTATAATTTTAACCGTGACTTTCGGTAATCAGGTTCATCGTCTTTTAGATTAAGCATAGAGTCCGTCGATTGTCTCCTTCGAACGTGAACTGTCTGATAGAACTGTGCGTCTACACATGCTGATATTAACGTTTGTTGAGGATCGATGTGTTTACGTTAGGAGGGAGTATTTTTACGGTGTTGCAAATTGTACGCACTTTTAAATACTTGTGTGTATTAAACCTTTATCGATATTCTTTTCAACCGTAGTTGTTTTCGTAGAAAAGATTTATTTAGGGGTAGGTTCATTGAAAAGAAAACTAGTCGTTTCCCAAACAGGAGAATTACAAATATGAAATGAGATACCTAGATATTTTCTTTTTTCTTAGAAGCAAGTTGTTATTTTTATACGGTATTTATTGGTTTCTAGGTAAATGTGTTCCTACTTTTAGTCTTACTTATTACATATACAGCAATTTAAGGTTACTGCAGCAGACGACTTCAGAAAACATTGTGACAAAATGAAAACATGCTAATAATAAGCAATTTCCCCTTAAGTGGCAAACAATGTAGATTTCAGGACAGACAGCTCGTTACGAAATGTCTCACATGAATCTGCATTATTTGCAAAAGCCTTTCATAGCCTTTGGCAGCGAAATGGTTAAATACAATGACCCAGTTTTTGAAAAGTGATTGTTTTTATGTTTACATTTTCATATAATATTCAAGTTTAATCATTTTCTACCAGAAAGTCATAGACCCATGTGGTAAGTGTTACATACAGCAGTAACATAATACAAAACATCATGAACATCTGGTATATACATGTGCTCATATGTACATTTTGATTTTTGGTTGCATTTTATATACATAGTTCAATATGTCTAGTTTCATTTGATACGTGTGAGGGCTTCGTGGGACGATAAATTGACGCATGATTGATTTTTTTCCACACACAGATGCTTTCATACACCTCTGCAGCAGACCACTTTTGACAACATTGTGGAAAAAAGAAAAATTGCTCATTATGAAAAATGTTTTTAACACACTATTCACTGCAGTAGTACTTTTATATAAAGAGATTTTTCATTGTTTCGCCTATTCATTTTCCAAATCGTCTGCTGCTGATATCGTTGTATGTATTTACGACCGCACAATATTAATGACCTTGCTTTTGAAAAGTTGATTATCTATATAATCTTGACGCCGCCGGAGTTTATCCACATAGCAACAAATGCATCTTGTGTCAACTTGTGATTAAGCTTGTTTGGAATTAAGCTCTCACGATGTTGGCGTTCAAACTGGGATTTGTTTTCTACCTGAAGTAAAACCGCAACCATAGCAGTTTTTATTTTGATTGTATGTGTTCTACACCACTTTCAACACTTTTCCAGTTATTTCACGGATAAGTTACGATTACTACTGGTCCACGTATCTTGACAGTCGAAATAATAACCCCACAATCCTGAACATCAAGGAGGGAAAGCCATTACTACCCTATTTAATGTTCTTGATATGACCCGGCCAAGATCTAATCTGCAACCTAGCGCAGCGGAAATGGACGCTCCACTAATATGCCAATGATGCGTTCCTCCATCGCAGACGATGTTGTTCTAATAACATAATGGGAAATCATCCATAGGAGACGATGTTCTTTTAATGACATAATGGGAAATCATCCATAGGAGACGATGTTGTTCTAATAACATAATGGGAAATCATCCATAGCAGACGATGTTGTTCTGATGACATAATGGGATATCATCTATAGAAGACGATGTTGTTCTAATAACATAATGGGAAATCATCCATAGGAGACGATGTTGTTCTGATGACATAATGGGATATCATCTATAGAAGACGATGTTGTTCTAATAACATAATGGGAAATCATCCATAGCAGACGATGTTGTTCTGATGACATAATGGGATATCATCTATAGAAGACGATGTTGTTCTAATAACATAATGGGAAATCATCCATAGGAGACGATGTTGTTCTGATGACATAATGGGATATCATCTATAGAAGACGATGTTGTTCTAATAACATAATGGGAAATCATCCATAGGAGACGATGTTCTTTTAATGACCTAATGGGAAATCATCCATAGGAGACGATGTTGTTCTAATAACATAATGGGAAATCATCCATAGCAGACGATGTTGTTCTGATGATATAATGGGATATCATCTATAGAAGACGACGTTGTTCTAATAACATAATTGAAAAGCACCCATAGAAGACGATTTCTTTTTTAACCCAATGGGAAAATAATTCCTGGCAGACGCTGTTGTTTTAATAATATAATGAGAAATCGGTCATAGCAGACGACGTTGTTCTAATAACATACTGGGAAATCATCCATAGCAGACGATGTTGTTTTAATAACATAATGAGAAATCATGCATAGCAGACGATGTCGTTTCAATAACTTAATGGTAAATCATCCATAGCAGACGATGTTGTTTTAATAACATAATGGTAAATCATCCATAGAAGAAAATGTTGTTTCAATAACATAATGGTAAATCATCCATAGAAGAAAATGTTGTTTCAATAACATTATGAGATATCGTACATAGCAGACGATGTTTCTTTAATATAACGGGAAATAATACAAAGCAGACGATGTTTCTTTTAATATAACGGGAAATAATACAAAGCAGACGATGTTGTTTTTATAACATAATGAGAAAATGTGAAATACGACATACTTGACCAATTATCTGACATGATGTTTTACAATCGCCTGCTGTGAGAAAGTATATAACAATTACTATAGCATCTAGAAATAGTAAGAATATGTTAGATTGCCCGAGTCGAAGGTAGAACTCCGTCGTGGCCGAGTGGTCAGCGACAGGGATTTGGAACCGGGCGTACCGAAATCGATCCTCTGTCGCGGCGCAACAGTTATAGTGGAGTACCATTGGGCAAGGCATAGTTCTTAGCCAAGTTCTGGTTTGTATATCCAAGCGATATCGAATAAGTTTACTGTCGACGATATATAACTAAAATAATGTTGACAACGGCGTAAAAGCCCAATATAACATAAACTGAGCCTTCATCTATTTGATTTTGACCACTCTCCAATCATCCGTTTGCCGTCCATGGTAAACTATTAGCTTCAAACGACATTCCCTCCTAAACAACCGGACGAATCCCAACAAAGTGTCTCATGGTGGTTCCTTTCGTGTTCCTCTTTTTGAAAAATGTTCATATATTTAAATTCTATATAAAACTTTGGTTGCTACGGCATCAGAAGTTCTGAACATGTAAATACTTTTACTTCTTCTCCTTTGAAACCTGCATGTCTGATTGCCGACCTGCTGAATAAGAAAAGGTATGCAATGGCAACTATTTGTACGATTATTCTCTGCTGATAATGATTGTCGGATTTCAAGATTGTCTTGCAGAATTGAGCCGTCCCGCGATAAAACCAACAGTGTGTGCGTAAAGTATCGAACCGGATCAGCCTAAGCATGCCGCGCAGGCTTACCCGGATAGACACTGATCGCCTCCTGTGGATTTTCTGTTTCAGGAATCATTACTCTATGCCTCTATCCCCCTGAGACGGAATGTGTCGGCCCGGCTCAGTCTGCGCGGACTGCGCAGGCTGATCTGGGTCGATACATTACGCAGACGCCAAAATGTTGGTTTTCTCGCGGGACGGCTCAAATCTTCTTCTGATACCGCTCTACATTAAGTGTTCAGGTCATATTGATTGGTTGAAAAACAAAGCAACCAAGTAGCATTATAAAACGGGTAAAGTGACGAAACTTCGTTTTAATATATGTCTGATTTCAAGATAATTCGATAGAAAAGTGCCTTGGTGTGCCTCTACCATAATTGTTAAAGCCATATTGATTGGTGGAATTCATGGCCGCCATGTGAAATAAGAAAAGGGAATAAAAGAAAAACAAATCTTCTCCTTTGAATCTGTTTATCTTTTTTCAACATAATTTGACAGAAATCTATAAAAATGCTCAAGTTATATTGCTTTGTTTAAACCATGGCAGTCAGGCATCTAGCTATAGTTATTTTGTTGTTTATACTACCTTATCTCAATGTCTTTAACTGGCATACTCTTTCGTTATCAGTGACTTTCTCCTTTCGGTTTCTGTCCCATTCTTTATCAGATTTTACGCGACATTAGTTGTTACACATTTGCTACTTCACCGTACAGCATGTGACCAGACTATGATCATACTAGCTTTATTAACCATTCGAGAAACCTACGGCAAATCTGCGGCAGACGACTTTGAAAACCTCTATGCAAAATTATGGAAATTCTCTGTAAATAAAATAAAAACATAATTATAGAATAGTTTAAAAATATTGTGGCAAAAGGGGGAAATTGCTAACTATGAGCAATTTCTTCTTTTGCCACAATGTTTTTAAAAGTCATCTGCTGAAGATACGTCATAATTATTCCTCAGATCGGCTAAACAACTTTAACCCTTTCCCACATACAGGAAATCTGTAGCAGACGACTTTGACAACTACTCAACAATAATACTCTCCCTAAATGAAGACAAACTTATTGAATATAGTTGAAAACGTTGTGTCAAAAGGAAAAATTGCTCGTTTTGAGCAATTTCTTCTTTTTTCACAAAGTTCTCAAACGTCACGTGCTGCAGAGGCGTCAGAAAGCGTCTACATGAGGAAAAGGGTTTTAAACATGTTTTTACTTTAACACATGTGTCACTTTGGACCCGCTCGTTTGTACTGGGTAAACCTTGATGAGTCGAGTCATACTTTATTTATATACTGTACAGGCGTTATCACGGTGAATGTCACTAGTTAGCTTTAGTAATCAACTATCGCATCGTAGAAACTTTCCATATAAGGACAATGATTTAATCATCGCGTTTTAACAATTATTCAGTTATATCACGGCGATTCATATACAAGCGAGTGATAAAATCATAAAATTAACAACACAGCATCAGTTCTGATTGCTCATCCTAACGATCAGAGCTGATGCTACACTGTTTTCAAAAGATAGATCCGTTCCATTCGAAGTGTAGCACTCTGGTCAGTTACATCATAGTGTCAATGGGGAAAACACAGGTACATAAATAAAATCCTATAGTGGTATATTTCGTCGGTTTTATTATGAAGGTATAGTTTTAAGATTAACCCGAGAGTACCACGACTCTTTCAAGAGTAGACCTCTACTCTCCCTCCCTTTTCTCTCTCTCTCTCTCTCTCTGTCTGTCTGCACTCCCCCAATAACATACATTAAATATACTTTATGGCTGGAGTCATATACACGTGATTATCCACTATCCCGTATATAGTTATACTGCTCAATGGAGCTAATGCCTCACGTGTATATCTCTGACCTCATTGTGTTACAGAATGATCGCATGTTCAAGTTATCGCGCGAGTAATAACTGTTTCAGGATCAATTTTGACGAGCCATAATAAACAAGTCAATTCGAAACGCCGAGTCACGGTATCTTAGTCTATAGCAGCGACGTCTGTCATTCCAGGGGTTGTGAGTTCGAACCCTAGATCGGCCAAGGATAAAATTTGACTAAAGTCAATGCGTTAAGCATTATACCTCTTCTACCAATAAGATAACAGTGTGTATTGGAACGCAACCAGTTGAGTTAAAAAGACTGCTGTGTGGCCTACAGGTGTTAGCAAGTCGGGAAACACGTGGTCAGGTGATCTGGCCGCCGTGATATGTCTGAACAATTGTTGAAAGCGGCATTAGTGTACACGAACAAGTCCTTGACAAAATGGACCATTCGGACCCAATATTTTATATGAATCTGAAATGATAAAAAAGGGAAACGTTATACAATGAAGTAGAGTTACCGTTCATATTTCCCTTTTGGTTGCAATCAGTTCCTTGATATGATTCAAAGGGAATATTTCACATGTAACATAAGGAACTAGTTAGTAATGTTTTTGGAAGTTTTCCCGATACAGACGCTTCCTTACGCCTATGCAGCAGACGACTATTGAAAACATTGCAATTTCTCCTTTTGTCCAAATGATTTCAACTATTTAATAATTATACTTTCATTTATAAGAATTTTCCACATTGCTGCAAAGGTGTTTGCTGCGAAATTGTTGTAAGTTGTAGCACCGTTTCAACCGTTTTTCCCCACATACAACAAATTTGCAGCAGATGACAGATCAACATTCTCTAAATAAAGGTATTATTATTGAAAAGTGTTGAACATATTGTGGTAAAAAGAGAAAATTCGAGCAATTTCTCTTTTTGCCACAATGCTTTCGAAAGTCGTCTTCTGTGGAGGCGTCAGAAAAGGAAGGGAAAGGGTTATTGAATGCATAACTTACTCAACGAGGACACACCACCTACACGATTGAGTCATAGATGATATAAATTAATGACAATAATGTTCAACTGCATAAACGTAAAGTCGGTAAAGTTATTTTGGTTAAAACCGTACTTTAAAGGTGCTGAACTCCAGAAAATAGATATTATAGTCAAAGTTTTAAAACTGTTCAAAGGTTGTCTTGAAGTATTTGAATCTTAATTCTGGGATGAAATTAGAGTAGGCCTAATAGTTTCACTTTCCAGTACCATAAACATCTAAATAGTGATTGTGTATGCTTCATTTTTACTGGGTTGACATACCCAGTAAGCCACATTTTGTACATTTTCATGACTTTCTATTGACAGTTTTTCAACATGTATTGCCCAAATAGTTTAGAACTACTTCTTACTTACTTTGTGGTCAGTATAAGCAATATTTGCAGAAGATTCAACATTTCAAAATTTTGATCCCCATCTCGAGTTCAACGCCTTTAAAGGCTCCAAGGGAACATGTAACACTAGATTGAGAACTGGGAAGATCCTCAGTTATGACTGCACCGAGGTCTTCGGGACAAGTGCAGATCTAGCCCAGTCAGATCATACGGAAACCGACGTTTGGAGATTATCTAAATGAATGGCAATAACGTTCAATTGCATACATACGATATAGGTTATTTTGGTCCAAACCTTATTTCAAAGGCGCGAAAGAAATCAGCAACACTAGATGGAGAACTAGGAAGATCCTCAGTTCTGTCTGTACCGAGGTCTTCGGGATTTTGGGGTCGAGCCTCGGTAGCTCAGTCGGTAGCGACGCGAGCTTTCAATACAGGAGTTATGAGTTCGAATCCCAGCTCGGCCAACAATCATTCAAATGTTTAACAAAAATCAATGTGACAAGCGTCATTCACTAATAGGCTTACAGTCTATGTGGAAAAGCAGCCAGTTGCTTAGAAAGAAGGTTTTGTGGATTACTGATGTCAGAAAACTAGGAAACACATGCTTATGTGACCTGGCCGCCGTGCTATTACTGGCTTCTTTTTAAACGGCGTTAAGCCACAATCAATCAATCAACCTGTGGTCTCGGCTCACCTATCTGTTACGGTCTAGAAACTATCTGTTCAGCGTATGTGCTCTGAAGATTTATTGTAGGTCCAACAAAGCTTCTGTTTCGAGCTGTCTCTTCCGAACCACATTTAGCTCCGAGAACCCTGTGTGGAACAGACTAGTGCTGAAACGATGTCGATCCACTAATGTAGGTTTGATATAATCAACCGATATAGGACGTCTTAGCCGATACTCCTACGGTAGAGTAACCTGTACACGTATAACAGGCGTAATTTACAGGTTTACTATTTAGATTCGCTTGAAGTATTGTCATACAATCGCAGTGATAAGTTTGAAACGATAGCTTAATAAATTAACATTTTGATGCTATGCAAAACATGAAACATACACATTTTCAAAATAATTAAAAAGCACCGTACCAGATAAGAGAATCAAAGTACGCTTGATACAATATCGAAAAGGAACTATATCAATAATGGTGTATTACATGTACTGACCAGACTATTCTGATTTGACGTGCAATATACTCATCCAATAGAATTCAGTATTGTTGTAGTAATAACCCCTTTATTAATATGAGTAACACCTAGCGAGTTTGGGTCTAAATGCATCTGCATACAGTGAATACTCAGGCGATCATGCTTCCGCACAGTCCCGTCAGAGCCTTCACTGTCCGTGTATGTGTAAGTTAAGCCTAGATTTAATCTCTTACGAAAAACTAGAACTACAGTACCATTATATTGACGATAATGATTGACGAAATCATTGTTGAACCAAATCAGTATACTCATGTATGTTGTCTAATCTAAGTTTTCACAACTCCTTTTTCGTCACATACGAGATGTGTGTTATATGTGATACATTGCTTACGACAAACACGTTTCCTGTTAGAAATCAAAAATATTAAAATCCATTTTCGATTTACCACTTGTATATTACACGCCTAAAGACCTCTGCGATTTCTGAACAAGAGCGGTATCTAGAAAAAGCAACCGACAATTCCACGACCACATACGGAAATCGCCCAGCTCCTTAGAGATGTTCTACCTTAAAGATCAGTTGTTTGTAAGTCTTGTTCCCAGTCGCGGCACTACGGTCATGGTGGAGTGCCCTTGGGCAAGGCACATTTTCTAGCCTAGTACTGGTTTGTTTACCCAGGGATCATGAATAAGTGAACTGTCGCCATGATATAACTGAAATAATGTTGAAAGCGGCGTAAAACCCCAATAAATAAATAAATAAATTGTAAGTCTTGCATGATTTGTTGAAGAAAATACAGCACGACATTGTGTTCATATCCGTGAAGTTCATGATGTTTACACCCATTCAATAGAAATCGTACATACATCAAGGCTCTATGCTTCGTTATGAAATACATATTACTAGGATGCAGGTCAAAATCTTCCTTTAACATTAAAGGTGGGAATTGTTTGTAGCCCATGATGTCCCTTCCTATGAATGCCTCAACCAAATATAATAGCGGTGGTACATCGAGTCTGATGAAGGAATGACACCGGATGATGTACTGCCATCTGACACTGTATGATTTTATATTTATTTTAATGGTATTTAATGACACCGACGTTATATAGCTCAGATTGTAGGCTTGAACGATGCACATTATGCCAATTGCATATTTCCTGTTTGGCATCAGATACAATGGATAACAACTTTTACTTTCCGTATATACAATTACATATATAGTAACTCTCAATTCCCAATCGAAAAATGCCAGGCTCCAAAACTATAAAAAGTTGGTCTATGCTCAGAATTTGTGCTTAAGTATCTGATTAGTCAGAAGAAAAATCATGCACCAAATTGACCAATCAGAAGCCTTATTTGTAGCATGTAGTTCATATCTGAGTACTGAGTATTATAGTTTCGGACCCTGGTGTTCAGCTTTTAAGATATTTCGGGATTTCAGACCGAAAACGACTGAGTCTACTGTATATCTATGTTGAATAGGCACTTATACGGTATGTATACAATACATATACGGTACATATACAAAGTAATTTGTTATGACTGAATCTGATCCTGATTTGATCCTGGTCTACGGCCTTTGTGGCAACTTATGAACTCAGTATCGACCTTTTAAAGACATACTAGCCCCTAACAGGAAGCAGTCAACATTGGAGAAAAATGAGTCCTATACCATGGATATTGGGACGGAATACCACGTCATTTCATGGATATGGATGGGCATTCATAGAAATATATGCTTGTTTTGTTTGTTTTATTGGGGGCACATTTTTTCATTTATGTCACAGCGACAGTTCCCTTTTTCGTGATCCCGGGGTGAAAACATCAGTACTAGACTAAGAAAATATGCATTGCACAAAGGCCATCCACCATGACCAATGGCTACTAGGGATCAAACCCGGGACACCGGTTCCAAATCCGTAATGCTAACCTTTGGGCCGCGGATTTCTCAATTAACATATGCCGACCTAGGACAGAGTCCCAAACGCAGACAGTATCATGCGATCCATGCATAACTTATCACGGATTGGAATGGTATCGTAGTGCGTATTGGAAGTGGAGTTATAGAACACATGACTTATGCACATCAGTATGCAATTATGACCAGCATTTGTACTGCTTGGTCCTGCTTTCTAGCGAATGGACATTTATTGGCACAATGTTTAGATACAGTAGTAATTTCACACCATGCTGTGCTCTAACCGATGATAAGTGTATAATACATAGCTGATAATTGATCAAAGGCCATGGAGAATACATTTAATGTAAGAGTTTTTTCGGTTTAACTTGATAAATTGTTTGATTAAGCGCATAACGCCGGTTTTAACATTGTTTTAGTCATATCACTGGGTCCATTTAACATACACATACGTTTCCTGGCTCGCTCACACCAGTATTCAACACTGCAATATTTCCTAGCAACTGGCTGCTTTTCCATATAGACTGTTAGCCCAATGGTAGAAGACGAATGAAGCTTGACGCATTGACTTTTGTAAAACGTCGGATAGAATGATTGCCGAGCTGGTGTTTGAATTCACAACCAGTTTCTTCTGTAGAACACATTAGAGATTGAAATCATTTTATTGAGTTCGTACTTTAAGTGGACATCAAAGGAAGTTGTGATTTAAAACAGTTATGGTATGTGGAGATCTGAATTGTTGTACCAGAAAGGAAATTGAAGCCCCCGACCCTTTTGTGATCACCCCTTATAAAATAGTCTACTTTTGACAATGCGCAGTCAGCGACAGCATTTACAAACATGCTCAGGGACGGACTTTGTTTCTATGTAAACAAAATTGCCATTTATTTTGGTTTCTTCCATTTCCTTTTCATAATAATACGGACTTGCAGCCTCTTCTACTTTGGTATACTAGCTAATAAACCGTTTATGTGTGGAAAGACTGCGTCTTTGATACAGCAAAATCTTATGAAGTTGATTACAAGCCTGTCTTTTCAAATGAATGGTTCGAATTGAGGTTTAGTACTGCGTTTTGTCAATTAAGACTCATTTTTGGCGATAGGAAAAAAAAAAAATATAAGAAATAACAAAACAAATCGAAGACTAGAATTTTATTTTGACAGCGTAAAACAAAGCAATTAATAGAATTATATATTATATTTTACATAATTTAGAAATGGCGTATCTGGTTGCGTTTGGATGAGGATTAATGTTTTGTAAGTATTGTGTTTTTATCTTATTTGCTTGGCCTGATTTCTAGACAGGCTTTGTGAATAGTACTTATAAATCCCCTGATTTGAGAAGAAACACAATGGCATCTCCGTAAGGGCAGAGACATATACATGTAGTGTCTGATTAGGGTTATTTAATAATTATTTCAAAGAAAATGGGCTTCATATTGTCATGTACATATCCCTGAAATGTCAGATGTAGAAATAAAAATAGCGCATAGGTTAAGATAAGATGAGAACTGTAGAATGATAATTGTGAAATTTCCAAAATATAACGATTCCAGAAGTGTATTTCAGAGAAGTTCTGAATAGAGATTCGAAGTTTTCTGTTAACAAGGATTATACAGATCGAGTAAACCACCACAGTTGAGAACTTGGGAAAGAAATGATAGAAGCAAGAAAACAAGGACATTATCCTGTAATAAGGTACGACAAATTACTTATAAACAATGACATTTATCGATTTGATGATTGTAAAGGGTATTTCGAGTGTATTGGGAAACATAATAGACTAGTCGGAAATCGTTCTACCCGTGAATTTCAGTCACGTTATACATTCAATGGAGGTCAAGCAAACGACATTCAACTCGAGGCTTCTAGTGACGGAGAACATAGTTCACAGGAAATCGGCCTAGGCCATACAGCTATAGACTTAACCCATGGGCAACAGTTTGAAAATGTTCTCATTAACATTTTAACATGGAATATTGAAGGTTTATATAAATTTCAGTTTGATGAAAAATAAAAAATTACTTTGGTCAGTTTAGTATTATAGCCTTATGTGAAACTTGGGGTAAAAATAGTAAATATTTTGAACATTTTCTTAGTGGCTACACCCACTTTGGTTAGTGCAGGAAAATGAATAGGAATTTATTTAGAAATAGTGGAGGAGTCGGTGTTTTTATACATAACGAATATAATCTGAAAAACCTAATTAGACGAATATACTAAAATGTTGTAGATTGTGTTCCATTACTGTTTAAAGGTACAGAAGTACATGACAAGAAGGATGTTGTGCTGTATTTCGCATATGTATCCCCAGAGGCTTCTCCTATCTGTGCTAATAATGAAGAAAGAGATGGCATCAAATTACTGCAGAACGATTGTATAACTATTAAATCAGATATTACCGATGCACATTACTTGCTTGCAGGAGAATTAAATGCACGATCCAAAGATTTTTTAGATTGTATCCCTGAACTATATATTTGGCGAAACAGATTATAATAGAGACATTTTATATATGCCGAGGTAGAATAAAGATATGTTAAGATTTCGAAAAAGGTCAAGCGAGTTTTTGCTGTACATTTGACATGCATATATTGAATGAACTAGCCCATAATGACAAACAGGGTAAATATACTTGCATAGCAAATAACGGATAATGCACTGTTGATTATAATATTAGAAGCACATCATTATTTGAACAATTTACCAATTTTAATGTTGATAGTAGAGCCAAATCGGATTATTTCCCAATATTATATCCATTAACGTTAAGTAAACTTTGCCAAGATACAGTATATTGGCATAATGAGTGGGATTTGACAAATCCTCAAATTAAATTCCGATGGTCTAATGATAGATCGGAAGTGATTTTACTATCTTTTCAAAATACCTTTCTCTCTCTTAACGACCAAATAATTGAATCTGCATCATGTGATATTGAGAACAGTATTTGCTTGCTATGCCATTTATTGCCATGCATGAAAGTGAAAGGCCGTTCATATTATAGGTTTAAAAATTCTCAACCGCCTTGGTGAGATAATGAGTGTGACGTCATCAAACAAGCTAAGTATGCATCGCTTAAACGGTTTAGGGCAAGTAATGCGCAAGCTGATCTACAGACGTACACAGACAGTAGGTGTTATTTGCAAAATTATGAAAAATGGACATATAAAGAGGAGATAATAAAAACAACATCGATGTATAAGTACATCCATGGGAATCTTGTTCACGCCGAGGCTATCATAGAAATCAGCTTAAACTAAATTAGCCGCACAAGCACAAACAGCAAATATGCAAATACAATCTTACCAATGTCAACATGGTACCTTTTACAAAATGAGCTTTTTAAACTATTTGACTCTTCGGTCAATTCTATGCTATGCAGCCGAAATAAGAGGCTATGAACATAGCGAAATCATCGATTCAGTCCAAATAGTGTTTTGTAAACGATTTTTAGGTGTAAACAATTCAACAAATAACTGTATGGCGTGTGGCGAATTTGGAAGACTACCTTTAGTGTTACATATCAAACAAAATTTATTAAATATTGGTGATAACTGATCCATATGCAAGATACTAGATACTCTAAACATTGTTATCAAATGTTACAGGGTTTAGACGATTAGGGAATAATAATGGGCTACTAAAGTGAAAGATCTTCGACATCAGAACCTAGCTAGAAAAGACAGAATCTGTCTACATTGCTACGAAACTCAAAACTATAGTATTGTGGAAGATGAATTTCAGGTTTTCTTCATTTGTTCTAAATATGCAGAGATACGAGCACAATATATTTCTTCATGGTATGATAAAAGTGACAGTACCTTTAAACATATATATGTATATGAGTGTGTATATATGTGTATATATGTGAATGTGTATGTATATTGGTGTGTATGTGTATGTATTTATATATATGTGTACATGCTCCGACGGTTTGCAAACATTCAATACAATATAGTTGTGTTTGTTTTCATGTAGGTGTATATATATACATGTGTATGTATATGGGTGTGCATGTGTACGTGTATGTGTTTACATATATGTGTGTACATGCTCCGACCGTTTGCTCACAATCTTTACAATGTAATTTTTTTTTTTTAATAATGTGATTGTTACATGGAATTGTATATCAATTATATGTATGCAAACTAATTCAAACATTTATTTGTATGTTATATCGATACAATATTGGTTTCCAAAGTAAAACTGATGTGAGTGGTTCTAAATTATTTGTGTACATAACATATAAATGTTTCTTATATATACAACATTAATATACAAGTATTGTTAAAAAGCTATATTCAAGCCAACATATAAGTATTTATCTTGCAATGAGCACAGTATCGGATATGTAACGGGTGTTGAATAAACTAAATGTTTACACATCAGTTATTTTTAGAAATGACGTAATCGCTGGAACTACTTTTTCTGAAATATAAATGAGCCGTTCCACCAGATAATTATCGAACCGGATCAGCCTCAGCATGCCGCGCAGGCTAACCCGGTCAGACACGTTTCGCCTCCTGTGGATTTTCTGTTTAAGGAATCATTGCTCAATACCTCTATCCCCCTGAGACGGAATGTGTCGGACCGGATTAGCCTGCGCAGGCTGATCTGGATTGATACATTACGCAGAATCCATAATGTTGTTTTTTATCGTGGAACGGCTCAATTATGTTGATAGTATAACAGTCAAAGCAATGAACAAACATAAAATAACAATCAGAAATAAAGTTATTATTGTTTTAATTACATTTAAACACATTTTACAATGCAAATACAAATCGAAAAGAATATCGTTATATAAATCACACGGGATCTGCATGTTCAGTCTTACTTGATGAACTGTCTTTCTTCGTTGAAAATGTCGCATACATAGACCCATTTATTCTCACGTGATCAGTTCATAGGTAACCTTGTTTAAATACAATCTGAAGCGAGTAATGTCCTATAATGAGAAGCATATCTATGTTTCCACAAGTCATTTTAATGCACTTAAATGACTCCACGTTAAACGACAAATGTTTAATTTCTATCGTCAGTCTGTGTTTTACCACGAGAAAGGGTTCACGAACATCGATCCTAATCTACCCACGGATTCCTCTTCCATACAGCAGTTCCGACAGAAAATCATTTTACGTTTAGGCGAGATAGCCAGAAAATGTTTCTTCTAGTTAAATAACTTATCATTTACGTACAGCTAGTGTTTACATGATTCTTAAAACTAAAAGTTTCGTAACGTGTCTTCGACATGTCTACCCACAACAGTGATGGTATCCTTTTCCAAAAATGAATGTCTCCAATTTAAACGACGACTAAGCCTGAGCATCACAATTGTCTTGAATATAGTCATCTGTATTTAAACTTTGAGTGTTACTTGAACTTCCTTAGCCTGAACTAACTTTATACATTGACTTTCAGATCCAACACAACTATTCATTTTCAAAACACGGCGGTTGACATACATGTTGACCTATCGTGTGTACTGAAGCGACGGCCAATCCGCAATACTTACACTTCTACTAAGAATATGTTCGAGTTAATATTGGCATTTTAAGGTATTACGTCACACCAGATATACAAATTAAGTAGTAATAATCGAGAAATATGGAGTTTAAGTCGGAACTCTTTAGCTTCCGTATGTCGTGTGTACACAATGTAATTCGGCGCAGATTTATGCACGCGCGTGACGTCATTCTATTTTAGGTGAGGTCATTCATGAATGGGCTTTTGTAATTGTGTATGTTATTTATTAAAACTAGTTAAAGTCAATGTAGATTTACCTGAAACCCTTATTTTACATGCAAGATAAATAGAATATTACGTCCCTGACGTAAGATATGAACTTTATCAGACTCGGCTGTGAGAAAGGATAATTGTCTCGCCAAAGGCTCGCCAATTATCAATTCTCCCAACCTCGTCAGATAAAGTTCATATCTTACGTCAGGGACATAATATTCTCTCTTTCTGTACTAATACAAGTTATGAGTTCTGAGTACAAGCGTAACGTTCTTTTTTAATATGTCTGTGTTTACAGGCGCTATACAAGTCACCTAAATATCTTTTCCGTGTAAAATTGCTTGCCTTTCTTTTTATATTTTCACAATGGCGGAATGGGACTTGAGATACATTTGTATTTAAGAATAGTAGAGGGATTTATGTCACCGGAAATTCTCTAAAATGACCCACACAAGTGATCCTTAAAAAACTATAATACAGATTTGTTTGTGCACATGTACAACAATTGAGAAAGACGGATTCTGTGCCATTTGTCATGCAACAGAACAGTTGATTTATAACAAAATACCTGATGGAATATCTTTCGAGACCTCTCTGCTGCACAAACATTCGAGGAAATTAAAAACTTTGGAAATGAAATTCATTATAATGATACAGAGTTAACCATAGTATTAGAAAAGAAGAACAGATTCTTTAAACAAAAGAGTAAATTTCTTCTTCCCTGAAACTATTTTCAAAGTGCAGAAGCACATCTTCTATATAAGGGAGGTAATTTGTATGTTATCCAGCGTTTAAATTATATTTAGTCCTGAAGTGTAAAAAATCCATGGCTTATATTACAAACACTATAACTTTTAAAATATAACAAAACACAATTTCATAAACAACATGGCAAAAAAGCAGACATTTACAGAATGGACGTTTCCACTACCACACAGAAAGCAATTGTAATGGTCTTTTAAAATCTATGTATAAAAAGCTCTATGTGTCAAGAATGTCTACCAAACACCTTATCAGAGAACATTCACTCCTTCTCATCTTCCTCAAAATCGATATTTTCCTCGATTTCGTCTGCAATAGCGTCCATGCGCATTCTCCTTTCAGGTGCAGAGACTGCTTCAATGGAAGCGGATAGGAAATTATAGAGGACTTCTATGGCTACGTTCTCATCATTTTCACACGCAAACACGTAATCTCCACATATTTTGCCAAAACAATTCCATCCCTGAAATAATGTAAAACGTGAATGAAGTAAGCTAGTCCAAGGTTTAAAGTTATAATTGATAGTACCTTTGTTACATGCGTCTGTAAATCGAGTACCGAGTTCCTGTGCATCGGTATTTGTATGGTGCTTTACGCAACACTAAACAATTTAACAGTTATATAACGGACAATTTGCATGTTCTACTGGTTCATTTATCCTGACATCAGCAAGTAATGATAACCCAACAATCCGGATCGCCAAGGTGGAAAAGCCATCACTACCATTTTTAAAGTCTTTGGTATGACCTTGCTGGGGATCGAACCCGCGATCTTCAGCACCCGAGGCAGACGCTCTACCACTACACTACCGAGGCTGTTTTCTGTGACACGGTTATTGCATTTGTGTAGTTGAAATGTTGAGTTCGGGCTCAAGTCAACTGGATTAACATTTATACGTGTTGATTGAAATCTTTACAACGTAATGCCACCTGTTAATTATAACCTCTTGTCTTGTATACTCTCATACGAGAAGTACTTTACCGCGGAAGTATTACGTTACTCAGTACAATTTTTCTGCATACATACTGCTTCAGATACAAATATGTATGTGTTAATTGAAATCTTTACATTGTAATGACACCTGTTGATTAGAACGTCTAGTCTTTTATACTCTCATACGAGAAGTACTTGACCGGCAGCATTACGTTATTCAGTACAATTTTCTGCTTAACTACTGCTTCAGATACAAATATGTTTACGCAGTTTGATTTGTGTATTGGTTGTCTATGTTACTTGACTTAATAAACGATTATAATTCATTTTGCAAGTTACTTTGTAACAAGGGGAAAACATTAATGCTAAGTTATGACTTATTGTCACAAGGGCCATTTTGGCGTGAACTTTGAAGAGAAATAAATATATATTAAACAATAACATGTAACATGAACTTACGTTCTCTGCGCGGGTAATTGAAGCTTTGAATCTTTCAGCGTATTTGGGATTTTTGAGATTCTTTAAATAGACTTCGCCAGCTTGGGTGTCGTCATTGAGAAACTTCAGAGTTACAACCATGTTGTTCCAGAAAGTAATAATTCTAGAGAACTGTCGGTCAACTTCACCCAAACACGATGAGGCTTCCTGAAGACTTTTTGCATCGACAAGACTTGCTAGAAGCAAAAGCCAATTCGGTATTATTTTTGTTTTGCTCTATTGCATGTACCTCATTGCCTTATATCGAGTGTTTTCAGATAATCTTGGTAAAATGAAAGTACAACTATAATATATTTACTTAACACATTGTCAAAAAATAACAGAAATTGCTCATTTTAAAAATAACCTTCATATCCACACTACTTTTAAAAAAGTTTATGATGCACTGTCAAATCAAGATGTCCGTATGATTGCAGGTACCGACGTTTTAGTCATTACCCCATTTCGCTCATTCATGTTCAATTGATATGAAAGAGCAAATAAGCAACACAGAAAAAAAAAAGGAATACAAACAGGCAACATATTATTAAATGGTATTGAACTAAATAACTCCTAAATTGTGAATAGTATTCCACATTCTGACAGCCATTGTTTTGAAGTGCTACGTTTACTGGCAGAGCCCGTAAATGCGATTAGCTTAAAGTTGGCATCTGTGAATAGTGTAGGTTCAGAGCAGCATGTTCATCTGTTCAGTTTGACCAAAATTTTCAAAATAAACTATTAACGTCAAAAGAGAAAACTTTATAATCTTTGGAAACTACATATACCTTCAACATTCAATTTTTTTATCTTTGACAGGCGTTCCAGTTTTGCCCTTTTCTGATCTTGCATTTTAAGGTGGACCTCTTGTTTTTCTGATGATACTTTGTCCAAATTTTCTTGTGCCTGCTGCTGTGCTTTCACCCTTTTTTTTAACTAGAACGATAACATTTAAATAGTTTTAAATACGTTTATAATAGATTGAGAGATAATTGGTTTGCTATATTTAAAACATATTTAGAGAGAATTTGACAGAGTGCTGGCATGATTAAAACATATGATGCAACACGGTCGTAAAACCCTAAAGACAAAGACATTGCTAAATACAAAACAGGTTGGCAGAAAATAAAGCTCTTAAATCATCAGTTATATCAATAATTATCTCCCTTGATTGACAATAAGACCCTTTGAATACTAAACAGTTTGTCACGAATTAAAGCACTAAAATGATCAGTTATTTCAATAGTAATTTTCCTTGATATTGAATAATACGTTATTAAAGTAAACATTTTGACACAAAATGAAACTCTAAAATGATCAGTTATTCCATAAGTTATTTCCTTTTATATTGGATAAGACATTATTAGTACAAACTCTCTAAAATGATCAGTTATTTCAATGTTATCTACTTGATAGATAATAAGATTGTAACAAACTACTAAACAGGTTGGCACAAAATCAAGCTGTAAAATGAAAAACTGTACCAAAAGTTATATCCCTTGACATTGAATAAGACCTTATTAAATACAAAAACAGGATGGCATAAAATGAAAATCTAAAATGATCAGTTTTTCTTACAGTTATCAGCCCTAATATTGAAGAAGACCTCAATAATACAAAATAGGTGATCTAAAACATTCAGTTATTACAATAGGTATCTTCCTTGATATTGAATAAGACCTTATAATCAATACAAAACAGGTTGGCATAAAAACGAAGCTTTAGAATGATCAGTTATTTAAATAGTTATTTCCCTTAATAATAATTTATGCACGATTTTACACCTATACTTTGATTATATCGACTTCTAGA
This sequence comes from Serripes groenlandicus, assembly GCA_031761405.1. Classification (NCBI taxonomy): domain Eukaryota; kingdom Metazoa; phylum Mollusca; class Bivalvia; order Cardiida; family Cardiidae; genus Serripes; species Serripes groenlandicus. Next base: position 18,254,900 of record JASEVX010000004.1, read on the forward strand.
TTTAATTACTTTTGGACACGCAATTGTTTAATTAAATCATATTTGATATTTCTTTATTCAACATATGGTAACTTTGCATATCAAAAGGGCTTTCAAGGAATATAACTATTGAAGTTGTGGGGAATATGTATATATATACCACGTGAAGATAGAACATGTATTAAATGTAATAAGATCGAGTGCGAATACCATTTTATGATTGAATGCAATTTATATGCTGACCTTAGTAAAAGATATATTTCTAAGTAGTATTGGTCCAATTCTAGCATGTATAAACTAAAACAACTTTTGGAATGCCCTAATGTTTCTAAACTTAGAAATGTATGTACATATGTAATAAAAGCTTTAAAATTAAGATATTCTTTGTACAGTGTGTGTATACCACGTGACCTTTGACGTCATATTTGCATGATCAGACAGCAATAATTGCTCTTGTTAGGAATGTAAAAACAATGGTACCTTGTTTATTTCTTCACCTTTTTTAATGAGATATGGCGCAGTCTACGCCACTTACAATATCCTATCTCCGGGTTTTTATAGGAGTTTGATTGGTGGTCTAGTTTTTTTCAAACACTTCGACGAACCTGTTCTCAAAATCCAGTTTTGATAATGCTCCGGCTGTCGGCGATATTAATACATTTAGAGAAAAGGTTCATCGAAGTGTTTGAAGAAACTAAACCACTAATAAAACTCTGTTTTAGAACCGGAGGTAGAACTCTGTAAGCGGCGTACACTGCGCCATGTTTCATTAAAAATGATGAAGAAATAAAAAAGTTACATTTGTTTTTACTTCTAAACCGAAGTAAACTATTTTTGTCCGCCGTAGCATTTGTGTCGTCAAAGTCACGTGGTATACACACACTGTTGTAATGGTAATATAACAAGAGTACCGCAAACGGTACATAATACGCCCGTCAGGAACTTCTTTGTAAGTTTCCTCTTTGTTTTGATATATTGTTTGTTTGTAAAAAGTTAATAAAGTCGTTCAGGAATAAGTTGTTAAAGAATAATGGGAAACTATGAAAAATGCATAACTCATGCAGAAATTGACATATATTCTAAGTCCAAAAAGGGGCATAACTCATTCAAAAATACATAATACGCCCGTCAGGAACTTCTTTGTAAGTTTCCTCTTTGTTTTGATATATTGTTTGTTTGTTAAAAGTTAATAAAGTCGTTCAGGAATAAGTTGTTAAAGAATAATGGGAAACTATGAAAAATGCATAACTCATGCAGAAATTGACATATATTCAAGTCCAAAAAGGGGCATAACTCATTCAAAAATTGACGAAATCCGAGGAAATGTGAACTCGATCTGTGACACATGATTACAAAGCCTCATACAAAATTTCAGCTCAATAGCTGAAAGTATGTAAGAAAAAATTGCGGAAAACCCGAACGGACGGACGGACGGAGGGACATGACCATACCATAATACGTACCGTTTTTAGGAATAAGTTGTTAAAGAATAATGGGAAACTATGAAAAATGCATAACTCATGCAGAAATTGACATATATTCTAAGTCCAAAAAGGGGCATAACTCATTCAAACCATAATACGTACCGTCTTTAAGAAACGGTCGTATAAAAAGTACAAATAACCTGTTAATATAAATGTTGTGTTGACTTTACATTTTATGTACTTTTTTCCCAATAAAAAATAAATTGAATCTGTGTATTTGTTACTTTTTTTTCGCTCTTCATAGATTGTAGGTTTATAATAAAAGAAATATTACGTATATATTATGTTATTTTGTATCATATTATATCATATCATATTATATTATATTGTATCGTATTATATTATATTATGTTGTGTTATATTGAATTGTATTGCATGTAAAGAGTGTATATATACTGTGGTGATGAGGATATGATATTACGTTTGAACAACACCTTCTCCGTCTATGACGCGACATGTTAACTCTTTCGAATGTATGTACGTGTAAATTAGTAATTGTGCTCCACTTGCTATGTCATTTGTAATGTTTATTTGTGTATTTAGTTTTTCTCACGGGTCATGTTGCCTATTGAATTTATATTTGAAATAAAAACTTCTTCTTCTTCTATATACCGACATGTTACCAACGTGTTGTTATAAATGGGATTAACAATGTATAAGTAAGTTAAAATTGTTTGTTTTACAACGAGCACGACTCTTCTGAATCGTGAAAAGGAATACTTTAAGTCGAGATTTATTTGGGAATAAACATCACAAGGGTCATGAATAGCATAAATCGCCAACCTGAGTATATTCACTGTTCAGCTCAATTGATTGATTGTTTGTTGTTTTCCGCCGCTTTCAACATTTGTTCGAGTTCTTGGATAAGTTACCAGTACTACTGGTCCATTTATTCTGACACCAGCCAGTCAGTCGTAATGCCAACCCCGCAACGCTGACCACCAAGGAGGGCAGCCATTACTACCATCTTTAAAGTATTTGGTATGACCCGGCTGGGGATCGAACCTCTCGCACCAGAGGCGGACACCCAACCACTACATAACCGAGGTGGCCTCTTAAGTTCAAGGAAGTATGTCGAAAAGTGGTGTCTATAATGTAATTTGGAAAACTACATTGTCCGAATTGTATTGTCTGAGATTAAAAAAATTTACATAAGTATGACAAATTGTAAAACAAGACAATAAACAAAATTAGCAACAACCCCTGTGAACGGAATAATTGAACTAATCTATGCAGAGGGTCACCCAAGACACATGAATAACAGGGTCACCTGACATTTGCGCCAATTATGTTTTTAAATCCAGCTAGAACTTTTGGAGAAGATGTTTAAAAGTTTCTTACAAGGGCCCATAGGGTAAAATCTAAAGATCCGGACAAGTGTCAAATTATTGTGAAGTTCTGCAAGTTTAAAGACCGAGATCAGATCTTTAAAGCAGCTAAACAGTCCCTGAAAAACACACCGCATTATGTTCAGGAAGATTTTACAGAACGAGTTAAAGTGTGCAGACGCGAACTGGGAAAACGGCTAGTGGATGCTAGAAAGAAGGGTCTATACGCATCCATGCAATTCGACAAGTTAATCATAGAAAACGAGATCTACAGGTATAACAATGTAAATAAAGAAATATATCATGCTGGCTACACTAGAGTAAACAATAATACTCGCGGCAGAGTATTCGCACGTGATCCACACAGGACTGAATACAACCACCGTTCATTGGACAGGGTCAGCGAGAGCGTAACCAATCAGCAATCGGTGCGGGAAAACGACGATATCTCATTGGTCAATGGCGATGACGAGCAAACAGGCGGGGCATGTGGTTCAGACTAGCGGTGCGGTCAAGGCCTACGCGAAAATAGTGACAGTAAAAACATAACCCTTAGCATTTTATCATGGAACAGTGCCGGTTTATTGAAATACGATAATGATGCTTCACTGAAAAACTACTTGTTTAAACATGACATTATAGGACTTTTAGAAACATGGAGTCATTTCAAAGGTCAATTTGATAATTTCCTGTACGGTTATAAACATTTTGACAGTGTGAGAGTAAAAAATAACTCCAGCTTTAGAAACAGTGGAGGAGTAAGCGTTTTTGTTAGGGAACATTTGGTTACTTCTGCTGTTGTTAAACAATTGTTTTATGTAGATTTTACAAACTGTGTTGTCCTTTATATTACTTCTAGTCTGTATGATTTAGATAATGACATTATTCTTTATATAACTTACATTTCACCAGATGGTTCTCCAATTTATAGAGGAAAGGATGAATCAAATGGCATTTTGTTGCTTGAAAACAATTTAGCGCAGCTGCGCAATGACTACCCGGATTGTGTTCTATATATAGCGGGAGATTTTAACGCAAGGACAAGTGACTTATTTGATTATATACCAAATGACTCACTTGACTTTGTATTTAATACATCAACCGACTATGCTGCGGATAACTTTGATTTGCCTCGCAATACGCGTGATAATGGAACGTTAAACTTGTTTGGTAGAACACTGGTAGATCTATGCTGCACTCATAATGAACACATTGTAAATGGGCGTTTATCTAATGACGCGACTGGTCAGTTTACTTGTTTTTCCAATGACGGTCGTAGTCTTGTCGATTATCACGTTGCTTCGTCAGAGTTATTTCCCTTTATATCATATTTTAATGTTGAAGAGAAGGATAACTCTGACCATTTTCCTATTTTAGCAATTTTGAAGTTTAATTTGAAAACATTGACTGATAGTGAGGTTATGCCATCAAATGAATGTGTTCTTGCTGTTTCTGATCATTTTAAATGGAGAGACAACAAGAAAGATGCTTTTATTGTCAATTTCACCATGAATTTGCAATTGATTTATGATGAAATTGTATCATGTATTAACGTTGATGTAAATAAGGCAGTTAACCTTATTCTTAACACGTATAAATCATCTTCTTTAAACATGAAGGTAAATAACATTATACATATAAATAATGCTTTAGATGCTGCCCAACCACAGTGGTGGGATTCACAGTGTAAAGTTGTCAAACAGAAGAAGTATGCCAACTTAAGACGTTATCGTGTCTCGAACCAGAACTCAGATTTTATTAATTATAAAATATGTAGAAATGAATTCAAAGCATTATGTCGTAAGAAAAAGAATTTATACCAAGACCGAAAGAGACGATCGCTAGTTGAAGCAAGTTTAAATCCAAAATTGTTCTGGTCAATTATTAAAGGTACATTTCGTTCAAATTCTATTCCACATACGCTTAATACAATACCTGGTAGTACATGGCTAGCATATTTTGAAACTCTGCTTTTTAGAAATGACCAATGTTCCGTGATGAACATAATGGATGATCCTACACATTTTAACGAAGAAATGGATACGTTACTAAATGATAAAATTTCCTTAGAAGAGGTTCTAAAAAGTATATCCAAATTAAAGTCTGGAAAAGCACATGGTAAAGATGGATTAAGTGCAGAATTCTATAAGACCACTATAAATGAATTAAGTCCCCTTCTCGTTCAGTTATTTAACAGAATTCTTGACTCAGGAATATTCCTAGATTCGTGGTCTGAAACTGTTATCATCCCCATATACAAATCTGGTCCAAGAACCGATCCAAGTAATTACAGAGGTATCTCTCTACTAAATGTATTATACAAAATATTTTCATCTATTATAAATGATCGCCTAACAAAATGGTCTTCAGATTTTCATATTATAGACGAATGCCAATCTGGTTTTAGGGCAGGCTATTATGCAATTGACAATGCGTTTTGCTTGCAATGTATGATACAAAAGTATTTATCACGAAAAGGTGGACGATTTTATGTTTTATATGTTGACTTCCAAAAAGCCTTTGATTCCCTAGATCATACGAAACTATTTACTTGTCTTAACAAGAAAGGAGTTCAGGGAAAATTCTTTCGTATTCTGTTATCTATGTATTCTAATATCATAGCGCATATCAAAATTGATTCAAAACTAACACCATCCATGCTCTGCAACACTGGTCTAAAACAAGGAGATTTGAGTTCGCCTACATTGTTCAATATTTACATAAATGAATTGAGTGCAAATCTGAGGGATAAATGTAAGGGTGGTATTTTCATTACAACAGACATCCCGAATATTTTCTGTCTAATGTTTGCAGATGACGTAGCTAACTGTGCAGATACAGCCATAAATCTCCAAATACAACTAAATACTATTGATTCTTTTTGTAAAGAAACAAACATGGTTATAAACCTTAAAAAATCTGAAATTATTGTCTTCAGAAATGGAGGTCCTCTTCGAAAATATGAGCAATGGACATATAGAAAAAATTACATCAGAGTAACCTCAGTTTACAAATATATGGGTCTTCTATTCACACCGAAATTGTCATGGTCCTTAGCTACTAAGAGACTTGCAAATCAAGCAAGAAAAGCGGTGTATCAAATAAAACAATTCCAAAATCCCTTTGGGAAATTTAGACACAAAGAATATTTTAAAATATTTGATTCCATGGTCATGCCCATTTTAACATATGGCGCAGAACTTTGGGGCTACGACTATAATAAACAGGTAGAACAGGTACACACTAAATTTTGTAAAGACTTTCTAGGTATTAATACTTCTGCCAATGACTCAATGGCTTTAGGTGAATGTGCTAGATTCCTTATTGCAATAAATTGCCATATCAAATTCATAAAGTATTGGGTAAGATTAATTGAAATGGATTCCAGCAGATACCCCAAACAATGTTACAAAATGCTTAAATCACAAGACGCTGTAGGTAGGAATAATTGGGTTTCAAAAGTAAGGGAATTTTTATTTTCTTACGGGTTTGGATTTGTCTGGATTTCCCAAGAAATAGGTAATACAAACCAGTTTATTACATTATTTAAACAGAGATTAAAGGATTGCTTTTTACAAACATGGCAAAGTGACATAAATAATTCAACAAGATGTGACTTTTACCGGAATATTAAAACTTTATTAAATGTAGAAAGATACCTTAATTCTGATCTTAGGCCTTACTATAAACGCTCCTTAGCGCGTTTTAGATGTTCTAATCATAAGCTAAACATTGAAATTGGTAGGCATTTTAACGTAAATAGAGAAGACAGAGTTTGTCTTCATTGTTTTTTGCAAAAAGATATTTTAGTTATTGAGGATGAATATCACGCATTTTTTATTTGTGAAAAGTTCGAAGAAATTCTCATATCTATTTAAATAGCTGGTATAAAGGGCTACCAAGCTTAGATAATATGTACAATATTTTTCAATCAGATAACCCTACTACTTTAAAAAACTTGGCTATCTATGTGTCAAAACTACTCGAAAATATATAGTCATAATTTATAATCCTCATTCGAATCTGTAAGACAAATGTTCAAACTTACCTCATTATTAAAATACATGTATATAGTGTATATTTCGAGGGTACATTTCAATTTGTATGTATTTTGTAATATGTATGTATTGTGGGCCGGAGGCCTAATTACCGAAAATAAACAATTGTATTGTATTACGTTATGCATATTAGGAAAACGATCTTGTTTTCTAATTATTTTGAAATATTTGCAAAAAATAAAGAGTCACCCGAGGAACATTTGTGCCAAATAATCTTCAAATGTGGCCAGTACTTTGTTACCAATTTATGCAATTGACAGTAACTCTTAAACAACTTTGATAGAGGACCACAACAGGATCATTCCTGACAAGTTTAGTCAAAATCCGAAGAGCAGTTTAGGAGGAGATGTCATTGAAAAAAAAAAAAAGTCGACGACGGAAATCTTGCCATCACAATTGTTCAACATTAGCGCGTTGAGATAAGGTGAGCTAAAACAGAAATAGACAACTACTTACCTGTTTCATTTTCTTATTTCGTCCAAACATACTACTAATGATATTAACACCCGTCTGCATAATACTCATTGTGATTCCAATTGGCCCTGCGGCTGCATGAGGAGGAACAATAAGATAATCTAAGAACGTTTTGTCATCTTCTTCCTTCATCGCTTTACTTGCTGTCTCTAAATTAGGTTACAAAATGTATCAAATGATGCGGTCTTTGCAGAGACAGTTTACGTAATGCCCTATAAAACCCTATAATTGTAAAACCAAAGATGAATTCTTTTCAGAATAGTTGGTACAGTACTACCATTAGACATTTACATCTATATACTATGGCTCAACAACGCACCACTTGATTTATATAGATTATGTATAAAAGATAAAAGAAGAAATATACAAGTGTTTTCATTTAAGAAAACATAATAAAGATTAATGACATAACATACTTAGCATATTGTTCTTAGTTATTTTTATTCACCACAATTGATCAAGAATTACGTTTAAAATACAAATATTTTGTGAATTGACATTCCAAATATAATATTTTCAGGAACTCGTCTTTTTCACCCGATAACACCCCTTCTCATGACATATTCCTAATATCATCGGAATGTAAAAGTTACGTAATTAATCTATATATATAAGATGAAATATTTTAAAATAACTTTATTATATCATTTAGGACACTTCTTATTATTAATATATTACTATTTCAACATAATACAAACAGCATTCCGTCCACGCCGTTTATCTATCATTTATAATGCATTGGTTTTGTTTAATGGAAAATGGACGGATTTGGTATTGTTCGACTGCCAGCAACATGAGGCAACGGAAGGCCAGACGCTCTAACCACTTTGTGGTGCATGCTAATATAATGAGTGTGTATCTGAGCCTTTCAATAAACAAGAGGGCCATGAGGCCCTGGAATCGCTCACCTGAGAATGAGCTATTTAAGACTTAACTCTTTCAGCGCCAATTCTATAGTGTTAACTAGATTGTTCTACAATTTGGCCTAGTGGCCTAATATTTGACCTGATATGACCCATATTCAACCCTGGCCTAGATATCATTAAGACAAACTTTCAATCTGCTCAAGTAAAAAATGTGATCTCTATAGTGTTGGCCTAGTTACCTAGCTTTTGATCTGACCAAACCCATATTCAAACCCATAGGCCTAGATATTACTAAGACAATCATTCTGACAAAGTTTCAACATGCTCAAGCTGAAAATGTGGCTTCAAGAGTGTTAACAAGATATTCCTTAAATTTGGCCTAGTGACCTAGTTTTTGACCGGACATGACCCATATTCGAACTTGGCCTAGATATCATCAGGACAAACTTTATGATAGGATTTCAACATGCTCAAGCTAAAAATGTGGCTTCAAGAGTGTTAACAAGATTTTCCTTAAATTTGGCCTAATGACCTAGTTTTTGACGGACATGACCCATATTCGAACTTGGCCTAGATATCATCAAGACAAACTTTCTGACTAAGTTTTAATATGGTCAAGTTTAAAATGCGGGTTCCAGAGTGTTAACAATATTTTCCTTGTATTTGGCCTAGTGACTTAGTTTTTAACCGGACATGACCTATATTCAAACTTGGTCTATATATAACTAAGACAATCGTTCTGACAAAGTTTCAACATGCTTAAGCGGCTTCCAGAGTTAAGATTTTCATTAAATTTGGCCTAGTGACCTAGTTTTTGACCCGACATGACCTTGTTTCGAACTTGGCCTAGAGTTCATGGAGATATATGTTCTGATAAACTTTCATGAAGATTAAAACTTCGTGCTCTGGTGAGCTAAAAACATTACCAGTTTCCAACGTATACTTGTCCCTGTATGCCTTCAAGTTTTCGGCCGCAAGCTCCTGGGCCTCATCCTTTTCAATATCTAATCTTCTTTGTTCATCACTTACAAATTTGTTTTTGGTATTCACTTGATCTAAATTTGATTGCACATTGGTTTGAATAACGTAGTAACTGAACAAAGAAAGAAAAAAACAATTAAAATATTATGAAAAACGACTAACTATGGTTATCATGTATTATCTTTCCGTGGAACTATTCCAAATATAATATATTCTTTATCTTTTCTCTCTGTCGTTTGAGTAATAAACGTTTAAGTGATCTTTTTTTTTTAAATATTTCTTAAATAACTATTTAAAATAGGTACTGTTCTGAAATGAAAAGAATAGGTATATACATATTAAGTATGAGTAACATGATACATACTTCTGCCTGGTATCCACTGCCTTTTGCTTCATTTCTTCGGCTCTGGTAATAATCTGGGCAAAACAGTCTCTAACCAAATCTTTATCCTATATACATTGTATTAAAACAATATCATCATTCAGTACCCTTTACGACAAAATAAAACCAATCATTAAACATACATTATCATTGCCATTCACGTGAAAAAGAAAAATCAAGAACAAGTCAAGTAAATGAATAGACTAAAACTTAAGTACGTAGTAAGCGAAACTTGAAATACATCCCTGGAATAACAATTGAAAAATCGTAAAACGGGAATTCAGCTTATACATATAAAATATAGATTACATTATGATGGGCATTCTATAAATTATGCTGCCTTTATATGTTGTTAAGTGTTATAACTTATGTTTATGATGATTTTATACAAAGTTTCTGTTCTTAACAAGAAATTAGGAGAGTATATAAATGCTATGAGCGGTCTTCGTAAGTTAAGAATTTGTACTACATCGGATATTTGTTCACACCAATCCTTCAAAGTTTTGTTTGTTTGTTTGTTTGTTTGTTTGGAGTTTAACGCCGCTTTCAACAGCTTTGGTCATATCACGGCGGTCAGTGCACCTACCCATGTTTTCCTGGCTTTCCCACACCAGTACTTACACAACATTCTTTCGAAGCCACTGACTACTTTCTCACATAGATCAGAGGTGAGAGGCAATGGAAAACATCGCCCGAAAGAATGTCGCCGCAACCGGGTATCGAACCCGTGACCTCCAGATCACGAGTCAGATACGCTACCAATTGAGCTACCCGGCCGGGTTCAAAGTTTTGTAATACACGACCTAAATGCTCCACAATAGTGTCCGCTTGCTATAATGTTGAGACATTGAACAATTTCAAAACCTTGTAAAGGGGCTAATATAAGGGGCAGTAGGTGGAATTAGGCGGGTGTGCATCCTGAATAACAATTTCTTGTTAAAATTCTTTGTACAGTTGTATATTGTCATGAATGAGCTGCATTCCTTTCAAACCTATCTTGGAAATTGTATATTGACCATCTACATCTACCATAGCTCTAACAGAAGCAATGGTTCCATTTGTCTTTGTAACAACATGTCTACCAAGTTTCAAGTTTTTCAAGTTTGTATTTAAAAGTCAAGTAATGTTACATGCATGTGATTTGTTCTGATTAACATTCGAAAACAAAACAAACGAACTACAGAATAAACAAAGTGAAATTAAATTACCAAATAGTTTATGGAGAATGAGATTAATTAAATCTAGCCAATACAATTTTACAAAAAAGGGATGTTTTATCTAGTACAGTTCGCTCTTAAGAGTTCATCAACATTTCAAATTACACAATGAATGCTTAACATAGAATCGATTCAGTTTTTCCCCTATCATTGTTAAAAAAATTAAATTCATTTAAATTATGATTTGCATTACCCAACAAGCCGTTAGTACATAAGGGACAAACACGGTGATTTATCTCCATTTAAAGTAATCGCCCTTTTTCTATTGGTAATTTGTGATTCAAAGTTCTGAATTTACATAAACATAAGCTGAATTCAAGAAAACAATATCAAAATAATTCTCAAACAGATGTTGTGATTTATACAATCTATAAAATAAATATTTAGGTGATTTAAAATTGGTATTGTTCCGGTTCTTAAAAAATGTTCATTATTTCTAGACTTTAACAAACATTTAAAATGAGGTATACCAGGACGGTACCGGGACTGTTTTGCAGACTGTATAACCCCCTTAAAACATTTAACATAGCTAAAATATTCTTAATGTCATCGTATAACTACCATGTATGCGACGTAATTAGGATTTTTATTTCGACATACCTGCAAAGAAACTCGGGCTTAACTGACAGCCCTGCTTTCTAATTCGACTTCATATTTTATTACAGCATTGAAATAACGCCACTATAAGTATATAAGAGTGCATATAATTCAATATGAATATCTTGGTTTTTAACAGGTTTCTAAGGGCGAACGTGATATAGTGACACCATTTATTGAATGCCCCTCGTATAGTCAAACCAATAAAATCGCAGCCAATAAACTTATATGTAACTGGAGTAGTGTGTGACATACCTCAAGGTCCACTGCATCAAAGATCATGGGCATCATTGTACCAACAATATGCTTGACTGTTACCATGAAACTTTTCATCAATCCCGTCGTCATCATATGTTGAGTTCGTGCTGAGTGAGCTGTGAGTCGAACCTATAATACGGACATTGTAAATTCGGAGACGATGTGGTTTATATTATTAAATAGATCCAATGTTCATATTCGGTAATATTCGAAAACACACCTTAAACGTTCTAAACTAAGTCACATGACACTAAAACCTTCGGAGATTTGATATTTGATGGCAAACATGAAAAAATAAGAATTGGTCGGTTTTTTGTCATATCAATTCTGTGTAGACTTATTTCACCGATCCATGAAAAACCACATGGCTATCGGATTCCATTCTTAATGATTATAGTTCTTTGGCGAACGTAGCCTAGCAAGCTCGGCAACGTCAACCCAAGAACTCGGTCCAACTATGATTTCACAATACAGGGTCAATAACCTTTTGATTGCATACTTTCATATTGTAAACTATTTGGTTTATACTGTGGAGTCTTTTTTTATCTACAGTTATTAAATATGCTTCCGAAATCTAATTGGTTTTTTTAACATAAGTAGTCATTTTGTTTAAAATGACCATTGTAGGACACAAACTGAGTTCCATTATGACCATTGTAAGACACATACTGTTTACATTATGACCATTGTAGGACACATACTTTTTACATTATGACCATTGTAGGACACATACTGAGTTTTATTATGACCATTGTAGGACACAAACTGAGTTACATTATGACCATTGCAGGACACATACTGTTTGCATTATGACCATTGCAGGAAACACTGTTTACTTTATGACCATTGTAAGACACATACTGTTTAAATCATGACCATTGTAGGACTCAAACTGAGTTACATTTTGACCATTGTAGGACACATAATGTTTACATTCCGACCATTGTAGGACACAAACTGTTAACATTATGACCATTGTAGGACACATACTGTTTACATCATGACCATGGTCGGACACATACTGTTTACATTACATTATGACAATTGTAGGACACACACTGTTTACATTATGATCATTGTAGGACACATACTCTTTACATTATGAACATTGAAGGACAAAAACTGTTTACATTATGAACATTGTAGGACACATAATATAACAGTATGACCATTGTAGGACTCAAACTGTTTACATTATGACCATTGTAGGACACATGCTGTTTACGTTATGATCATTATAGGACACAAACTGTTTACATTATGACCATTGTAGGACACAAACTGTTTACATTATGACCATAGTAGGAAACATACTGTTTACATTATGATCATTGTAGGACACATACTGTTTACATTATGAACATTGTAGGACACATACTGTTTACCCTCTGTTGATTGAGTCCCGGTGGCTCAGTGGGTAGCATCACGGGCTGTCAATCCAAAGTTCGAACCCCAGCGCGGTCAACATTCTTTCTGACTTTTGACAAAAGTCAATGCGATAAACGACATTCGTCTTTCACCAATAGGCTCACAGTCTATGTGGAAAAGCTGTCAATTGCTTGGAAAAACTGTTGTGTGGAGTACTGGTGTGATAAAGCCAGTATGCACGTAGGTAGGTGATCTGGTCACCGTGATACGACTGAAACATTGTTGAAAATGGCGTTATACCCCAATCAATCAATAAAATAATCAAACTGTTGCTGGTAAAAGGAACGTGAAAGCCGGTAGACTATTTCAGTTTAGGTCTACAATACGATGATATCGTCTCTAAACTGCTAGTTTGTATTTAAAATTAAAGTGTTGAATAATGATTATTATTTCGATATTTATACTAAATAAAATAGCTAATTTGCATATCAAAACAAGAGTTGTCGGAGGACAATATAGCTCGCCTATCAGGGCCTACTTCAGAACAGTTATAGCATTAGGTAAAGTCACACAGTATCATCTATTGCAAGATAATACACCTTTTCAATACTTCCATGCAAATGTTAACCAAGTCAATACAGGCCTTTTAAATCTGTAAATTGGTTTATATACGATGTATGCCAATAGTGAACATAATACCGAAGACTTACAGTATCAATATCAGATAAAACCACACACTATTATTTATTGCAAGATATCACAAATTTTCAATACTTGCATGCAAATCTTAACCTGGCAACGCTGATACCAACGCCATACAAGGTCCCCTAATGATCCTGAATAAGTGTGTGAAGATTCAAAGCAACAGCATACACAGTGTCTGAGAAAAGGCCTTGCACGCAAAGGTTTGACCCAATTTCTAAGTAAAAAAAGGGGCACAATTCAGTCAAAATCCATTCCAGAGTTATGGGACTTGACATAAAAGGTCCCCTAATGACCCTGAATAAGTGTGTGAAGTTTGAAAGCAACAGCATACACAGTGTCTGAGAAAAGGCCTTGCACGCAAAGGTTTGACCCAATTTCTAAGTCCAAAAAGGGGCACAATTCAGTCAAAATACATTCCAGAGTTATGGGACTTGACATACAAGGTCCCCTAATGATCCTGAATAAGTGTGTGAAGTTTCAAAGCAACAGCATACACAGTGTCTGAGAAAAGGCCTTGCACGCAAAGGTTTGACCAAAATTCTAAGTCGAAAAAGGGGCACAATTCAGGTAAATCCATTCCAGAGTTATGGGACTTGACATACAAGGTCCCCTAATGACCCTGAATAAGTGTGTGAAGTTTGAAAGCAACAGCATACACAGTGTCTGAGAAAAGGCCTTGCACGCAAAGGTTTGACCAAATTTCTAAGTCCAAAAAGGGGCACAATTCAGTCAAAATCCATTCCAGAGTTATGGGACTTGACATACAAGGTCCCCTAATGATCCTGAATAAGTGTGTGAAGTTTCAAAGCAACAGCATACACAGTGTCTGAGAAACGGCCTTGCACGCAAAGGTTTGACCAAGCTGGCAACGCGGACGCCAACGCCGGGGTGATAACATAAGCTCCCCTATTTCTTCGAATAGGCGAGCTAAAAAGTGTTTATAATGATTTTAGTTTTTTCGAAATAAGCATTTCGTAAATACGAAAAAAGAAATGGCTATTTTGCATATTAAATCAAGTATCGAAAATTTATTTCGATAAAACAGCTAATTGCATATTAAAAAAAATCGAATTTTTAATTCGTTTAGTAACGAAATACAAAGGACGAATTTGCATATTAATTTTGTTTGGTGAATGTCAATTTAGGGAATCAATACAAACTTTTATTTCGAAAAGTGAGACCGTCTGAAACCGTTAATCTCCTTGTGATTTGAAATGTTTGTAACAAACATAATCTTATACGGACATACAATTGGATAAGTGTACCTCTTTCGCAACATCCGGGTGATCAGACACTCCAAGGTAAGCCAGTTCGAGGTACTTGGCCACTTCGATCTGCGATCGGTACAACTCGACTGCAATGCTCTGCATAAGATGCCTTGCTTCCAGCTTCGAACCCTGTAAGAATATATAAACCAATGACCTCATTCATAAATGGTGTTGATTGTGTATTATTTAATTATTAAAAACCACTGGAAATATAATATAGAAAATAATTATTTCGAAGACTAGTCTGAGCTATTGTAATCACCCTGGCGATGGCATATCTCTGGCCAAGTGCAATAACTATTGATTCGCAATTAATTAAATACTATCCGTGGGCTGTCAAATATTACATTGTGATCTCTGTAGATGCTAAATTATCCATCGGGTGTTCATAAGAACATTCGTCTCAATCAAATATCTTCCGTTCGAAATCAAGTTACTTGAGGTAATAAAAATAGTCAAACATAGTAATTTATGACACACATATGCGTTATATATCATATAGAAGTTTATTAGTAAGACAGATGGGTAGCATGATTTTAGCAAGTGGCTTGTCAGAGCCAATTTCCATAGTAGGCGAATTCCGAAGACACTCATCGAAATCTAGACTGGACTTTCAATATCTCTTTCTACTGTAGCTATCAATTACTGAACACAATTTCGGGTTCATGGAGAAATTCAGATAATCGAGACCTTATGATAACATTTATACTAAACGGGCATCAAAATATTGGAAGATAATAAGATAAATGGTAAACAAGATATAAAATATACGGTACATGTGTTATTTAGCCTCGGCGTCGGTATATCAATGTAGATTACACAGGAATTTATTTCTGTTTTGATATTATAATTGGACTTTCAATATTTTTCTCATTGCTAGGCAGAGACCTTTATCTTATTTTAGTATGACATGTTTAAGCGATGACTGCATAAAAAATAACGGCTAAAGTCCATTTGAAACCAGGCTAAACAGGAACTAAAGAGATAGCAGATTTGTGTCAAACTTTAGTATATCGGTATACCTCCATACTGTGTATACAGTATTCCAATAGCATTCAATATATCAACATACCAAAGTGTTATTGTACACTTGTTAGACTTTTGGGATCGGTAAATCCATGTTCAAATGTAACCTGCAGTTAACCCCTTGCGGCAAGCACTTTCAGTGATTTGATTAGTTTATGTACCCAGAATGTTTATCTCGCACAACAAATTTTTCATTTTAATTTATTTACGCAATCAAAGGCCACCGGCCCAAAATACATAATCAAATATCACAAATAATACATCATATGAACAATAGGTTATGTCAATTGCAGTATGTTAATTATAAATATGCTATATGCTATATATGCAAAACAAAACAATACATTAAAAAAAAAAAAAAAAATATTTCTTCTGAAATAAATGTTCTTACAAATTATCAATTTCCCTCATAATTTTGTAATAAATAACATTAAAAGTTTAAAGGTTTTATAATTATTAATTTTCTCGCACAACGGGTCTATGTTATTATGACCAAAAGAAGAAAGGAAAAATCTGAAAATGAACATTCATTTTTTGAATTAATATTCTAACGAATTTCTAGATTCCTATATACTGCTTTGGGTATATATACATTAATAGGGATGGGAACGAATATTCGAATATTCGAAAAACCGGACGAATATTCAAATACTGTTTTCGAATAAGAATATTCGTTTTCAGTTTACGATTTTTTTAAGATATAAACAAAGAATGACCAAACATTATTAGTAAATTTCTGACAGAGGTCGCAAGTTAGAGCTAATAATGATTAAGGGTGAAGTGATAAAGATTGTGTATGTGTCGTTTGTTGTGTCTTTACGGTTTGTTCCCGATACGTCGACTCGATTTAATCCCTAGCTGGTCGGTAGAGCGGATCAAGGGGACCATTAGAGGGTAATTATTTGACGGGTAAATATGTATACCTGTTGCTTTAGACTCATTAGTCGCCGGGCAGAAGCCCGCGACTTCTATTTTTAATAGGTTTTCGAAAATGACATGGGAGGGCGAGTTATTATTAGAAAGAAACAAATTTAAATGTCTTGAACATATTACAATTGCGTTTGTTTAAAAACACTAAGTTATGACACATCTAAAATTAAACAAATATTCCGATGTTTTAAGTATGTGCAGTTTCTTTATTTTGACTCGCATTTATGTTTTTTTGTTTTATTTACGAAGACAAAACAGTCCCTATTAGCTAGACTGAGATACTTTATTTTCATATACTACATTTAATCAAAAGACGATAACTACAAACCTTTACGCCACACAGTCTAATTTCTTTACATACGCGCACCTGCTTAGCAGCAGACTATCGAGATGAAAATCGAGTCGAATTCTCCTTTTAATAAATAAGTATCAACATGAACTGGTAACAGAAACAAAAACAAGAGGCCCAAGAGGGCCAGTATCGCTCCACAGCCATAAGGCAAAAATAAAATCTCCAAACAGCCCTGCCCCGTGGTGGCTATTTTTTTTAACAACCACCATGGCTTAAAGGAATCTTGTAGAGTGTCACCAAAGGAATGTTTCTGCAAAATTATTTGAAAATATGCCTGACACTTTCGGAGGAGAAGATTTTTTAAGTTTTCACTATGGTCATATAAGTCAAAATAGCCCCGCCCTCTGGCGGCCATGTTTTTCGACCAATCAACATGGCTTGAATGAATCTGATAGAGGGTCACCCAATGAACATTTCTACAAAATTATTTGAAAATCGGCTGAACACTTTCGGAGAAGAAGATGTTTTAAGTTTTCACTATAGCTATATAACGCAAAAAAGCCCCGCCCCCTGGCGGCCATGTTTTTCGCCCAATCAACATTTCTTGAAGGAATCTAATTAAGGTTCACACAAGGAACATTTCTACAAAATTATTTGAAAATCGGCCTGACACTTTTGGAGGAGAAGATTTTTTAAGTTTGCTCTTTAGCCATATAGGCAAAATAGCCCCGCCCTGTGACGGCCATGTTTTTTTACCAATCAACATGGCTTGAAGGAATCTGATAGAGGGTCACCTACGGAACATTTCTACATAATTATTTGAAAATCTGCTGAACACTTTTTGAGAAGAAGATTATTTAAGTTTTCACTATAGCTATATAAGGCAAAAAAGCCCCGCCCCCTGGCGGCCATGTTTTTCGCCCAATCAAAATTTCTTGAAGGAATCTAATAAAGGGTCACCCAAGGAACATTTCTACAAAATTATTTGAAAATCGGCCAGACACTTTCGGAGAAGAAGATTTTTTAAGTTCTCACTATTTTTTTCTTTCGGTTGCCATGGAAACCAGAATTTTGAATGGATCAAAAAAATTTGAAGGAATTTAGTAGAGGACATTGAGAGGATGCTTCCCATGAAGTTTCAACCAAATTGGCCAAGTGGTTAGGGAGAAGAAGTTGTTTAAAGGAAAAAGTTAACGCACGCACAATTCGCCATGACATAAGCTCAACTGGCTTTCAGCCAGTGGAGCTAATAAGAAATATTCTGTGAAAATATGTCTTAAATATAAGCCTGTTTATCGGTCGTGAACGTCGAAACGCCTTTTCCTCAGTTCGTGACCTAGTTTCATATTGCCAAAATGTAAAGTGAAGGAACAGGAAGTAAAATGTAAACTTAGAAAAGTGACTTGTTAATATGCAGACAAAAAATGTCGCACGAAAAATTGATTTCTTAAACATCACGAAACGAGTGCATGGGTCGAATATAGGAGAAAGAAAGATAATATAGAAATGCTTTTTTTCTCTCGAATGCAGTGGAATAAAACATGCACTAAAGCTTTGCCTGATCTTTAATTCACTTTCTTCGATGTCACTACGGCTCGAATTTGACACACGAGGTCAAGATTTAGAAAGAATGCTCAAACGCCTTATTACAGATAGATAGCTAATATTACACACTTAAATGATTAAATATATGTGATATTAAATGTTTATTTGGCTTGAAACAAATTAAGAGAAGAACACACTCTGATAAACAATCAATTTAGAAATAAAGAAAATCTGCTCTTTCGCACCCAATTAATTTCATACTTACCACCTATTAAATAGTGATGGGACTCGCAACTGGCATTTCTCTTGCGCCAAACATATATTGTATGCATTAACGATTTAGATAAACAATTTAGCTGAAATGTTGTTTCAAGTGTGGTCTACTTTTTAAACATATGAGGATAAATTTTAACATCTGTGAAATACTTATTATAATTATTATTAAAAAGGAGGAAGTTCATGTCTTCAGCAATTTAACCGTTTTCTAAATGTTTTAACCCTTTCCCTCATATAGACGCTTTCTGAAACTTCTGCAGCAGACTGCTTTTAGAAAACATAGTGACAAAAGAAGAAATTGCACAAAACGTCTGCTGCAGAATTGTTGTATGAGGGAAAGGGTTTGGGGTAGCGTTTAAAGGTTTTCATTGTTGCTTCAAACATGGAAAGGGTTTAATAGCTTTTTATTGCATGTAGATTTAAATCCCAAAATGTATTTGTTGTGGTTTTATTGACAAATACAAAACATCCAATATCCTGACCAAAAGATATCCTGAAATGTGTAGATCTACATGTATGTGGAATTTCAAAAATCCTGGAATTAAGCCTTAATGAAAACATTATGTGTATGTTTAGACTAATGAAAGTCAAGAATACATGTGTGTTAAAAAATAAATCAATGCAGTCTTTTCCGGCGACATTGATGCCTTGCATCAACTTTCTCTTGTGATTTATTGAGACGGGTGTGTTTTTTATATATTATACATACATGATACAGTTCCCATCTTCTTTAATGTCTTTAAGATGTTTTGAACCATTGTCTTGTGTAGACATAAATAATTCATTAATAAACTATTTTCTGATGCGTTTGCACCATACGACCAGTAGACAATAGTAAATTACCCAAGAGCGTTGATTTCTATATTTCCCTCAATGTTTTCTGCTAATTTTAGTGAATCCTTACTAGTGCAGTCGAAGAAAATGTAACGGTTAATTGTACAGTACATAATTCTTAATGATCGGAAATTACATGAAACAAACTAATTTTTTTATTTATTTTTTATTTATGCATAAACAATTATGATCAAGAAAATATATACATACAGAATGTCCCTAAGAATGCGAAATTTAAAACATTTGAGAAAAGTGTAACCTAGGATTACCCTGCACATACGTGCAAGTTGATCTTTTGCTGCAATATCTTGTTTTTTCATTCCATTCATTGTTTCTAAGTTTGGTCAGCTCTTCTGTAAAAAGTGTGGGAATTGGTAGAACTTCTTCTGCTATATCTTGCTCATGATCTGTTTGGCAACGAATATGACTAAGTGATTGTTAGATTTTTTCATCTCTTTACTTATACGTAAGTTATTCGTATGTTTCTAACGGTTTGAACTTAATTAAAATCAATGAAGAGACAGAACAGTTTATTCTTTCTTTAAAAGAAAATAGATTAAAAGGCACAGTTTTGCATTTAATTTGTTCAACAGATACCTTGACAGTTTGAACTTAATTACTTATGACTAGAAAATAATACCTTAAGAATAGGTATGGTAGATGCTGGAGCATCTATTTGACTGAAAAAAAAAGTTGACGTTCTTACACTTACTGTAAGACACCCACTTCAAAATGGACAAAAAGAGATTCGGGACTTTATGACCGGCTAAGATAATAAAGTAGATTTTGACGTCAAAACGTATGTATTTGCGACAATGATAGTGTGGTTAAAGAAACCGCCATCACGATTTGAAGTGGTATTCGGATCAAATTGACGGCAGAAAGCAGGGAATAGTATTACCTGCGTGCTTATATCAATTACATACATCTGCTATGACACATAATATAACTTAATGCGAATTAAAACGAAAGTTTCGCAAAAAATAGTTTAACAGTTACAAGATTAGTTTTAGTTCATTTAATATTCGATCGAGAGATTTTTATCGAAAAGATATATAGTTTAGGCTCCCGTTTGTCTACCATTTGCCAACATTTCAAGATCTTAAATCACAATGTCGTTAAACGTAGATTTATATATTATTACGCATCCAGGGTAATAACATGAACACTTATATTTTCATTATCATCTATTTCAATCTTTTAAGTAATCTACTTCCTTACACATAATGGTAGGTTGTAATAATGTGCTTCGCTTTAAAGATTTAAAGTAGCTTTAAAATATATTACTACAATAAAATGTATTTTGATTTTCATAGTATATTAACTGTCTCGTTACTTCAATGTTTTACTGATTTGCATTTTTGTCACGTATTTCAAATAAATTTTTAAAGAATACCATTTCACCCTTGAAAATGAATCTGCAAGTATGAAACGTCACGTAATTATAAGTCGCTGGCGACTATATTTTTAAAAGAAATTCAAGTTTCCAATATTTTAAGTTTGTGATTCATTAACCTCCTATTTCATTTTATTACATGCTCTTTGCGAGTATTTACTCGTCCCTGATTAGACATGTAGCAAACGTTTATAAATCACGGAAGGTCCTTTAAGCAGCCAGCGAACAAGCCGTCAATTGACTCCAACAAACATCTTGTCATACATACCAAATGGACAAAGCTTGGGGCGCGTAAGTAATTGGATGCTCCAGAAATGGAGGTAATAAGAAGACAATGTTTCTTAGATAATGTTGTAATATGTAGTTTCATGTATTGAGTAATGTCAAAGTTTAACGTATTTATATAAATTGGAACATAATTATGTTATATCAGAAAACTCATTTGAATAGATTTATATGTCTTAAAATGTGTTGTGATATAATAAACAATTAATGATATTTTATTATTTGTTATTTCAAACTCCAAAATACTTAAGTGAGGATTGTGAGATTTTTGGACGGATTGCTTAAAAAATGCATCCGTCTCTCAGTGCCAACACATGATATGATTCAAATTGAATTGCACCTTTGCTTGAGAGTTGCGGGAAGTACTGAGTCAAAAGAACAGAACAGTGCGAGATGGACTTCAAAAAGTAAACATCTAGGTCCCAAGGTGCGCACTTCCCATTTTAAATAGTGCCTTTTCTGTCTCTTGTTCATAACTTACATTATATTGTACAATGCTTACACAAGGGGTAGATGGCTACGAGAACAATTTAAGTAGATCACTTTTCGATCATTCACTATTTATAATACAACTATCAATCGAACATCAGTCATCATTTATAAGAACTTGAAGTATCCATTACCGCTGAGAAGAAAGTTTTGCTCGTCGTATATAGTAAGTTTGTTTCAAGACCAATATACCTTTATTAAATTAATAGACTTTTGGGGTTGTTTTGCATTGAAGATAAAAAAAAATCGTAGCACAACATAGCAGAAACGTACACACGCTGTACCACGTTCTCGCCACATTGTTGTACGTTGTGGGGAAACGTCCACATCACGTTTTGTCGCGTTTAAACACGTTTTAGTCACGTAGTTATACGTTTGCTCACGTTGTAGCCAAATTTCCCAATGTAGCTAAACGTGGCGGCCAAAACGTGATACTATGACTGGGGCATAATGCTTAAAAGAAAACAATTAAATTATAACATGCATTTAAATTGTAATTAGTCTGATCATTAACCGTCTATCCTTCAGATATATTGACAGTTTGAACTTATGAAAAATGTTATTCTAAATTTAGATTTTTTTTATCAAAATACATTTAAATGCCGTCTATTCTTAAAATCAAATAAATTGATTTATATTTATAGTTCTATACCCCTTTAGGTACGCCCTAATCCCGGATTAGTGATAGGTGTTAATCTGTACGAGTCGACGAACACACCGTTTTTACAACGTAGACTATGTCAAACCTTATTAAAGTATCAATTATAAAATCGATAATTGTCACGTGTACGTTTACCCGAGTTCTTATCGTGTGTATATAACCAAGATTCAAGTTTCTTTATTCGGCATATAAAGTTATTTTACATCGCCGTAAACATACATGACAGATAACAAAATAAACATATATATACATTGAAGAGTGAAACATATATGCATAAAAGAGAACAACATATATGCATAGATGCATGGAAGAGAACAACATATACACATAGATACATAGAAGAGAAAACACATATATATATATATATACATTGAAGAGACTCGTATGTACATATAGGTTCGTAGGTTTAGAATATTTATACATGTCCGTAGGTCCAGAACATATATCATTTCAGGCCATAGCCATAATAATGTTTATTTGTCTATGTCCATGCTATGAAATGAGCAGATGAACATAATTACATTTACGAAAATACACGTACCTATTCAATTGACATACAAGAGAAAGTTGATGCAAGGCATCAATATCGCCGGAAAAGACTGCATTGATTTATTTTTTAACACACATGTATTCTTGACTTTCATTAGTCTGAAGATACACATAATGTTTTCATAAGGACTAATTCCAGGATTATTGAAATTCCACATAGATCTACAAATTTCAGGATTTCTTTTGGTCAGGATTTTTGATGTTTTGTATTTGTCAATAAAACCACAACAAATTAATACATTTTGGGATTTAAATCTTCATGCAATAAAAAGCTATTAAACCCTTTCCATGTCTGAAGCAACAATGAAAACCTTTAAACGCTTAAAACATTGAGAAAACGGTTAAATTGCGAAAGACATGAACTTCCTCCTTTTTAATAATAATTATAATAAATATTTCACAGATGTTAAAATGTTTAACAAGAGGGCCATGATGGCCCTGGAATCGCTCACCTGATTTTATTTTTGTTCACTTTAGCCATATAAGCCCGCCCCCTGGCAGCCATAGTTTCCGACCAATCAACTTGGCTTGAAGGAATCTGATAGAGGGCCACCCTAGGAACATTTCTACAAATTTTTTTTTTTAAAATCGGCCAGACACTTTTGGAGGAAAAGATTTTTTAAGTTTTCACTATAGCCATATAATGCAAAATAGCCCTGCCCACTGGCGGCCATGTTTTTTGACCAATCAACATGGCTTGAAGGAATCTGAAAGTGGGTCATCCAAAGAACATTTCTACAAAATTATTTGAAAATCGGCCGGACACTTTCGGAGAAGAAGATTTTTTAAGTTTTCACTATAGCCATATAAGGCAAAATAGCCCCGCACCCCCTGGCGGCCATGTTTTTCGACCAATCAACTTGGATTGAAAGAATCTGATAGAGGGTCATCCAAGGAACATTTCTACAAAATTATTTGAAAATCGGTCTGACACTTTCGGAGGAGAAGATTTTTTAAGTTTTCACTATAGCCATATAAAGCAAAATAGCCCCGCCCCCCTGACAGCCATGTTTTTTGACCAATCAACATGGCTTGAAGGAATCTAATAGAGGGTCATCCAAGGAGCATTTCTACAAAATTATTTGAAAATCTGCCAACCAGTTTGGGAGAAGAAGATTTTTTAAGTTTTCACTATAGCCATATAAGGCAAAATAGCCCCGCCCACTGGCGGCCATATTTTTCGACCAATCAACATGGCTTGAAGGAATCTGATAGTGGGTCACTTAAGGAACATTTCTACAAAATTATTTGAAAATCGGCCAGACACTTTCGGAGGAGAAGATTTTTTAAGTTTTCACTATAGCCATATAAGGCAAAATAGCCCCGCCCCCCTGGCGGCCATGTTTTTCGACCAATCAACATGGCTTGAAGGAATCTGATAGAGGGTCACACAAGGAACATTTCCACAAAATTAATTGAAAATAGGCCTGACACTTTCGGAGGAGAAGATTTTTTAAGTTTTCACTATAGCCATATAAAGCAAAATAGCCCAGCCCCCCCTGGCGGCCATGTTTTTCGACCAATCAACATGGTTTGAAGGAATCCCATAGAGGGTCATCCAAGGAACATTTCTACAAAATTATTTGAAAATCTGCCAACCAGTTTGGGAGAAGAAGAATTTTGAAGTTTTTTTCATTTCGTTGCCATGGAAACCAGAATTCTGCATGGATCCCAAAAATTTGAAGGAAATCTGGTGAGGTCATTGAGAGGATGCTTTCTGTGAAGTTTCATCCCAATTGACCCACTGGTTACTGAGGAGAAGAAGTTGACGCACGACGGACGCCGGACAAAAGGCGATCACAATAACTCACCTTGAGCAAAGCTCAGGTGAGCTAAAAAGTAGACCACACTTGAAACAACATATCAGCTAAATTGTTTATCTAAATCGTTGATGCATACAATATATGTTTGGCGCAAGAGAAATGCCAATTGCGAGTCCCATTACTATTTAATAGGTGGCAAGTATGAAATTAATTGGGTGCGAAAGAGCAGATTTTCTTTATTTCTAAATCTATTGTTTATCAGAGTTTGTTCTTCTCTTAATTTGTTTCAAGCCAAATAAACATTTATAATCACATATATTTAATCATTCAAGTGTGTAATATTAGCTATCTATCTGTTATAAGGTGTTTGAGCATTCTACTTCCGGTTACTTCGCTTTGTTTACATTTTGGCATTATGAAACTAGGTCACAAACTGAGGAAAAGGCGTTTCGACGTTCACGACCGATAAACAGGCTTATATTGGAGACATATTTTCACAAAATATTTCTTATTTTTGTTTCTGTTACCAGTTTTTGTTGATACTTATCTATTAAAAGGAGAATTCGAAGTGATTGTCATATCGATAGTCTTCTGCAAGCAGGTGCGCGTATGTAAAAAAATTAGACTGTGCGACGTAAAGGTTTGTAGTTATCGCCTTTTGATTACATAGTTTATGAAAATAAAGTATCGCAGTCTAGCTAATAGGGACTGTTTTGTCTTCGTAAATAAAACACAAAAACGTAAATGCAAGTCAAAATAAAGAAACTGCACATACTTAAAACATTGGAATATTTATTTCATTTTAAATGTGTCATAACTTAGTGTCTTTAAACAAACGCAATTGTAATATATGTTCAAGACATTTAAAAAAAAAAATATGGTTTACAGAAACACATATTTTTACTGCAGCTGTAACATTCAAGACTGAAGTATTCTTCAAAACAGTTAACAACTGTTGCTAAACATAAGCAATGGCAAATAAAAACTAAAATTGTTGCTTATGATAAATATCATCAATTATCATTATGATATTTCACAAACCATACCAAGTTGGCTACCTACATATCGTGGGCTTCATGCAAAACGGTTGAAACTACATCTTGTTACAAGATGTAGTTACAACCGTTTTGCATGAAGCCATCGATATGTAATTCGATATGTATCAAATTCCTATGATATCATCAGCAGTTAACAATCATTTTCAAATGAGAAAGAAAAAAATCAACAACAGGTTTTCTACCAAAAATGTGATGTTTTTGTTTGAGCGTTAAGGGCTTGTAGGTTTTTCTTCTTATAATGAATGGGTAACAATCATGATGTGTCGTATTTTCTAAGAATATTGATTTTTTTGAAAAAAAAAAAATTATGTAGCATTTGAAAGTCAGTATAACGTGGTTTCCTGATGGAATCATACGACATCCGGTTGTGCGTACGTGACAAAGAGAACACCGGTTTTGTGTTTACCTTGGTATTCGTGATAACATGATATTCGTGATAACATGATATTCGTAGAACCTACTATATATTGCAAATGGCGGTCAAACATTTGACCTTAAAAGGTGATAATGGCGGTCAAACATTTGACCTTAGAGGTGACCATGACCTTGACCTTGAACCTAAAGGGCAGGGACACGTGTTATGCACATCATGTTAATAAGCTGAACATGTAACTGAACTTGGGTGAAATCCTTCGCGGCATGTTGGACACGTAATAAAGCCTCAAACCTTTGACCTTCAAGCGTGACCTTGAACCGGTATGGTCGAGACACGGGTTCTGCACGTCGCCTTGATGAGGTGAACATGTGACTCAATTTTCATGAAAATCCTTCAAGCCGTCTTGGAGATATTGAGCGGACACAAAATAAAGCCTAAAACCTTTGACCTTCAAGCGTGACCTTAACCTTGAACCGGTATGGTCGAGACATGGGTTATGCACGTCACCTTGATGAGGTGAACATGTGACCCAAGTTTCATGGAAATCCTTCGAGCCGTCTTGGAGATATGAAGCGGACACGAAGTAAAGCCTCAAACCTTTGACCTTCAAGCGTGACCTTGACCCTATATTGTCGAGATGTAGGTTCTGCACGTCGCCTTGATGAGGTGAACATGTGACCCAAGTTTCATGAAAATCCTTCGAGCCGTCTTAGAGATATGGAGCGGACACGAAATTAAGCCTCAAACATTTGACCTTCAAGCGTGACCTTGACCTTGAACCTATATTGTCGAGACGCAAGTTGTGCACGTCGCCTTGGTGAGGTGAACATGTGACCCAAGTTTCATGAAAATCCTTCAAGCCGTCTTGGAGATATTGAGTGGACAGGAAATAAAGCCTAAAACCTTTGAGCTTCAAGCTTGACCTTGAACCGGTATGGCCGAGACGCGGGTTCTGCACGTCGCCTTGATGAGGTGAACATGTGACCCAAGTTTCATGAAAATTCTTTAAGCTGTTTTGGAGATATGGAGCGGCACAAAATAAAGCCTCAAACCTTTGACCTTCAAGCGTGACCTTGACCTTGACCCAGTATGTTCGAGACGCGGATTCTGCACGTCGCCTTGATGAGGTGAACATGTGACCAAATTTTCATGAAAATCCTTCAAGCCGTCTTGGAGATATTGACTGGACACGAAATAAAGCCTAAAACCTTTGACCTTCAAGCGTGACCTTGACCTTTAACCGGTATGGTGGAGACGCGGGTTCTGCACGTCGCCTTGATGAGGTGAACATGTGACCCAAGTTTCATGAAAATCCTTTAAGGAGATATGGAGCGGACACAAAATAAAGCCTCAAACATTTGACCTTCAAGCGTGATCTTGACCTTGACCCAGTATGGTCGAGACACGGGTTCTGCACGTCGCCTTGACGAGGTGAACATCTGACCCAAGTTTCATGAAAATCCTTCAAGCCGTCTTGGAGATATTGAGTGGACACAAAATAAAGCCTCAAACCTTTGACCTTCAAGCGTGACCTTGACCCAGTATGGTCGAGACGCGGGTTCTGCACGTCGCCTTGATGAGGTGAACATCTGACCCAAGTTTCATGAAAATACTTCAAACCGTCTTGGAGATATGGAGTTGACACAAAATAAAGCCTCAAACCTTTGACCTTCAAACGTGACCTTGACCTTGACCCGGTATGGTCGAGACGTAGGTTCTGCACGTCGCCTTGATGAGGTGAACATGTGACCCAAGTTTCATGAAAATCTTTCAAGCCGTCTCGGAGATATGGAGCGGACACGAAATAAAGCCTCAAACCTTTGACTTTCAAGCGTGACCTTGACCCTATATTGTCGAGACACGGGTTCTGCACGTCGCCTTGATGAGGTGAACATGTGACCCAAGTTTCATGAAAATCCTTCAAGCCGTCTCGGAGATATGGAGCGGACACAAAATAAAGCCTCAAACCTTTGACCTTCAAGCGTGACCTTGACATTGACCCTATATTGTCGAGACGCGGGTTCTGCACGTCACCTTGATGAGGTGAACATGTGACCCAAGTTTCATGAAAATCCTTCAAGCCGTCTGGGAGATATGGATCGGACAAGATTTTGGGGACGAACAGACAGACAGACAGACAGACAGACGGACAGACAGACAGACATCAAGGACAAAAACAATATATCTCCCCTGTATACAGGGGGAGACATAATTACCGGTTAAATCGTGCTTATTCAGTTCCTGGACTAGTGTTACTGTTTTTAAATGGTAATTTCAAAAGTGGTGTTCACAAGTGAAAAATAATTCGGATATATTTGATTTCGGACAGCAAGACATTTTGGACACTTAACCATTAAGAAATATCAGATAAGTGATTTCCTGTAATATCTATACCAAAATATTTATTGTTTATAATTATAAGAGACCCTAATTATAACAATAAATTTGATAGTAATGTCTTATGTTTGGCTGTTAGTGATGTGATCTTTTTTCAGGGAAATGCAGAACAAGTGGCAGTTATGAGATTCTACAACCTGATACATGATATTGATAAGTAAACATATTAATTATATTTATACATATATATATATATATATATATATTAATATTAATATGTAAATCATTCTTTCGTCCATAATATGTGTATACGGATAAGAACCTTTTAGAAATCAAGGAATTTTGAGGGAAGAGTAGCAAACGTCACACACCCAAAGTACATTCTTTGATCATTTGAAATTTGAGGCAAATATATTCAAAGTATAAAAAGCAATTTCTCCTTTTGCTAATATGTTTTCAGCCTTTTTTAACAATTGTATCTTTTCCCACATGTAGACACGCTTTGAAATCTCTTCAGCAAACAATTTTTGAAAACATTGTGACAAAAAGAGAAATTTTTATTTTTTTCACAATGTTTTAACTTTTTTTTAATATTTTAATTTTCGTTTTTTAAGATTTTCCGTGAATGTTTTCAAAGGCATCTGCTGCAGACCTCTTGTATGGGGAAAAAGGTTCAACTGTCGTTTATTGAGACTTTTGATGTTTTTACTAAATGTTTTTAAAGTCGTCTGCAGCAGATTTGTTGTATTATACTATAATGTGGAAAATTTTTAAATTATAAATCCCGACTGCAGAGACGGCGAAGCAGTGCTGCTAACATATTGTTCCGGCAACCTTGCCAGGTTTCTGTACTAGGAATGTGATTTTGACTGTTCGTTACAATGTAACTTCGATATATTGAGACTATACCTGGCTAACCCAGACAGGCTATACAAAACAAGGAAGTTTAAAGCCTTTAATTCACACTTGCAGATGCATGTTGACATATGGCCATAGGCAGCAGATACCTTTCAAAACCATTGCGGCAAATGTCACAATGTTTTCAAGTTTATTTATTTATAACACTCTCTCATGATATACAGAGAATTCAAAACAAATGTGTAGGAAAGGTGAACCATAACAATATTAAACACCACACTGATCAATTTATAATCATACAAATTTATTCAAATGAATAGTAAGGCCGATGGTTTCGATTGAAGAAATTAATAAAACAGATAATGTTTCACCTTACCAATGCAGAATCACAGAACAAAATTCAGTGAATTCACTTTTAGACGTCAATAATAAGCACCAACATTTTCAGATCATGGTCCACTTTCGTTTTTGGCTTATTTCTAAAGGACAACCGATATCAGAACGCGGCGGACTTATGAGGAGGCGGAGTTAAATAGTCACGTGGACAACAACAACAACAACATCATCAACATTGCTGCAACATATACAGTACCTTAGATCAAATCTGGATCAGTAACGAATAAGGATTGATTGATTGATTGATTGGGTTTAACGCCGTTTTTAACAAATTCTCAGTTATATCACGGCGGCCAGTTCACCTACTCATGCATTTCCTGGTTTTCTCACACCAGTACTCCACACAACAATCTTCCCGAACAACTAGCTGCTTTTCCACATAGACTTAGCCCAGTGGTGGAAGACGAATGACGCATGTCGCATTGACTTTTGTCAATCGTCGGAAAAAAAGTTGGCCGAGCCAGGATTCGAACTCACAACCCCTGGATTGACATCCCGCGTCGATACCGACTGAGCTACCGGGGCTCGGCAACGAAGTAGGAACAAGGAACATATAACCAACTTTACATTGAATAAGGAACAAGGCACAAGTAACCAACTTCACATTTGAATAAAGAATAAGGCACAAGAAACAGGGAACGGCCGAATAAGTAACAGGTTTTGAATAAGTAGCAGGTGATTTAAAGTCTACCAATAGCTCACTTTCATCATTTACAACAACAACAACCTCGAGAATGTTGTTGGCAACATAACCATATGCATTTTGAATGATATTTAGGACAGCAAAGGCTTCTTTTCATGAACATTGCCGAATAAGTAACAGGTTTTTGAATAAGTAAAAGGTGATTTAAATTGTACCAATGGTCTCCGTTAGCATCTACAACAACGACAGTATCGACATTGTTATTTTCAATATCAACATATTCAGTTTCAATGATGTTTTGGATAGCAAAGGCTTCATTTCGTGAAAACGGGCGAAAAAGTAACAGGTTTTTTGAATAAATAACAGGTTATTTAATAGGTTAACAGCATCAACGTATGCATATTGAATGAATTTTCTGGATATCAAACGCTAACATCTTGATAACCGCGGAATAAGTCACAGGTTTTTAAAATAAGTAACAGGTTTTTTAAATAAGTCACAGGTTTTTTGAATAAGTAACAGGTGATTTAAAATGTACTACTGGGTCTCCGTCAGCATCAACAACAACAACAATATCACAATTGTGGTTGGCAACATCAACAATAAGCAAATCGAATGATATTTGTGATAGCAAAGGCTTCTTTTCTTGAAGAAGGAAGAATAAGTTACCAGTTTTTGAATAAGTAACAGGTGATTTAAAATGAACCAATGCGTCTCTCTCATCATCAACAACAACAACAACAACATCATCATCAACATTGTTGTTGGCAACATCAACATATGCAGTACCTTAGATCAGATCTGAATACGTAATGAATAAGGAACATTGAACATATAACCAACTTAACATTTGAATAAGGAACAAAGGAACAAGTAACCAACTTCACATTTGAACAAAGAATAAGGAACAAGGAACAGGGGACGGTCGAATAAGTAACAGGTTTTTGAATAAGTAACAGGTGATTAAAAGTCTACCAATAACTCTCTTTCATCATTTACAACAATAACAACCTCAAATATTGTTGTTGGCAAAACAAACATACGCGTTTTGAATGATATTTTGGACAGCAATGGCTTCTTTCCTTGAAAACGGCAAAATAAGTAATAAATGAGTAACAGGTTTTTGAATAAGTAACACGTGATTT
Source organism: Serripes groenlandicus (assembly GCA_031761405.1). NCBI lineage: Eukaryota > Metazoa > Mollusca > Bivalvia > Cardiida > Cardiidae > Serripes > Serripes groenlandicus. The sequence goes on from JASEVX010000004.1 coordinate 18,286,724, forward strand.
AAAGTCTACCAAAAGCTCACTATCATTATTTACAACAACCTCGAGAATGTTGTTGGCAGCATAAATATGCATTTTGATTGCATGAACACGGCCGAATAAGTAACAGTATTTTAATATGTAGCAGGTGATTTAAAATGTTCAATTGGGTCTCTGTCAGCATCTACAACAACAACAGCATCAACATCGTGATTTTCAACATCAACATATTTCAATGATGTTTTGGGTTGCAAATGCTTCTTTTCGTGAAAACGGCCGAATAAGTAACAGGTTTTTTTGAATAAGTAATAGGTAATATATAGGTACTTATAGATCTACGTCAGCATCTACAACAACAACAACATCACATTTGTGGTTGACTGCATCAACGTATGCTGTTTCAATTTTCTAGATATCAAACGTTAACATCTTGATAACTGCCGAATAAGTAACAATTTTTTTAAATAAGTAACATCTTTTTGAATAAGTGACAGGTGATTTAAAATGTACTAATGGATCTCCGTCAGCATCTACAACAACAACAATATCACAATTGTGGTTGGCAACATCCACATAATTATGCAATTCGAATGATATTTGTGATAGCAAAAGCTTCTTTTCTTGAAAAAGGCCGAATAAGTAACCAGTTTTTGAATAAGTAAAAGGTGATTTAAAATGTACCAATGTGTCTCTCTCATCATCTACAACAACAACAACAACAACAACAACATCATCAACATTGTTGTTGGCAACATCAACATATGCAGTATCTTAGATAAAATATGAATAAATAAAGAACAAGGAATAAGGAACATATAACCAACTTTACATTTGAATAAGGAACAAGTAACACCAACTTTCCATTTGAATAAGGAATAAGGAACAAGGAACAAGTAACCAACTTCACTTTTGAATAAGGAATAAGAAATAAGGAATATGAAATGAATTTCACGCAAGTTTCATTTCATGTTTATTTATTTTGTCATCTGAAGTACAGATATTCAGAATTGGTTGTCAGAAACTTTATTAATATAAAGTGGCCATTTAATGTCAAGATTTATGTAGAGCTATTTCATTTTAATGTGAATTTTGCATCCTGTAAATTAAGCTAGAGCATGGAAATACGAAATTGCCTTAATGCTATGCCTCAAAGACTGTTAAATTGTAGTTTTTAACTCGTCTAAGCACTAAGTGTTCACTGGAGTGCTATTGTGATCATTCTCCATCTGTAGTCTGTACACAATTGGTTCAAACGACATCTCCTCCTAAACTAATTGGTAAATTTTGATGAAACATTACAGGGATGTACTTTTAGGTGGTGCCCTTCCAAAACTGTTCAACGGAATTAATTCCATGTAGAACATTCCTCTCAATGTCTTCTCCAAAATTCCTTCAAATTTGTTGGATCCATGCAAAATTCTGGTTTCCATTGCAATCGAAAGAAAACACTTTAATATTCTTCTCCTCCTAAAATGGTTGGCAGATTTTCAAAATAATTTTGTAGAAATGTTCCTGGGATGACTCTCTATCAGATTCCTTCAAGCCTTGTTGATTGGTCAAAAAACGTGGTCGCCAGGGGGGTGGGGTTGTTTTGCCTTATATATGGCTATAGTGAAAACCTATAAAATCTTCTCGGACGAAACTATCTGGCCGATTTTCAAATTATTTTGAAGAAATGTTCTTTTGGTGACTCTCTATCAGATTCCTCCAACTTGTGTTGATTGGTCTTAAAATGTGGCTGCCAGTGGGACGGGGCTGTTTGCCTTATATTGGCTTTAGTGAAAACTTAAAAAATCTTCTACTCCCAAACAACTTGGCCGATTTTAAAATAATTTTGCAGAAATGTTTCTTGGGTGACACTGCAAATGTGTCTGTAAGTGTGAAAGGGTTAAAAGTGAAATAGCTAAGGACTACCTTGACAGACGTCCATTCTTCTTCGTCGTCAAAATCAAGTGGGAACGACCAGACAGTGTCCTTCTTTACTTTAGGTGGCGTAAGAACATCTAGCGCGCCGAGTACACTTGTACTCTTAACATTCAGTAATGACGGGCACAGGTTGTCATGTTTCACACCTTAAATAAGTAAACGAATACCCCCACCTCCCAAATGTTAAACCTTTCCCACATACAACACAATCATTAGCAACAGCAAATTTTGAAAACATTTAGTCAAAAATATGGAAACACTCCATAAATGTAGTAACAATTATTGCATAAAATGAAAACGTTGTGGCAAAAGGAGAAGTGCTCATCATGATCAATTTCTCCATTTGCCACAATGTTTCCAAAAGTCGTCAGCTCCAAAGGCATAAAAAAGCATCTATATGTGGAAAAGGATTAAGCTTGACTGTTACAAGGTTTTAAGCATAATAAGATTTTTGAGCATTCTTTCTTTTCAGACTGAACAGCTTTTGCAAACATTGTCGGAAAACGAGAAATTGTTATGCAAACTAACCAAACTAAAAATATAGATACTGTGTAATCACTAGTTCACTATATTCTTCTGGCATTATATTGTTCCAAATGACATGTATTTCCAATTTCCACTCTGAAATTTCCTCTTTAAATGATTATATAATAATAATATGACTGTCTGATTATGTTGATGAGTTTAAAACCCGTTATGAAACGGATGAATTTCTAATATCGATTGGAGGAAGTTTTTTGCAACAAAGGCAACACTTGTCTGTATCAAGGTTTACCCTTTCCTACATATGGACGCATTTTGAAGCATCTGCAGCATACGACTTTTGAAAACATTGTGGCAAAGAGAAATTGCTCATGTCACAATACCTGTAACTCCATTCAATTTAAGTACTTTCATTCATGGGAGATTTTCTATATTTTTACCTAGATGGTTCCAAGGTCATTTGCTGCAGATTTGTTGTATGCGGTAAAGTGTTAAACTTGTCACTGCTAAGAATATTTGTCACCCGTCTTTTAAATTTGATTAAAACATCTTCTGTATCGCAAAAACATTAAACACATCCGCACATGCAAAAACATTTTGATGCATCTGCAGCAGATAATTTTTGCCACATTGTTGTTTAACTTAAATTAATAATTATGTTCACATTATTTCAATATTTTTACCTGGACATCAAAGTCATCTGCTGCAGATTTGTTCTATGCTGGAAAGGGATAATTTTGAAAAGGTTACCTTGGATTAAGTTAGCAAAGTGCTGATCATCCTCATCCCCCAGACTGTTGTTTGTCTCGTCACTGTCCTCCTCCTCTCCCTCCTCTTCCTCAATGGTATCATCCTGTTTTAGTGGCCGTTTTACTGATTTGTTCTTCGCTTTTTTATCTGAAATATGTGTGTTGGATAGGCTTCAAACTCAACAATATTGACCTTTATGTAACCCCTTTCCCTCATGCAGACGCATTTTGGCAAAGAGAAATTGCTCATGCCACAATAACTGTAACTTCATTCAATTTAAGTACTTTCATTTATGGGAGATTTTTTACATTTTTATCTAGATGGTTCCAAGGTCGTTTGCTGCAGATTTGTTGTATGCGGTAAAGTGTTAAAGCGACTGAACTCCAGATACCCAACTGTCGAAAAAAAATAATATTTCCAATTTTAAGAAAATAAGTGTTATTTTTGTATTTGGGGCATTAACATATGATAACTGACATGTTACATACCCCTATGATCGGTGAAAATTTCTTGTTTTCGATACTTTTTCCATCGCAAAATTCTACGCTGTCAGTAACAGGGTAAGTATTTTTAAATAAGAAAACCCTTCATCGGGACAATTGAAAACGACTCAAGTTCACTTTATTGATAAAAACGATACATTTTCTACCCTGGTTTTACTTGGATAACATAAAGAATAACATTTAGGGCGAATTCGATTTTTTTTTTTTTTCGTGCCATCTGGATTTCAGTCGCTTTAAACTTGTCACTGCTAAGAAACTTTAGGCCTGTCTGCTTTGAAAATATTTGTCACCCGTCTTTTAAATTTGATTAAAAAATCTTCTGTATCGCAAACACATTAAACACATTGGCACATGCAAAAACATTTTGATGCATCTGCAGCAGATAATGTTTGCCACATTGTTGTTTAACTCAAATTGATAATTATGTTCACATTATTTTCAATATTTTTACCTGGACATCAAAGTCATCTGCTGCAGATTTGTTCTATGCTGGAAAGGGATAATTTTGAAAAGGTTACCTTGGATTAAGTTAGCAAAGTGCTGATCATCCTCATCCCCCAGACTGTTGTTTGTCTCGTCACTGTCCTCCTCCTCTCCCTCCTCTTCCTCAATGGTATCATCCTGTTTTAGTGGCCGTTTTACTGATTTGTTCTTCGCTTTTTTATCTGAAATATGTGTGTTGGATAGGCTTCAAACTCAACAATATTGACCTTTATGTAACCCCTTTCCCTCATGCAGACGCATTTTGGCAAAGAGAAATTGCTCATGCCACAATAACTGTAACTTCATTCAATTTAAGTACTTTCATTTATGGGAGATTTTTTACATTTTTATCTAGATGGTTCCAAGGTCGTTTGCTGCAGATTTGTTGTATGCGGTAAAGTGTTAAAGCGACTGAACTCCAGATACCCAACTGTCGAAAAAAAATAATATTTCCAATTTTAAGAAAATAAGTGTTATTTTTGTATTTGGGGCATTAACATATGATAACTGACATGTTACATACCCCTATGATCGGTGAAAATTTCTTGTTTTCGATACTTTTTCCATCGCAAAATTCTACGCTGTCAGTAACGGGGTAAGTATTTTTAAATAAGAAAACCCTTCATCGGGACAATTGAAAACGACTCAAGTTCACTTTATTGATAAAAACGATACATTTTCTACCCTGGTTTTACTTGGATAACATAAAGAATAACATTTAGGGCGAATTCGATTTTTTTTTTTTTTCGTGCCATCTGGATTTCAGTCGCTTTAAACTTGTCACTGCTAAGAAACTTTAGGCCTGTCTGCTTTGAAAATATTTGTCACCCGTCTTTTAAATTTGATTAAAAAATCTTCTGTATCGCAAACACATTAAACACATTGGCACATGCAAAAACATTTTGATGCATCTGCAGCAGATAATGTTTGCCACATTGTTGTTTAACTCAAATTGATAATTATGTTCACATTATTTTCAATATTTTTACCTGGACATCAAAGTCATCTGCTGCAGATTTGTTCTATGCTGGAAAGGGATAATTTTGAAAAGGTTACCTTGGATTAAGTTAGCAAAGTGCTGATCATCCTCATCCCCCAGACTGTTGTTTGTCTCGTCACTGTCCTCCTCCTCTCCCTCCTCTTCCTCAATGGTATCATCCTGTTTTAGTGGCCGTTTTACTGATTTGTTCTTCGCTTTTTTATCTGAAATATGTGTGTTGGATAGGCTTCAAACTCAACAATATTGACCTTTATGTAACCCCTTTCCCTCATGCAGACGCATTTTGGCAAAGAGAAATTGCTCATGCCACAATAACTGTAACTTCATTCAATTTAAGTACTTTCATTTATGGGAGATTTTTTACATTTTTATCTAGATGGTTCCAAGGTCGTTTGCTGCAGATTTGTTGTATGCGGTAAAGTGTTAAAGCGACTGAACTCCAGATACCCAACTGTCGAAAAAAAATAATATTTCCAATTTTAAGAAAATAAGTGTTTTTTTTGTATTTGGGGCATTAACATATGATAACTGACATGTTACATACCCCTATGATCGGTGAAAATTTCTTGTTTTCGATACTTTTTCCATCGCAAAATTCTACGCTGTCAGTAACGGGGTAAGTATTTTTAAATAAGAAAACCCTTCATCGGGACAATTGAAAACGACTCAAGTTCACTTTATTGATAAAAACGATACATTTTCTACCCTGGTTTTACTTGGATAACATAAAGAATAACATTTAGGGCGAATTCGATTTTTTTTTTTTTTCGTGCCATCTGGATTTCAGTCGCTTTAAACTTGTCACTGCTAAGAAACTTTAGGCCTGTCTGCTTTGAAAATATTTGTCACCCGTCTTTTAAATTTGATTAAAAAATCTTCTGTATCGCAAACACATTAAACACATTGGCACATGCAAAAACATTTTGATGCATCTGCAGCAGATAATGTTTGCCACATTGTTGTTTAACTCAAATTGATAATTATGTTCACATTATTTTCAATATTTTTACCTGGACATCAAAGTCATCTGCTGCAGATTTGTTCTATGCTGGAGAGGGATAATATTGAAAATGTTACCTTGGATTTCATCCTGTTTTAGTGGCCGTTTTACTGATTTGTTCTTCGCTTTTTTATCTGAAATATGTGTGTTGGATAGGCTTCAAACTCAACAATATTGACCTTTATGTAACCCCTTTCCCTCATACAGACGCATTTTGACACCTCTGCTGCAGATAGATTTTGAAAACATTGTGGCAAAAAGAAAATTTGCTCAGGAGAAACCTTTTCTACCTCCATTCAATTCATATTCTTTCATTTACAGAGATTTCTCATAATTGTGTCAATATGTTTTTTTAAAGTTGTTTGCTGTAGATTGGGATTAGATTAGAGGGAAAGGGGTACATATATTTACACATAGTGTTTGATATAAAAGGATTTTCTTTAAAATTCACACTGTGGTTATCCCTTATGTGTATAATCATATAAAACTTTCCCACTTACAAAAAATCTGCAGCAAAAATGCAAAATTGTCAATAAGTGAGAGTTTCATTATCAAGCTGAGTTGAAAACAATGTTTTTAAAAGTTGTCTACTGCAGACAAGACAAAATGCGTCTTGGTGGGAAAGGTTTAAGAAAAAAACAAATTAGTTGTTAATACATGTATGTACAAGGGTTCACAATTTTATTAAAAACGACGTCATTTTATACAATTTCTCTGGTACCGGACTCATTCACAATTTAGGTTAAAGAATTACTGTTGAAGTGGCCGTTTTCTGATGTATGTAAAGGGAACTGTTGAAGTGGCCCTTTCCTGGTGTATGTAAAGTGAATGGTTGCAGTGAATCTTTCCTGATGTATGTAAAGTAAAACTGTTGCAGTGATCCTTTTCTGATGTATGTAAAGGGAACTGTTGAAGTAGCCCTTTTCTGATATATGTTAAGTGAATGATTGCAGTGACCCTTTCCTGATGTATGTAAAGTAAAACTGTAGTAGTAGCCCCTTTCTGATGTATGTAAAATAAACTGTTGAAGTAATCATTTTCTTATTTATGTAAAGTAAAACTGTTGTACTGGCCTTTTTTCTGATGTATGTAAAATAAACCGTTGAAATTTTCCTTTTTTTATTTATGTAAAAGGAACTATTGAAGTGGTCCTTTTTCGGATGTATAAAAAGTGCACTGTTGAAGTGGCCCTTTTCTGATATATGTCAAATACAACTGATGTAAGTAGAGTGAACTGTAGTAGTGGCCCTGTATCTGGTGTATGTAAAAGGAACTGTTGAAGTGGCCCTTTTCTTATGTATGTAAATAGAACTGTGGAAGTGGCCCTTTTTGATGTATGTAAATGGAACTGTTGACGTGATCCTTTTCAGAGTTATGTTAAATAAAACATTTTCTGATGTATGTAAATTGAAGTGTCCCATTGGCCCTTTTCTGATGTATGTAACATGACCTGTTGAAATGGCCCTCTTCTGAGGTATGTAAAGGGAAATGTTGAAGTGACCCCTTTCAGATATACGTAAAAAAAATGTTACAAAGACCCCTTTTCTGGTGCATGTTAAGTGAACTGTAGCAGTGGCCCTTTTCTATGTATGGAATGTAAACTTTAGCAGTAGTCCTGTCAGTCTGGGATATGAAGAGTGAACTGGACCTTTTCTGATGTATGTTAAGAGAACAATCAAGTGGTCTTCTTTGGATATGTTAAGGAAACCGTTGCAGTAGCCCTTTTCTGGTGTATGTAAAGTGAATTGTTGCAGTGGCCTTTTTTGGTGTTTGTGAAGTGAACTGTTGCACTGGTCATTTTCTGGTGTATGTAAAGTAAACTGTTGCAGTAGCATTATTCCTTATTCAAATGTGAAGTTGGTTACTTGTTCCTTGTTCCTTATTCAAATGTGAAGTTGGTTACTTGTTCCTTGTTCCTTATTCAAATGTGAAGTTGGTTACTTAATACTTGTTCCTTATTTGTTACTGATTCAGATTTAAACTTAAGTACTGCGTATGGTGATGTTGCAAACAACAATGTTGAAGATGTTGTTGTTGTAGATGATGAGAGAGTCACATTGTTACATTTTAAATCACCTGTTATCTATTAAAAAAATGGTTACTTAATTGTAAATGTTGATGTTGCCAACCACAATTGTGATATTGTTGTTGTTGTAGATGCTGACGGAGACCCATTAGTACATTTTAAATGACCTGTTATTAAAAAAACTTTTACTTATTCGATACTTCTTCGGCAGTTATTAAGATGTTAGAGTTTGATATCCGGAAAATCCATTTAAACTGCACACGTTGATGTTGCCAACAACAAATGTGATATTGTTGTCGTTGTTGACGCTGACGGAGATCTATAAGTACCTATTAAATAACCTGTTCCTTATGCAAAAAACCTGTTACTCATTCGGCCGTTTTCAAGAAAAGAAGCCTTTAAAATCCAAAACATCATTGAAATTGCATATGTTGATGTTGAAATTCACAATGTTGATGCTGTTGTTGTTGTAGATGCTGACAGAGACCCATTGGTACATTTAACATCACCTGTTACTCATTCAAAAACCTGTTACTTATTCGGCTTTGTTTATAAAAAGAAACCTTTGCTCTCCCAAATATCGTTCAAATTGTATATGTTAATGTTGCCAACAGTATATGGGATGCTGCTGTTGTTGTAAATACTGACAGCAATGTTGATGTTTTTGTTGTTGTTGAAGATGATGATAGAGACCCATTGGTACATTTTAAATCAACTGTTATTTATTCAAAAATTGATATCCAGAAAATTCAGTCAAACTGCATACGTTGATGTTGTAAACAACAAATGTGATGTTGTTGTTGTTGTAGATGTTGACGGAGATCTAGCAGTACCTTTTGAATAACCTGTTACTTATTCGGCCGTTTTCACGAAAAGAAGCCTTTAATATCCAAAACATGATTCAAACTGCATATGTTGTTGTTGAAAATCACAATGTCGATGCTGTTGTTGTTGTGGATGCTGACATAGACATTTTCAAGAAAAGAAGCCATTGCTGTCCTAAATATTATTCAAAATGTATATGTTTATTTTGCCAACAGCAATCTCTCGGTGATGAATGCTTCACCAATGGATGATGAAGGATTACGTTATTACCCGAGTAGTTCCGAATGGTTTACTACTAAGACGAGGAAACACCGTTCAGATGGAAAGCATTAGTGCGCATGTTTTCTGAAATTATATTTAGACATGACGTACAGTTCTCTATCCTAGAGAAGCCCATCCGAACTCGCCCATTGGTACATTTTAAATCACCTATTTATTTATTTATTTATTTATTGGGGTTTTACGCCGCTTTCAACAATATTTCAGTTATATCACGGCGACAGTTCACTTATTCATGATCCCTGGGTAAACAAACCAGTACTAGGCTAGAAAATGTGCCTTGCCTAAGGGCACTCCACCATGACCGTAGTGCCGCGACTGGGGATCGAACCCGGGACACCCGGTTTCGAAATCCCCGACGCTAACCACTCGACCACAGCGGATTCCTAAATCACCTATTTACAAAAACGTGTTACTTATTCGGCCGTGTTCATGAAAAGAAGATTTTGCGCTCTCAAATATCGTTCAAATTGTTTATGCTAATGTTTCAAACAGCATACGGGATGCTGTTGTTATTCTAGTTACTGAAAGATACATATTAGAACATATTTCAACACCTGTTACCTATTCAATCAAAGCGCCAATGGCACTGTAGTGGCGATCGTATGGAAAATCCTGCAAAGTAACAAGCAGTATATCGGTGTAGGGCTTGCGATGACTCTGGTGCGGGTATATTTGAGAATGTATCAACCATGCATCTTTTGACAGTAGAATAATGTTAGTTTGCCAGAATGTTGTCTTGGTGATTATTTAGTTACGTTCTGAAATTGGTCATGATGTGTTCAAAATTAGGCCATTCCAAAGTTATGAAAAATCTAGTTAGTATTCGATGGACTACCGTTTTAGCTCATTAGAATGACTATTTGTAATCTAATTGTTCGGGTAATCACATGTTTATCACCAGGTCGTTAGGCCATATTAAGATAAAATATATTTTACACTTTAGAAATGACTAAAGAAAGGAGAGAAAACAGTATCCATTAGTTTGGTGTTTGTTTCAATAATGTCCGATATTAAACAGGTCTGTTCAATTTAGTCCCTTCACATTGCATGATTGAGGGTTGTCACAGTGTATTTATATGTTTCTGAGGTTGTTAAACTGCTTCGAATAATGTGAGTGCAAAAACAAACACAAAACATGCTCCAAAAGCACAGTTTCACTATTTGCCAAACTGTTCAATTTATAAAAATATAGGCATATATTATAATGCTCGATCTCCAAACTAAATTAGGCTACACTGTCAGCATTGATTGCTAATTGACTCTAGAACGTGCAGACGTGTATACATCACGTGTGTACACACTGACATCGTGTGTCCTTTAAACCTTTGTAAACCAGTCTTATCATCTAGACGCTTTCATATATTTAAACAACTACAAAATAAAGCGTTTATAATATTGAGATTTACAAGCTCTTCTGGTTTTTGGTCTCGCGAGCTATTTATAGAACCTTTTGGAATTTCCAGATTTGAGTATCATCAGAGTTGTCGTTATTTGCAAGGCAGAACGCGCAATGATATTTATTATCTGCCAAATCCTGCCGAATCAGGTTAAAGGTCAAAAGGTTACGGTTGACTACAGTAAAAATAAAACGAGGCACAGGAGTATCATGATACTCTGCATAGCGTACCCAAGACGCCCGATGATATTTATTATCTGCCCAAACATGAAGAAAGATAATATGTAAATAGTTTAACTCTATTTAGATATTTTCTCGATAAATCTCAAATATTAGTACCAATCCGGTATCAAAGTAGCACTAACATTATCATTATTAATCGTGTGCCTGCATCACTGATGGAACTATATATATATATATGGCGGTTTAACGGAAGTGAGTAAATTGCCTTTGCAGAAATATCCAACCGATTGTTCAAATACGACTATATAATTTTTTTTTCGTTGTTGTTGTTTTGGTAGCACTGTGGCGATTGTCAACCCAATCGCCACAAAAACCTGTTACTTATTCATTACTTATTAGGCCCTTTTCAAAAAAAGATACCAATGCTGTCCTAAATATCAATCAAAATGCATACATTTATGTTGCCAACAACGATCTCGAGGTTTTTGTATCTGTAAATACAAGAGCTACTGGTACATATTAAATCACTTGTTACTTATTCATAAACCTGTTACTTATTCGGCCGTTTCCTGTTCCTTCTTCCTTATTCCTTATTCAAATGTGAAGTTGGTTACTTATCAAGTTATTAAAGTCTACCAATATCTCACTTTCATTATTTACAACAATAACAACAACAACAACAACCTAAAGAATGTTGTTGCCTAAACATATGCATTTTGAATGATATTTGGTACAGCAAGGGCTTCTTTTTTTAAAAACGGCAAAATAAGTAATGAATGAGTAACAGGTTTTTGAATAAGTAACACGTGATTTAAAGTCTACCAAAAGCTTACTATCATTATTTACAACAACCTCGAGAATGTTGTTGGCAACATAAATATGCATTTTGATTGATATTTAGGACAGCAGAGCTTCTTCTCATGAACACGGCCGAATAAGTAACAGTTTTTTTTAAAGTAACAGGTGATTTAAAATGTACCAAAGGGTCTCTGTCAGCATCTACAATAACAACAGCATCAACATTCTGATTTTCAACAACAACATATGCAGTTTCAATGATGTTTTGGATAGCAAAGGCTTCTTTCCGTGAAAAATGCCGACTAAGAAACAAGTTATTTAATAGGTACTTATTGTGCTCCGTCAGCATCTACAACAACAACAACATCACATTTGTGGCCGACAGTTTGAATTGATTTTCTGGATATCAAACGCTAACAAACAGCCTAATAAGTAACAGGTCTTTTGAATCAGTAACAGGTGATTTAAAATGTACTAATGGTTCTCCGTCAGCATCTACAACAACAAAAATATGACAATTGTGGTTGGCAACATCAACATAATGCAATTCGAATGATATTTCTGATAGCAAAGACTTCTTGTCTTGAAAAATGACGAATAGGTAACCAGTTTTTGAATAAGTAACCGGTGATTTTAAATGTACCAATCAGTCTTTCTCATCATCTAGAACAACAACAACGACAGCATCCTCAACACCACTGTAATTGGCAACATCAACATATGCAGTACCTTATATCAAATCTGAATAAGTAACGAATAAGGAGCAAGGAAAAAGTAACAAACTTCACATTTGAATAAAGAACGAGGAACAAGTAACCAACTTCACATTTGAATAAGGAATAAGGAACAAGAAACCAACTTCACATTTGAATATGGAATAAGGAATAAAGAATAGGGAATGAATTTCACTGAGGTGTAGCAGTGGCCCTATCTAATAAATGTCAAGTGAACTGTTGAAATGATCCATTTTCTGGTTATGTAAAGTGAATTGTTGCACTGGCCCTTTTCTGAGGTATGTAAAGTAAACTGTTGCAGTGGCCCTTTCTGATATATATAAAGTGAACTGTTGAAATGGTCCGTTTTCTGCTTATGTTAAGTGGTTGCAGTGACTCTTTTCTGATGTATGTAAAGTAACACTGTAGTAGTGACCCCTTTTTGATGTATGTAAAAGAAACTGTATTTCTTTTCTTATTTATGTTAAGTAAAACTGTTGTAGTGGCCCTTTTCTGATGTATGTAAAATAAACTATTGAAGTATTCCTTATCTTATTTATGTAAAAGGAACTGTTGAAGTGGCCCTTTTTCGGATGTATAAAAAGTTAACTGTTAAAGTGACCCTTTTCCGATATATGTCAAATAAAACTGATGTACGTAGAGTGAACTGTTGTAGTGGCCCTGTATCTAGTGTATTTTAAAGGAATTGTTGAAGTGGCCCTTTTCTGATGTATGTTAATGGCACTGTTCAAATTTTGTTGTATGCAAATAGAACTGTTGACGTGACCCTTTTCTGGTGTATGTAAAGTGAACGGTTGCAATGACCCTTTTTTCGGATGTATGTTAAGTGAACTGTTTAAAGTGGCCCTTTTTTATATATGTAAAGTAAACTGTTACACTGACCCTGTTTTTGATGTATGTACAGTGAACTGTTGCAGTGAACCGTTCCTTAAGTGTGAAAGTTAATCTGGTTGCTGTAGCCCCTTTTCTGAGGTATGTAAATTGAAGTGGCCCTTTTCTGATGTTTGTAACATGACCTGTTGAAATGGCCCTCTTCTGAGGTATGTAAAGGGAAATGTTTAAGTGACACCTTTCAGATGTATGTAAGCAAACCAACTGTTACAAAGACATTGTTTCTGGTACATGTTAAGTGAACTGTAGCAATGGCCCTTTTCTAATGTATGGAATGTAAACGGTCGCAGTAGTTCTTTCAGTCTGAGATATGCAGAGTGAACTGGACCTTTTCTGATGTATGTTAAGGGAACAATAAAGTAGCCATTTTTGGATACAGTTAAGGGAACTGTTGCAGTAGCCCTTTTCTGGTGTATCACTTTTAAGTGAATCGTTGCACTGGCCCTTTTTTGGTGTATGTAAAATGAACTGTTGCAGTAGCCCTTTTCTAAAGTATGTAAAGTGAATGGCTGCAGTTACCCCTTTTCTGATGTATGTAAAGTGATCTGCAACAGTGGCCCTTTATGATATATGTAAAGTGATTTGTTGAAATGGTTCGTTTTCTGGTTATGTAAAGTGAACTGTTGCCCTGGCCCTTGTCTGATATATATAAAGTGAACTGTTGCACTGGCCTTTTTCTGAGGTATGTCAAGTTAACTGTTGCATTGGCCCTTTTCTAAGGTATGTAAAGTGAACGGTTACAGTAACCTCTTTTCTGAGGTATGTAAAATGAGTTGTTGAAGTCGTCTTTTTTCCGGTTATGTAAAGTGAACGCTGGCAGTAGGTCTTTTTCTGATTTATGTAAAGTGAACTGTTGCACTGGCCCATTTCTGAGGTATATAAAGTGAACCGCTCAGTAACCCCTTTTCTCATGTATCTTAAGTGAACTGTTTCACAGGCCCCTTTCTACCGTTTGTAAAGTGAACTGTTGCAGTGGCCCTTTTCCGAGGTATGTAAAGTGAACGGTTGCATTAAGCCATTTCCCGATGTATGTTAAGTGAACTGTAGCAGTGGCACTTTCTGTTATATTTAAAATGAACTGTTGAAGTCCTTTCTCTGGTTATGTAAAGTGAACCATTGCAGTGGATATATTTCTGATATAGATTGAGTGAACTGTTGCTATGACCCTTTCTAATGTATGTAAAGTGAACAGTTGCAGTAAGCCCTTTTCTGATGTATGGTTAAGTGTTGCAGTGGCCCATTCTGATATATGTAAAGTGAACTGTTAAAATAGTCTGTTTTCTGGTTATGTAAAGTGAACTGTTGCACTGGTCCTTTTCTGAGGTTTGTAAAGTGAACTGTTGCACTAGTCATTTTCTGAGGTATGTAAAGTAACCGTTGCAATGGTCATTTTTCTGATGTAGGATAAGTGAACTGTTGCTATGACCCTTTCTAGTGCATGTAAAGTGAACAGTTGCAGTTATCCCTTTTATGATGTATGTAAAGTGAACTGTTGAAAGAGTTCTTTTCTGGTTATGTTAAGTGAACTGTTTTAGTGGCCCGTTTCTAAGGTATGTGAAGTGAACTGTTGCTGTGGTGGCCATTTTCTGATTATGTAAAGTGAACTGTCGCAGTAGTCCCTTTTCTTATTGTTTTAAGTGAACTGTTGCAGTAGCCCTTGTTCTGATATTTAAAGTAAACTGTCGCAGTGATCCTTTTCTAGTGTATGTAAGTGAACTGTTGCAGTGGCCTATTTTCTGATATATTTAAAGTGAACTGTGGCAGCAGCCTGTTTTCTGATGTAAGTAAAGTGAACTGTTGCTATGACACTTTTCTGATTTTTGTAAAGTGAACTGTTACAGTAGCTTTTGTCTGATGTATGTACAGTGAACTGTTGTAGTAGCCCTTTTCTGATGTATTTAATGTGAACAGTTGCAATAACCCTTTTTATTTTTTGAGGTACATGTATGTAAAGTGAATGTGGCAGTGGCCAATATGTTTATACTTTGTTGTATGTAACTAGGAACTATGTAAAGTTTATGTTACAACATAACGAATATTTATCTGATATATGTTAAATGAACTGTTGCAGCATTCAGTTATCTGATGTATGTAAAGTGAATTGTCCCAGTGGCCCTTTTCTGATGTATGTAAAGTGAACTGTTGCAGTTGTCCTTTTTCTGCTATGTGTAAATTAAACCGTTGTAGTGGCCCCTTTTCTGAGGAATTTAAAGTAATTTGTTGCACTGACAACATTTAATGGTTGTTTAATTACCCTTTTTTATGATCATTTAACTTGCGTAAACAATTTTTTTCAAAGCCATCATTTTTTTAAATCAAATGTATTGAATCCCTCCTCTTGAAATAATCGAAACCTTATACATACAACAAATCTGCAGCAGACGACCATGAAAGACCTCTGTGGGAAGGGGTTAACATTAGTCGTTAGAATTCCTTGGCCCATTTTCATCAAAGGATGCGTCAGATATTTAAATGTCAAGATATACTCTGGTTGTATGCGTACTTTCTGATGTTTATTTAACCGACACAATACAAAGATGCAGCAGACGACTGTGAATACATCGAGTCAAAATTTCTAATTGCAAGGATTATTATTAGATATAATAAACAAGAGGCCCACGAGGGCCTATGCTCTACTGGTATGGTTCTTTGGTCATTTTCAATCCAGAGCATGTATGTATGGTGAAGATCGGATAGTAAATCATTTGCAATGGAGGCTCGTTTGTGTTCACAAGCTGTATTATAGCAATTTTTACAATTGCATGGGCCATAATCCAGTCTCGCATGGGCGGATCTTGCTGATTTTCAAAAGGAACCAAGCTCTCATCAATATTTAACTACTATCTAAGTTTGGTGAAGATCAGATAGTAAATGGAGCCTCTATTGTGTTCACATGCTCAATTATAGCAATTTGGACAATTTCAAGGGCCATAATCCAGTCTTGCATGGGCGGATCTGGCTGGTTTACGAAAGGAACTGAGCTCTCATAGATATCTAACTACTGTATAAGTTTGGTTGAGATACAATCAAAAGTGAAGACTGTATCGTGTTAACAAGCTCTTTTATAGCAATTTTGACCATTTCAAGGGCCATAATCCAGTCATGCATGGGCGGATCTGGCTGGTTTTCGAAAGGAAGACTGTATCGTGTTAACAAGAAATTGTTTACGGACGGACGGACGACGGACAAATCGCCACGACATAAGCCCTTCTGGCCTTTGGCCAGTAGAGCTAAAAAAACCATTGTGACAAAAGGAGTAATTGCTCATTACATTACGCACATTTGGACGTTGAGCATAATCTCCAACCCATTTATCTGGCATTTTATAAGCAAACGCGCAAGCACTTTCGTACAACCAAACTGTTTTAGGCATCCTTTTAGTACGTTCTCTTGGTCAGGTGTAAAGATCGACTTTCTTTTCATTAAACTGTCAGTAGGATCAGTGCCGACCGAGTATATTAGCCAAGCTGTAATTTTCTGCTTTTTACCCTTTCCCATAATCAACAAATCTACAGCAGACAACTTTGAAAACATCTTAGCAAAAATAAAGAAAATCTCTGTAAATGAAGTTGCAATCATTGAATAGACTTAAAAATATTGTTGCAAAAGGAGAAATTACTCAATAGGAGAAATTTCTCTATTTGCCACAATGTTTGTTGGCGTGAAATTTAAAAAGTCGTCTGCTGTAGACGCGTTAAAATGTGTCTGAGGTGGGGAGAGGACAGAGATTTTATTAACTATTTAAAACATATAATTCGCATAAACAGTTGTATGTATTGCACAGTAATGACCAGACCAGACTCTACAAATTTCCACTTTAACGAATACCACATTACTATATGCATACAAAAATGAACTAAAATAGACAAATACATGAAATGTTTTATTTGTATGATGCAATAACACTTTAAGTCATTCATTTCAATATATAAACAAAACTAAACATTGATATAATGGGCTATTTGACCTCCAGACTCGACCTGTTCTGTTTAGTGATAGCCTAGTACAGATATCTGTTTTAACATATCTCTGGAGAGGGTTGACATTTACCGGATCCTTCATGGTGATCAGGTTAACGTATCACTTCGGAGATACAATCTATATAAGTAAATAGCCGAGTAATTGCCAATTTATTTCGTAGCCAACTAGAAAGGTTCGGCTGGTGTCGCATATTAATTTACTTTTTCGATAAATAGTCAAATGCTAAGTTGATTTGAAAAAAATCAGACCTAATTCTTAATCATCCTAGTTATAATGCGGTATGAACACCATCTTTACATACATTTGATTGTAATTTGTATAACATTCGCAAGACTTGATGTATTTCATCATAAGTCATAATTATATCGGTATAGAATATGTATAACCGTGTTAAAAATATCCTTTTCAACGATCGCATTTGAATATACTGTACTTTCGTGGTAAATGATATTCAAGATCATGCAACCCGTAAAATCTTAGTCAAACGCACACAATGTTATGGCATTTGACATGCATGTGTCAGTTACTGACCTCGGTCTAATCACTGACAGCGCAGAATAGAGCGCAGTAAATGCCACATACAATAAATCTGCAGCAGGCGATTCTGAAAATATAGAAAATTTCTATAAATGATAGTATGATCATTAAAATGGAGTTAAAGTCATTGTGGCAAATAGAGAAATTTCTCATTATGAGCCACAATGATCCCAAAAAATCGTCTGCTGCAGAGCATCAGAAAGCGTCTCTATGTGGTAAAGGGTGAATTAATAACCTTATTTTCATGCAATGATTTAACATTAATCACCAAAGTTGTTGTTTGTCAAAAAATTAACCAAGTCATAATCACAATTATCAACATTATGTTCCACAGAACTATATAGTAAAATAAACAAAAACATCAGACATACATCTGGCGAGGATTCTGTACTCGTAATTGTTTGACTGTTTGCATCCTATTATTATAATGCAATATATTACGGCGATATTTTGAGACTACTTGCAGGGTAAAAAAATTCGCTTTGGACCTATATCTTAGGTAATGAAAGATATACTAAACAATAAACAATAACACTTTTTACCTACATATATTATAAGATTGAGAAAGAGAGAATTAAATATTCTGATCTGATCGTTGAAAGACATGGCAGGTGGTGGGGCACGTTTTCCTTATCATATTGTTTGTAAATTGTTTCTCCAACAGAATTTGCCAAATGTGAAACTAATTTGGCACTTTTTTCTAGGCTTATATTGACAATATACTAAGATTGTTTTCATTTCGATCTGTTGAAAAACATGGCTACAGCAGATGTCTTTTGAAACATTGCTCATAAGGAATTTCTCCTTTTGCCACTAACTTTTAAACTCTTTTCAAAAATTAGTTTCATTTTGGGTATATATCGATTAGATAAGCCCTCAATAATAATAAGCATGAAAAGACCGAATCATCCCCAAAATGATAGTTAGTCAATCATACTTTCCAATGTCTTATATTAGGTATATATTGGTATGTGTTTTAAAAGTTGTGTTTTCGCTAGGAATTATACCCTCTAAGCACATTAGAGGGCTTGGCGTGAAACGGTTGTAACTAAAAACCTATTTTGAAAACCCTGGTTTAGGGGCAATTTCGACCCCTTTGTAAACAATGCAAATTTACGTGCCATTGCTCAGAACGAGCAATGGCACCTAAATTTCTATTGTGTACAAAGAAAAATGTTTTAACGCTTATAAACACTTAATGGCGAGGTGATTAACCTTGGGAAAAAAATACAAATTTTAGTTACAACCGTTTCACGCCAAGCCCTCGATATACCTTTAAAACTACATGAACGTGCATCTTACTATTATATAGCTAAAAGTTTTAGATGACAAAACTGTCTCATATTGGGTATATATATGTAAGGTAAATCTTCAATATTCATGTGTATGAAAAGATGGAATCGCCCCAAAATAATAGTTTACCCATCATACCTTTCAATGAAAATACGTATTTTTGTTATCGAGAAAGAATTCTCCGAACTTGTAACAACGTTATTACGTACTAAAATTAAAAGTCGAACTCATATCGCGATTTTATTTAATAAAAACTCCGTAAATATGATGTGTTAAATTATATGGACAAACAAGAACACCGTCTCACGTCTTTCTATTACTTCCATTTTGGTTTGGCGTGGAAAGTAATATACAGGTCTGTGAATAACGTTCAATTGAACAAGTTGTCAAAAGGTTATTGGTTTTGGTAGTCAGCAATGTGATTATAATATATGAGCCACATTCAATTGATCGTGTTTATATCTTTATATAAATCAGGGAATCTCTAAACAGCAAAACTATAATATCTGTGATGGTATTACTTCAGAAATCAATACACAGTCAAACATGTGCTTAAGACCACCTTTGTTTAGCTATGCCCTGTCTATAGCAAGCACACTTTTAATTTCCTTACTACACATTTTCTGTATAAATGACCCTGTATTTAAAGACCACATGTGAACAAAGACCAGATTGTTCTTTTCCCATTAGCTGTCTTTAAACACAGGTTCCACTGTTTACTTAGTGTTGTTATTCCAGTGTTAACTGTGAAATGAACGCAACGGGCCTTTCAAGTTTTAAATCAGGTTATAGGTTCACATAAACACTTTGATGGTATCTGATATATATTTGGACTATTTGCACAGATTAAGGTAGAACGCGCCTCTAAATAAATATTCGAATTTCCTCACAAAATTTTGCATCAACATAATACAGCATATGCCCAATAAGATTCTGTTCTTACTTTTTTCGAATCTAAAACAGTTTTTTAACTACTAGACCTCAAAGTATACCACTGACGTCACTTTTTAGACGTCTCTGAAATGTCACACGTTAAAACAACAACAGCTG
The DNA here is from genome assembly GCA_031761405.1 of Serripes groenlandicus. Lineage (NCBI taxonomy): Eukaryota > Metazoa > Mollusca > Bivalvia > Cardiida > Cardiidae > Serripes > Serripes groenlandicus. The sequence continues at coordinate 18,306,841 of JASEVX010000004.1, forward strand.
AAAGTTTGGTCAATTTTACTTTGATAGCTGCAAAATATATCACGATTTGCATCTTAGAATACCTTCACGTACATTTAATTTTCTTCTTTGTGTCGTACGTTTAAAATGAAAAACGCGTCTATAACGTCACTTTTCAGGAGCGAAATGACGTTGTGTTTCGCGTAAGAATATGCGCTTTTCTTCCCCTACTCTAGTGCATACTGGAGCGTGAATTGCATTAAAACGACAGGTTTGCCTCGAAAGCTTCTCATCATAGATCACTTAACTTGAAGAAAGTTACCGAGAAACATCAAGCAAATAAAGAACTCGATCATTTACCAAGAAAACGTATTGTGGACATACAACATTTTGTCAAACATTTTGCAAAAAGCTGTCAAAGTTGTGAAAATTATTTAAATATCGTAGATTGTGTAAAGGAAAACACATTCAGACTGTTTAACTAAGTTACACTTTCGCTGCCGGCATTGCCGCGCTGTGTCTGCTATACATACATGAAACCGATGGACAGGAGGAAGGGGTCCTTTACAAATAGCATGAAGGCATCCTTCAGCAAGGTAAAGCTTTTTTTATTATCTTACTTCATACATTTTTAAATAAGGATATATGTGCATATAACCATATAGCACAACACTCTTTATGAGAGAAAAATAATAACTTTCGATGCACATGCACTTTACCGGGAATTAATAATTATATATCGCGGGAGGACATTCCCGAACATCCTTCTCTCAAATTTAATCATGACCGTCCCTCCTATTTGTTAACCACTTCCAACATACAGCAGATAACTTTTGAAAATATCGTGGCAAAAGGTGAAATTGCTCATTATGAAAATGTTCTATATTTCTCACAATAGTTTTGCAATATTGAATAATTATTCATTGTATTTAAATGTTCTATTTTTTTCCGAAATGTTTTGAAAGTTTTAAGAAGCATATAAAATTTATTATATGTGGGAAAGTGATTTGTAAAGAAATCTAAATACATCCTATAAGTTACTCAATTAAATTCCCAATTGTATCGCCTCGATACATTGCGCCCGGTAAAATGCAGACTAACATAATTTTCAGTTATAGGTATACACCTGCAGTGATAACATTATTACCATCTTTCAGGAATGTTGACCTATTCAGAAGATGACGCATGGCTTCCACCAACTAACTTTTTAAAGAATGGAGCGAATAGTTGGGCCGATTGTAGAGACAAAGGCACGTGAATCTTGTGAAAGGACGTGCACTCGAAAACACTTTGATGAGATCGGCTACCCTTTCTACATTTCCAGCGGTAGATGATTCACGTTGTTACTCTTATTATTATTTGTTATTATAATTATGATTCCGGTCAAACGAAATTTAAAAACGGGCATGTGTCATTTGCATTATCCCTACCACGGATATGGGCCATGTCCGATATCTGTTACATATTGAGGCGTATTAATGCATTAATTGTGTTAAATAATTAGGGTAAAGTAAACCCTTTCCCATTGTACCTCGCTGGGTATGGCGAGATATATGTCAGTCAATTTATCAACTATCCATGTCTGCTGTATGAAACAACCTGCTGATTATGGTTGTTTATAACGCATTCTGAAGGAAACGAATATCAAAACATTGCAACAAAAGAATTAATTGCTCATCTTCTACTTTTGCCACAACGTTTTCAATTATATCCAATAATGAGACTTACATTTATAGAGAATGTCCATATGCTTTACTAAATGTTTTCAAAGTCGTCTGCTGAAGACATTTTGAACTGAACACTTGCATAATAATGTAAAATGTCCTTCACTATGATGGCTCTAAAATGTTTTATTCTAACGGAAATGTGTTTCAAAACAAGAGGGCCATGATGGCCCTATATCGCTCACCTGATTTAATAGAACTTCAGTAGTTTTCAAAGATTTTCTCTATACATATTAGGAAAACAAGCAACCCCCCTGGTGGCCATGTTTTTCAACAGATCAGATTTATTTGAATAACCTTGGAAGAAGGTCACCCAAGGAACATTTGTGCCAAATAATCTTCAAATCAGGCAGGTGCTTTTGGACAAGTAGATTTTTAAGGATTTTACAATGCACATATAAGGAAAACAAGCCCCGCCCCTGGCGGCCATGTTTTTCAATGGATCAGATTTATTTGAACAATCTTGGTAGAAGGTCCACCAGGGAACATTTGTGCAAAATAATTTTTAATTCGGGCCAATACTTTTGGACAAGAAGATTTTTAAAGTTTTAACAATGCACATATAAGGAAAACAAGCTCCGCCCCCTGGCGGCCATGTTTTTCAGCGGATCGGAAATATTTGAACAATCTTGGTAAAGGGTGCCCAAAGGAACATTTGTGCAAAATAATTTTCAAATCGGGCCAGTACTTTTGGACAAGAAGATTTTTAAAGTTTTAACAATGCACATATAGGGAAAATAAGCTCCGCCCCCTGGCGGCCATGTTTTTCAACGGATCAGAAATATTTGAACAATCTTGGTAGAGGGTACCCCAAGGAACATTTGTGCAAAATAACTTTCAAATCGGGCCAGTACCTTTGGACAAGAAGATTTTTTAAGATTTGGCAATTTTCCCCTTTTCTGATGCCGCAGCAACCAAAGTTCTTCTTGGAATTAAATTCTTTGAACAACTTTGAAAGAGGACCACATAAGGACCATTCCTAATAAGTTATTTTGAAATCTGTCCATTAGTTTAGTAGGAGAAGTCATTTGTAGGAAATTGTTAACAGACGGACAGACGACGACGACGGACGCTGGACGGTGAGTGATCACAAAAGCTCACCTTGCACTTCGTGCTTAGGTGAGCTAAACACAATAGAACAACCACTAATTACGTTCTACTTTTTCTGTTTTTAGGGATTTCAAAGGAGTGGGGATATTTCTAAAATCAATTCTATATCTGTCGTTGAATAAGTAAATAGGAATTTGTCTTTTGATGAAAAAATAATGTTGTAATAAGATATACTGAAAAGAGGATTTTTTAAACAGATGAAGTTGACTTTCTGTACGAAACAACGTTCGAAACACAACAGCCTTCTCACCGTCTTAAAACGCCAATGTAAACTGACACTGCTTAACAGAAAACTGGTATTATATAGATCCGGCTTGAACTGAATGGTCACATTACATGTAAGATATGTTTTTAATAAGTGTACATGTACATATAACAAACAGTTATTTGTACATGTATCTAATAACATAATTGCTGGCATGAGTGCAAGAGAAAAGGTACATGTTGACTTTTGGGAACCATACAGATCAAAAACAGTCAGTGCATCCGGACAGTTTGATCAGGATTCACACTTTGTCAACGTGTGTATATTCTGAAAAGACGGAACAGGCGTACACATTGATCTGAATCCAAACTTTTAAGAAATGCCAACTTCTATATTTTACCATGCATTGACGCATATAACGTTTGAAACGTTTCAGCTCGATCTTGTTCGATTATAAGGCTGTTCGTACATTAAATATCTAACACTTGTACGGTATTTCTGTCATTGATATGTATAAGTCGCAGGCCACGACACATTTGAGTCATCGATCAAAAGACATTGTACGTAGGTTGGCATCGGGTGATTACGATGACGTGAAGCAAAGCAATGCCTGTTATTCAAATAAGGTGTCGGTTGTCAATCATCACATTGAAGAATCTGATAAGACTGCACAATAAAATGGGTGGAGCACTATGCACTGATGGCCTCATCCTAAATTCCCTTGAAATTATTCAGATAAATCTACGCCAGGGAAGGATTTTGTTGGAGGCCGTTACTGCCAGTTAGAATGCAGCTTGGTTTAAGCGGTCGAACAGCTTTACCGGTAAGAAAATGATGACTACTATTTATTCGTTTATTTAATATTTGTTTTGCAATGAATTGAACATAATGTCAGGAAATCCAACCGTTCTTTAGATAATGATGCATTTTACCTTAGTATTGTTTTTACGAACTATATTATCTCAATACACAGAAATGATCATTTTACGAATCTATGTCATTATATTTCAGGTTGGGATCATGTTACAGGGATGCAAATGCAACTTTTCTACAGGCATCAAACGGGGTTAAGTTTAAACAACACTTTACTGAACACATCAGGATAACGGATTAATCATAAAAAACTTGTTTTTTAATGAAAGAAAGGCGACTTTTCTTACGATTAACGCGACGGCATTTCGCTCCTGAAAAATGACGTTATAGACGCGTTATTCTTTATAAACGTACGACACAAAGAAGAAAATTACATGTACGTGAAGGTATTCTTAAGATGCAAATCATGATATAATTTCGCAGCTATCAATGTAAAATTGACCAAACTATCAGCTGTTGTTGTTTTAACGAGGGACTTTTGAGAGACGTCTAAAAAGTGACATCAGTGGTATACTTTGAGGTCTCGTAGTTTAAAAACTGTTTTAGAGTAAAAGTAAGAACAGAATCTTATTGGGCATATGCTGTATTATATGGTGATGTAAAATTTCGTGAAGAAATTCGAATATCTTTTTAGAGGGGCGTTCTACCATAAGGCTGAAAAAATGGAATGTTTTAAAAAAGTGTTATACTAAACAAGAGGGCCACGAGGCCCCGTATCGCTCACCTGAGAATGGGCTATTTAAGACTTAACTCTTTCAGCGCAAATGGCAATATCATCAAGACAAAATTTCTGACAAAATTTTAAGCTGCTCAAGTAAACAAGAGGGCCATGATGGCCCTTGAATCGCTCACCTGATTTTTTTTTTTCACTTTAGCTATGTAAGCCCAGCCCCCTGGCAGCCATAGTTTCCGACCAATCAACTTGGCATGAAGGAATCTGATAGAGGGTCACCTTAGGAACATTTCTACAAAATTATTTGAAAATCGGCCAGACACTTTTGGAGGAGAAGATTTTTTAAGTTTTCACTATAGCCATATAATGCAAAATAGCCCTGCCCACTGGCGGCCGTGTTTTTCGACAGATCAACATGGCTTGAAGGAATCTGGTAGAGGGTCACCCAAGGAACATTTCTACAAAATTATTTGAAAATCTGCCAAGCAGTTTGGGAGATGAAGAATTTTGAAGTTCTTTTCGTTTCTTTGCCATGGAAACCAGAATTCTGCATGGATCCCAAAAATTTGAAGGAATTCTGGTGAGGTCATTGAGAGGATGCTTTCTGTGAAGTTTCATCCCAATTGACCCTCTGGTTACTGAGGAGAAGATGTTGAAGATTTTTTAAGTTTTCACTTTGGCCATATAAGGCAAAATAGCCCCCGCCCCCCTGGCTGCCATGTTTTTCGACCAATCAACAATGCTTGAAGGAATATGATAGAGGGTCACCCAAGGAACATTTCTACAAAATTATTTGAAAAAAAGGCCTGACACTTATGGAGGAGAAGATTTTTTAAGTTTTCGCTATAGCCATAAAAGGCAAAATAGCCCCGCCCCCTGGCGGCCATGTTTTTTGACCAATCAACATGGCTTGAAGGAATCTGATAGAGGGTCACCCAAGGAACATTTCTACAAAATTATCGGAAAATCGGCCTGACACTTCTGGTGGAGAAGATTTTTTAAGTTTGCACTATAGCCATATAAGGCAAAAAAGCCCGCCCCCCCTGGCGGCCATGTTTTTTGACCAATCAACATGGCTAGAAGGAATCTGATAGAAGGTCACCCAAGGAACATTTCTACAAAATTATTTGAAAATCGGCCTTACACTTTCGGAGGAGAAGATTTTTTAAGTTTTAACTATAGCCATATAAGGCAAAATAGCCCCGCCCCCCCTGGCGGCCATGTTTTTTAACCAATCAACACGGCTTGAAGGAATCTGATAGAGGGTCATCCAAGGAACATTTCTACAAAATTATTTGAAAATCTGCCAAGCAGTTTGGGAGAAGAAGAATTTTGAAGTTTTTTTCGTTTCGTTGCCATGGAAACCAGAATTTTGCATGAATCCCAAAAATTTGAAGGAATTCTGGTGAGGTCATTGAGAGGATGCTTTCTGTGAAGTTTCATCCAAATTGACCCACTGGTTACTGAGGAAAAGAAGTTGACGCACGACGGACGACGCACGATGGACGACGGACGACGGACAAAAGGCGATCACAATAACTCACCTTGAGCAAAGCTCAGGTGAGCTAAAAATGCAATCTCTATAGTGTTAACAAGATTACAATATGGCCTAGTGACCAAGAATTCTGACAAAGTTTCAACATGCTCAAGCCAAAAATGTGACTTCCAGAGCGTTAACAAGATTGCCCTCAATTTGGCCTAGTGACCTAATTGTTGGCCCAACATGACCTTTATTCGAACTTAACCTAGATATCACCAAGACAAACATTCTGACACAATTTCAACATGTTCACATTAAAAACACGGCTTCCAAAGTGTTAGAAAGATTTTCCTTCAATTTGGCCTAGTGACCTTTTTTTGACCCGACATGACCTTTATTCGAACTTAACCTAGATATCACCAAGACAAACATTCTGACACAATTTCAACATGTTCACGTTAAAAACACGGCTTCCAGAGGGTTAGAAAGATTTCCCTTCTATTTGGCGTAGTGACCTAGTTTTGACCCGACATGACATATATTCAAACTTTGTTTAGATATTACCAACGAAGACAAACATTCCGACAAAGTTTCAACATGTTCACATTAAAAACACAGCTTCCAGAGTGTTAGAAAGATTTTCCTTAAATTTGGCGTAGTGACCTAGTTTTGACCCGACATGACCTATATTCAAACTTGGCCAAGATATTACTAAGACAAACATTCTGACAAAGTTTCAACATGCTCAAGTTTAAAATGCGGCTTCCAGAATGTTAACAATATTTTTTATTTAATTTGATCCAGTGACCTAGTTTGTGATCCCACATGACCCAGTTTCAAACTTGGCCTAGATTTAATGGAGATGTATGTTCTGATAAACTTTCATGAAGATTAAATGTAAAATGTTGCTTCTAGAGTGTTAACAAGCAAAAGTTGACGATGGACTACGGACAAAAGGCGATCACAAAAACTCACATTGAGCACTTCGTGCTCTGGTGAGCTAAAAAGACAGAGTTATATGAATAACACCAAACGATGAAAGGTGCTAATACAAAATGTTGATAGGAGTAAAGACTTGAACAATTTATTAAACAGTCAGTTGAACAATTACTGACCTGGTTTGCATAAAGGGTCATCTACATCCGCGGCCTGTGTTTCCAATTGTTCCAAACGGGAATTCAAAGTAAATAACATATTAAGCCGAACAGACATGATCATCTGTTTGAGTAAAAACTGAACAAAGTTTACCCAATTTTATTAAACAAATAAACTTATCAGTTTTGGCTGGGCTTTATGTAGGCGATTCCCATCGATTTCGCAAAACATAAACACCGACTTCCCCAATCATCGTATACATCATGCAGTACATTCTTTAATTTAGATTTAAATGATTATTGTGAGTCCGGCCAATGTAAAACATCTAGAATGACTTTATAATGGGTGAGTTCGATCATCAATAATAGTTCAGTACTGCATGGGTATTAGTCGAACACTGGCTAATTGTCATGGTGGCAACTGTAATGGTTTTCTTCCTGTTATTTGCGGAGGTATTCATAAATGATATTTCAATTGGATTTTTGAGACAGCAGAAAGTAATTGTAAGCATGCTGTTTAGTGGCAGACAGTACACACTTAAAGTGATAAATAACATGGCGGAATTGTTTAAAATAGCATAAAAGTAGATTTACAAACTTCAACATTTTCACGTTTTATCTGACATGGCCATCTTAATGGTTTCTAGAGAAACTACAGCAAATTCGTAGGTCTGACCGTAGTCGTAAAAATCACGTTATATCATCTAACCAGAGTGAGTTCGACTAAAGTCTGGTCAATCTGTAGTAGCTAAAGCTTGTGATCGAACTCGCCCAATATGTATTAATTACTAAAGGAAATGTGTCCTGGTATGAAAAAAAATGTTGAGATACTATAAGTATACGTACAAGAAGTTCACTTGTTTTGACATTGTGCATTTTGTAGAAAATATAGTTCTTGAGATGAATAATGATAAACGTACATAATAATCATTCTGAATACTTTTTATGACTGCAGCGTCACAATATGTGCAAGATGTTTTTTCAATCAGCTTTCAGCATGTTTTGTTTGTTTGTTTCCTTTATTTCCCCTATGTATTTGGAGATTTCTTTACATACAAATAAGTTATGAATATAACAATTCAACAAGAGAAAAGAATGGAGACTTATTTATTTCATTCAAGCTGACATTCTTCATTCACTCACACTCTCATACGCCCAAATACTCATTCACTCTTTCCTGAATTCACACATGGCATATTATTTTCTTGGTTATAAGAGTAAACATTCGATCGGATATGATATAGGTATTCGATCAAATGCCTCTCTTATGTAAAGTAATTGGTAATGACATTTAAGGATATCTGTCGAACAGGCCAACATGCCTGCAAACAGCTGCGACATATGAGTGGCATAACCTGTAAAAATATTGGGTACAATGAATATGTGTTAGGGTACATTCCAAGAACCTTTCTCAAGACAGACTCATCATTGCTGTCGCTGATGAGCTCGTTATATAATGTTTGGCCGTTGAGTTGTTTGACTGAATCAAGGAATGCGATACATAAGGAGTGGGTGGCTTGACAGGTTGTTACGTAATGACTTACACCGTCGTAATGAGTAACTTGGTCACAGAGCGGACAATTGCTGTGTTTGAGGTTACTTGGGGTTTGGGCCCATACTTTTGACATGATATATGCAGAGCGTAGTTCATCGGTTGTGGATGCTATATTCCAGACAGTCGCTACCTTTCGGGAGGGATGAATTATGCAGAAACGCGCGTAATCTCTTTCTTGCGTAAATTGTTCTGTCATTGATTAGTCTTCATGCGTTTTGATCAACATTACTGATGGTGTTTTTCCATGATGTTTTACTGGGGAAAGTTTTGTTACACATGTATATTTGTATGAAGTTGGTAATGTTATATTTTCTTAATAGGCAGTATATATCTGGCACATATATAACCTTGAACGTGGGATGGCTTTATAGTATGCATGTACAACGTGAATAAGAATATAGCTTTAAAAATATAGTTTGGTGAACTGGAGATCATCTTTTGTAAAAATGTTAACTTTCGAATATGAATGACCGAGTTTAATGGAATTCTGTTATATGCGACCTGGTTCTGTTAGGGTGCCCTTGAATGTTTTTCAATATGGAGTGATGGAACTTGTTTGTTTGTCCTACATCCTGATTGTTCATATTTGAGATGACGGGGTTTACTCCCTTTGGTCTTAACCCTACACTAGTATATGCGTAGTAAGCTGCTCTCCCCCTTTGAATAGCTACTTTGATAGAGTTTGCATTTTTTCGGTTGCTGGTCAGTGTAGTTCCCAAATGAACTACAGACTCGCAGGTTTGGACTGCTTTGCCATTTAACAGGAAATTAGGTCTATGTGTGCGTCTTTTTAATGGATGTGCATCGAATGTGATTGCAACAGTTTTGTCAGTGTTGTATTGAAAACCCCATTGTCTTGCATATTGTTCGGCTATGTTTAGAAGGGCATGCATATCGCGTGGGTTGAGTGCTGTAATTGTGATGTCGTCAGCTAGCGTTTGGCACCCTGAGTCAATATTGCCCACTCTCGCTGCTAGGTTGCACTGTTGCAATTGAACTAAAAGCTCGTTTATGAATACCAGATACATAAGTCCGTAACTTGACCCACCTTGCCTAATGCTTTGATTGACAGGGAACCACTGTGATAAGTGACGTTTACCATAACCGCGCTTTCTATGTTTTGATAATATTTTGCTATGACTCGCAAGAGCTTACAAGTTACTCCCATTTCGTTTAAGTTTAACGAGGAGAGCGTCATGGCGAACTGTGTCAAATGCGGATTTGGTGTCAAAGAGAACTGCATGTATGTTATTTTCCGCGGCTAAGGTGTAATCGATACGTACAAGAAGTTCACTTGTTTTGACAGTGTGCATTTTGTAGAAAATATAGTACTTGAGATGAATAATGACAAACGTACATAATAATCATTCTGAATATGTTTTATGACTGCAGCGTCATATGTGCAAGATGTTTTTTAATCAGCTTTCAGCTGGACTTCATGATTAAACTAATATACGAGTTATAAATCTAATATAATATATTCAATTATTGTTTTGTAATTTCAGTTAATCCTATGAAAAGATCACAATAAAACCAGAAATCCGCCCGTTATAACAAGTTCCGAGTTGGTATCGTTCTGTGAATCCGTATATGCAACAAGTGGCTCATAACTAGTGTTAATTTCAATACTGTAAGTTATTTTTTATCTTTTAATTTTCTTCTAACACTGTTTCTTGAGTTGTTTAGCCAATACCTTTTTTTAATAATTTTTATTTTGTATCATTTTTAAAGCGAATGTGGCAATTGCATAAACATTGCCAATACAATTAACGCATTGCTTATATTTTGGAGATGAATTTGCATCTACCCTCTGTATAAAGGAATTAGTCTGAAACGTGTTGACTACCAAGCCAAAATTTGATTCACTACATTTATTTCATTATGTCATACTATTCATACAACTGTTCAAACCACACAAATTGCAATAAGCAGTCTGATCGAAACTGCGATTTATTTACAAATATTATAAATTCGATTATTGTAAAGTCTAAGCCTTCTGCATTTGCTGATTTAGTAATTGCCTTTCGTGCAGGTTATTATTTATTTATTTACTCAAAGATTTATGAAACAGTCACTTGAAGAATTACTGACCTGATTTGCATAAAGGGTCATCTACATCCGCGGCCTGTGTTTCCAATCGTTTCAAACGTGAATTCAAATCTCCAACTACAATGTAAATAATATATTAAGCAGAACAGATTTGATCATCTGTTTGATTAAAAACTGAACAACGTGTACACAATTTTAATAAAGAAACAAACTTACCAGTTTTAGCGGGGCTATATGTTTGGCTATATTGGCGATTCCCATCGATTCCGCCAATTATAAACACAGACTTTTCCCAATCATCGTATATATCATGCAGTACATTCTTTAATTTAGATATAAATGATTATTGTGAGTCCGACCAATGTAAAACATCTAGAATGACTTTATAATGGGTGAGTTCGATCATCAACAATAGTTCAGTACTGGATGCCGCACTGCGCATGAACCTTAACGAATGGGTATTAGTCGAACACTGGCTAATTGTCATGGTGGCAACTTTAATGGTTTTCTTCTGTTATTTGCGGAGGTATTTAATAATGTAGTAGCTAGAATTTGTGATCGAACTCGCCCAATATGTATTATTTACTGGAGGAAATTGGTCCTGGTATGATAAAAAGTAAGAAAACCAGTGCCATGTTGAGTTACTATAAGTATACGTACTTATCAAATTCGTGCATCGGGTAACCTCTTCCTTTTTCAGCACGATGTCAAACTCCAATGCGTCACATCCGAGATGCTTCCTGTAGGCGTCTCTTATTTTGGACATTGCCTTAACAACTGTCCCATCGGTACATCCCTCCCAAAAACCAAATAAAGATTTAATTGATGGACAACTAACTTTAAGAATAATGCTTCCTTCAGCAATGCTAGTGATAGAAGAATTATTTGTGGAATTCTCGAAATGCTCATAGGCACCAGTTTTTTGCAACACATGATTATTTTTGGAAGGTGATGTAATAACATTTTGAAATTTTTCCTTGTCTGCCTGAGAGACATTAGTAGGCTTTAACTTCACAGTTGTCTCTGAAATATAAATATAAATATAACAATATCCCTCACAAAAACCAAATAAAGATTTAATTGATGGACAACCGACTTTAAGAATAATGCTTCCATTATCAATGCTAGCGATAGTACAGCCATTTGTGGCATTCCCGAAATGCTTATTGGCACCAGTATTTTGCAACACAACTTTATTTTGGAAAAGTCACATCATAACCTTTTGCAATTTTTCAATATCATTTAGAGAAGCATTAATAGGCTTTAACTCTGCTTTTGTGTATGAAATTAATTATAAATATAATATAAGTACAGAAAAACAAAAAATCCAAAAAACCTTTGTTTTAAAACAAAAAATCCTATATATTAGCAAACAGTACTTTTGACAAATTCTCTTTTAGCACTTGCTTCTTTTTATATTGAATATCCAGAGAAAATATATTACCAAAACTCTCATTGGCTCTCCCTGTGGTACCTTCGTCTGATTCTGTCCTTGCTGAAAAAGAGAGAGAAAATGACTTGGAACAAATGTATATTTCAAATCATAAAGACATAGATGGAATATTTGTTCTGCAATGTCAAAAACGTTTTTGTTTTATTGTGGTTTAATCGCCGTTACAACAGATGTTCAGATTTACTGCGGGACTAAAACATTTATTCAGGATGCCATGAAGATAAAACAGTACCAGGTTATGAAACACGACTTGTCCAGGAGCTCTGCACTACGACATTGCATGGGTGCTGTCAAAATTGTAATATACATTACTAAAAACGTTGGTCTGCATTTAAAGTATATCCGAAATATGCGTTTACTTCAAAGCAAATATAAATATTTGTTTTATTACGTCTTTTTATAAATGTATATAATCCATTGTAGTAAAAGAGAAGTAGCTCAACAGATGATTTTAAATGATATAAACGAGCATGTTCTTAGGAAAAGGTACCAGTTGGTTTGTGTGTACAGTGCAGATCCAGATAAGCCTGTGCATCCAGACAGTCAAGTCAAAAGCTACACTATCAACAAATAATTCATAATGTAAATGAGTTTTGAACATAAAGGCTTAACACAATTATAGTTTTAAATAAATGTCCCATTGAATGCTAATTATTTTAACATGTTAAGTTTGATGAGATCCATAAACAAAGTGTAACAATGAAACTATTATTGTAACACAAAGATTATGCGTACTTATATGTCTCGCAGTCCCCAGCTTTGACTATCAATACAAGTGTGAAAGACATTGACAAAATGTGTGTGCAAAATTTGAGATCAATCTAACAAGGGTTTTCTCCAAAATATAGGCTACATCAACAACACATAATGTGTAATTATAGATCAATTTAAAATCAATTTAACAACAAGAGGCCCAAGAGGGCCAGTATCGCTCCACGGCCATAAGGCAAAAATCAAATCTCCAAACAGCCCTGCCCCCTAGTGGCCATATTTTTTACCAACCACCATGGCTTAAAGGAATCTTGTAGAGTGTCACCCAAGGAATGTTTCTGCAAAATTATTTGAAAATCGGCCTGACACTTTCGGAGGAGAAGATTTTTTAAGTTTTCACAATAGCCATATAAGGCAAAATAGCCCCACCCCATGGCGGCCATATTTTTGAACCAATCAACATGGCTTGAAGGAATCTGATAGAGGGTCACCCAAAGAATATTTCTACAAAATTATTTGAAAATCTGCTCAACACTTTCGGAGAAGAAGATTTTTTAAATTTTCACTATGGTCATATAGAGCAAAATAGCCCCGCCCTCTGGCGGCCATGTTTTTCGACCAATCAACATGGCTTGAAGGAATCTGATAGAGGGTCACCCAATGAACATTTCTACAAAATTATTTGAAAATCGGCTGAACACTTTCGGAGAAGAAGATTTTTTAAGTTTTCACTATGGTCATATAAGGCCAAATAGCCCCGCCCTCCGGCGACCATGTTTTTCGACCAATCAACATTTCTTGAAGGAATCTCATAAAGGGTCACCCAAGGAACATTTCTACAAAATTATTTGAAAATCGGCCTGACACTTTCAGAGAAGAAGATTTTTTAAGTTTTCACTATTTTTTTCTTTTGGTTGCCATGGAAACCAGAATTATGGATGGATCAAAAAAATTTGAAGGAATTTAAGAGAGGACATTGAGAGGATGCCTCTTATGAAGTTTCAACCAAATTGGCCAAGTGGTTAGTGAGAAGAAGTCGTTTAAAGGAAAAAGTTTACGCACGCACGCACGCACGCACGCACGCACGCACGACGGACAATTCGCCATGACATAAGCTCGACTGGCTTTCAGCCAGTGGAGCTAAAAATGAAGACACTATGTAAAATTCTCAAAATTCATGCCGATTCACCCCAAAAGAAAGTCACTACAATGTGAAGAAGGTTATAAGATGCAAGCCTTTACTCTTTTATGTATTAAGAAAAAGTTTTAAAAAAACCCCTTTAACATTAAGTTCAACGCAATTGTTAAATGTAACTGAATTCAAAAATCTATTTTTTAAAATCAAAACGTATGACCCTATAACCCGTTTATATGCTGAAACTATTTATCAGCTAAATTTGTGTGCACAATTTGAAACAAGAGGGCCATGATGGCCCTAGATCGCTCACATGAATTATGCAATGTGATTTCCAATGCAAAGCACATGCAGACAATTATTCTGACACAGATTCAAACTGCAACCTCGAGAGCGTTAACAAGATTTTCCTGCATTTGGCCTAGTGACCTATTTTTTTAACCTGATATGACCCATATTCGAACATGACTAGATACATCAAAACAAACAAACAAACAAACAAGTAAAAATGCGGCTTCCGGAGTTTTAACAATATTTTCCGTCAATTTGGCCTAGTGATCTAGTTTTTAATCCAATATGAATCATATTCGAACTTGGGCTAGATATCACGAAAAGAAACATTCTGACCAAATCTGCGGCTTCTACAGTGTTGACAAGATTGTCCTTCAATTTGGCCTAGTGACCTAGTTTTTGAACAGACATGACCAATATGCGAACTTGGCCTACATATCACCAAGATAAACATTCTGATGAAGTTAACAAAAGGGCCATGAGGCACTGGAATCGCCACCTGAGAACGGGCTATTTAAGACTTTACTCTTTCAGCGCCAATGGCAATATCATCAAGACAAACTTTCTGACAAAATTTCAAGCTGCTCAAGTCAAAAATGCAATTTCTATAGTGTTAACTAGATTGTTCTACAATTTAGCCAAGTGACCTAGTTGTTGACCTGACCTGACCCATATTCGACCTAGATATCACTAAGACAATCATTCTGACAAAGTTTCATCATGCTCAAGACAAAAATGTGGCTTCCAGAGTGTTAACAAGATTTTCCTTCCATTTGGCCTAGTAAACTAGTTTTTGACCGGACATGACCAATATTCAAACTTGGCCTAGATATCATCAGGACAAACTTTCTGATAAAGTTTCAAGATGCTCAAGTTTTTCATTAAATTTAGCCTAGTGACCTAGTTTTCGACCCGACATGACCCAGTTTCAAACTTGGCCTAGATATCACCAAGGCAAACTTTTTGACAAAGTTTCAACATGCTCAATTTTAAAATATGGCTTCCAGAGTGTTAACAATATTTTCCTTCAATTTGGCCTTGTGACCAAGTTTTCGACCAGACATGACCCAGTTTCGAACTTGGCCTAGATTTGATGGAGATATATGTTTTGATAAACTTTCATGAAGATTGGGTGCAAAATGTTGCCTCTAGAGTGTTAACAAGCAAATGTTGACAGTTTCAACATGCCCAAGTTAACAAGAGGGCCAAGATGGCCCTAAATCGATCACCTAATTGATAGTAAATTAGTAGCAAATCTTTAACTGCAAATATCTGGGAAAATGTTATCAGGGAGTGCAAATGAAACTGCAAAGGAGTGGACACTTCTCAAGAAATAGCTTATCAGTAAAGGCCATTTATATCTTGAAATCTAACAAGAACTTTAATAAGAATGGAATTATAAAGTTTTTGTCATTTTGCACCTTTCCTGATGCCGCCTTGCTGCCCTGTTTTTCAACGAAATCAATATGGCTTCAACAGTTTATTTAGAGGGTCACTTAAGGAACATTTCTACCAAATTATCTTGCAATCGCACAATTAGATTATGGAGGAAAAGGATTTTAAAATTTGGGTATTTTTCTCACTTTCTGATGCCGCAGCAACCAAAGTTATCAATGGAATTTAAATCTTTGAACAATTTTGAAAGAGGACCACCAAAGGAACATTCCTGTGATGTTTAAAAGTTCAATTTACCCCTTTTTGTGATGACGCCTGGTTGCTATGATTGTGTAACCAATCAAAACGGCTTAATCAAATTAAATAGAGGATCATTACAGTAAGATTCATATTATATTTTCTTAAAATCAGACGAGCACTTTCATAAAAATGGAATTTTCAAATTTTGTCATTTTGCCCCTTTTCTGATGCCGCCTGACTGCCATGTTTTTCGCCCAATCAGTATGGCTTGAACAATTTTTATAGAGGGTCACCCAAGGAACATTTCTACCAAATTATATTTGAATCTGACAGGCAGATTCGGAGGAGAAGATTTTTAAAGTTTGGACATTTTGTCCCCTTTCTGATGCCGCAGCAACCAAAGTTCTCATTGGAATTTTAATCTTTGAACAATTTTGAAAGAGGACCACCATAGGAACATTCCTGTGATGTTTTGTGGAAATTGGTCTATTGGAATGGTAGGAGTTGGTTGTCATTTGTAGCTAAAAGTTCAATTTACCCCTTTTGTGATGACGCCTGGTTGCTATGATTGTGTAACCAATCAAAACGGCTTAAACAAATTAAATAGAGGATCATTACAGTAAGATTCGTATTATATTTTCTTAAAATCAGACAAGCACTTTCATAAAAATGGAATTTTCAAATTTGGTCATTTTCTCCCTTTTTTGATGCCGCCTGACTGCCAATTTTTTCGCCCAATCAGTATGGCTTGAACACTTTTTATAGAGGGTCACCCAAGGAACATTTCTACCAAATTATATTTGAATCTGACAGGCAGATTCGGAGGAGAAGATTTTAAAGTTTGGACATTTTGTCCCCTTTCTGATGCCGCAGCAACCAAAGTTCTCAATGGAATTTAAATCTTTGAACAATTTTGAAAGAGGCCAACCAGAGGAACAGTCCTGTGATGTTTCACGGAAATTGTACTTGGAGTTTGGGAGGAGATGATGTTTAAAGCTAAAAGTTAACGCCGGACGGACAGACGACGGACAAAAAGTGATCAGAATAGCTCACCTTGAGCCTTCGGCTCAGGTGATCTAAAAATGCGGCCCCCAAAGTTTTTACAAGATTTTCCTTTAATTTGACATAGTGACCTAGTTTTTGACATCATATGGCCCTGTTTCGAACTTCTCCAAGATTTGATGGAGATGAATGTTCTGATAAACTTTCATGAAGAAAGAATGAAAAATGTAACCTGTAGAGTGTTAACAAGGCAATTGTTGACGATGGACGACGGACACAAAACACAAAACGGGGTCATTGTCAATTAAGCAAGGCGGAACAGCCGTTGAACTTGTCAACACCGTTGTCAACCAATCTGAGGTTGGTCCAAAATTCACTTATTTTGAATAATCCAAACAATAAATGAAGGCTGCGAGAAGTTATGATTGAAATAATCGTTGAAAGTTAATTTATTGTTTACAATATAGCATTTGCATGTTGTGCGAGGAATGGGAGTTTGCCGTAACACGATACGAAACCTGGTGTAGAAATATAACGCATTTGGCAACGTAGCATACCCCCTAAAACACGTTTAGGATTATCAAGAAAGCCATCTCTCATGAAATGGGTGTAAAACTCAAGAAAGCCGTCTTCTCAAACCAATGCACAACCGCTCATCAAGTGGCTTCACGACTTATTTCGCAGTCTCTATAAGATATTGCCAATATTAGTTAAGGCAAGACAATTAATTTAAACGGCATTTTTGGGGGGTATTCTACATATACAAGCATTTGACATATTTTTTTTTTAAATAAACTACTTACCACTACCATTGTTCTTTTCTAATTGAGATATTCTTGCTCTGAGATCTTCAATCGTTTGGGAAAGATCTTGAATCGTTTGGGAAAAAACTCTTTTGTCTACAATTATAGCCATACATGTCCATTTTATGCATACTTGTAAACTGAACTTTTTTGTCTTCATTTCTAAGGAGTCACTGTTACCAAATTAGCAAATAATTAAATGGTATTCACTTTCGCCTGATTTGCGAATTTCGGGGAATGATATAATGCTGACTTGTAAATCATTTTATAGAAATTTGTTGATGGGACCAAATAAAGGTTAGTGAAAAAACAAACACCGATGGAACGTCTACTATATTTGGAAATGAATAAATGGTGTCCTATCTATGTATGATTCATGGTGTTTGCTAAACAGTATGGCATTTAACCAAGTTAATGGCACACACAAACTTGCTTAGTAATTATTTTGATTTGCGATGTAGATATTTTCCACAAAATGTTTTCGAGAAACCTATTATTCATACATTTTACGATATGATGTCATCGCAAAATGATGTTTTGATACGAAATCTAGTTATGTTTATCTATAATGCGTTTAAATTAAGAAAAACATATCTTAATTCTTTTGAATAACATGTGTTGTCATTCTGTGCAACTCCAGCCTGTTATAAGCTGGTTTGCAACGTTCTTTTAAGGTGACGAGATATATCTGTACTTAGATATCATACACAGATCTACTGATTTGACGCTTACTATGATCTTAGTATATCCAAAAATCGTATACAGGGATATAGGAATCTGTCTAACATTAGCCATATCCTTAACCTTTTAGATGTATAATGGATATCTGAGTTTTGGTATTATATGTCTGTATGATTATTATGTACATACTGTTCTCACGTTACATTCTATGTACTAATGCTATAACATGTGTATTGGCCGGAGGCCTAAAATATCGCATTAAATAAAAGTTGAAAGTTAACTGTGCGTTTTACATAGTGTTTTGGGGTGCACAAGTCTATTGGCTCGATATATACCATTACCATTACCAGTTGATTGTATTTAGACTTATCATGTCTTCCAGGTAAATTCAAATGATCTCTTACAAGACACATACATCTGACATGCGATTTGCCAATTGAATGTCCGTGTTTGAATATGTATGGGTTTTTTTTGCTTCTATTTGTGTTGCCTTAACTGGCTATACATGTATAGACAACACAAGAAGATCATGGTGGACATGTAACGCTCACCTTGCTCTGTATGATTAAATGTTTAGGAAAATAGGACAATGTACATAAAGAAGTAAATATATTAACAGGTATACAATTGATTCCTCTAAACTATCAACAAAATTGTTCTTGAGTTTAGCCTAGATATCATCCAGATTAACATTCTGACAATATTTCATCATTCTTTTTAAGATTTGGCTTAGTGACATAGTCCTTTACCCTACCTAGCCCCTATATACCTGAACTTAATTTAGATATTATTAAGACAAACACTTCTGACAAAATTTCAACTTGATCAAGTAAGAAACGTGGCCTCTTGTGTGTCCACAAGTCTTAAATATGACCAGTGACATAGTTTTTGACTCGACATGGCCCATATTCATACTTTGCCTAGATATCATTAAGACAACTTTTCTGCCAAGTTCCAACATGCACAAAGAAAACATGTAGCACTTAGAATGTCCACAAAATGTTTTTGATATTTGGCATAGTGGTTGACTCTACATTACCTTTATTTGAAATTATCATCACGACGAATAGTTAAGACAAATTTTCAACCTGTCCCAGTCAAAAATGAAGAGTTTCTAAACGATTTTCTTAAATGTTGCCTAATAAGGTAGTTTCGGCACGACATGACCCATATTTAAATCTATACTAGATATAACAAGAAGTGGACATACTGACAAATTTCCACCTGCTCAAATTAAAATTGCAGTTTGAGTGTCTACAATATTTTACTTAAATTTGGCCCAGTGACTTAGTTTTTGAACGACATTACCTGTATTTGACCTTGGCCTAGTTATCATTCAAACAAACAAACTGAAAACATATCATGAAGAAAATATAAAAACCTTGTTCTTAGAGTGTCCACAAGCAAAACATTGTAGATGCCAGACGGACAACGGACGCCAGTCAAAGGACGATCAAAGTAGCTAACCGGAGCTAAGATATTCTCAAACAAGAGGCCCTATTGGGCCAGTATCGCTCCACGGCCATAAGGCAAAAATAAAATCTCCAAACAGCCCTGCCCCCTGGTGCCTATATTTTTTATCAACCACCATGGCTTAAAGGAATCTTGTAGAGTGTCACCCAAGGAATGTTTCTGCAAAATTATTTGAAAATCGGCCTGACACTTTCGGAGGAATGAATGAATGAATGTATATTGTTTTATGGCGCATCGACAGCTAAGGTCATTTAGCGCGCATTTACATTTTATTATTCATGTTCCCTGGGTGAACAAACCAGTACTAGGCTAGAAAATTCACTTTAGCCATATAACGCAAAATAGCCCCACCCCCTGGCAGCCATATTTTTCAACCAATCAACATGGCTTGAAGGAATCTGATAGAGGGTAAGCCTAGGAACATTTCTACAAAAATATTTAAATATCAGCCAAACACTTTCGGAGGAGAAGATTTTTTGAGTTTTCACTATGGTCATATAAGGCAAAATAGCCCCGCCCTCTGGCGGCCATGTTTTTCGACCAATCAACATGGCTTGAAGGAATCTGATAGAGGGTCACCCAGTGAACATTTCTACAAAATTATTTGAAAATCGGCCTGACACTTTCGGAGAAGAAGATTTTTTAAGTTTTCACTATTTTTTTCTTTTCGTTGCCATGGAAACCAGTTATGGATGGATAAAAAAAAATTGAATGAATTTAAGAGAGGACATTTAGAGGATTCTTCCTATGAAGTTTCAACCAAATTGGCCAAGTGGTTAGGGAGAAGAAGTGGTTTAAAGGAAAAAGTTAACGCACGCACAGACACACGGATGCACGCACGGCGGACAATTCGCCATGACATAAGCTCCGCCAGTGGAGCTAAAAATGACAATTATTTGAAGTCGAGAATTGCTGTCATACGAAAAACTTCTTTATGTAAAAAAACTTATACACACCTTTATTGTGTCACCTGCGTAGCATGGTGGGCACTTAGGGATTACTTTTTTTTTGTCCGGCGGCTGTTTGTCTGTCTGTCTGTCTGTCCGTCCGCATGAGAGAGTACTTGTGGGGTGCGTGTTTTTCCTGAAGCCCACCCACCACCCTTATAAAGACACTTAGATTCCCATGAGTTCGTCCGTCCGTCTGTCCCTCGTCACACTTTTTCGTCACGTTTTCAAATAACTTTTTTTCTACTCAAAGGATTACCGTGATACTTCTGACAAATGTTTATATCAATGAGTGTGATGGGTTGACAAAAGGGAGATAATCTAAATATTTTTATATCAGAGTTATTGCCCCTTTTCTGTCAGAAATTAAAATTTTCTGACAAGGCCCCGGCAGGTGACACACGTGCTCCGGGGAGCACTCCATTCTAGTTTTCCATGTTATCGCTATCGAATTAACTGTAAGAAGAGGGCCAAGATGGACCTACATCGATGACCTGAGTGATAGTAAATAAGTAGCAAATATCTAATTGCAAATATCTGGGAATATTAAATCAGGAGTGCAAATAAAACTGCAAGGAGTGGATACTGTTAAAGAAATAGCTCATCAGTAAAGGTCATTTGAATCTTAAAATCTATCAAGATCTTTAAGTAGATTGGAATAATAAAGTTTTTTCATTTTGCACCTTGCTGACCTGTTTTTCAACGAAATCAATATGGCTTGAACAGTTTTTGTAGAGGGTCACTCAAGGAACATTTTTATCAAATTATCTTGGAATCGTACAAGTAGATTATGGAGGAAAGAGTTTTTAAAGTTTGGGTATTTTTCTCAATTTCTGATGCCGCAGCATCCAAAGTTCTACAAATAATATAAGTCTTTGAACAATTATAAAAGAGGACCAACAAAGGAACATTCATGTGAAGTAAATGTGAAATTGGTCCAATAGGATGGTAGGAGTTGTCATTTGTAGTTTAAAGTTCAATTTACCCTTTTTGTGATGAAGCATGGTTGCTATGATTTTGAAAACAATCAATATGGCTAGAAAAAAAAAGTAGATGATCAATAAAAGAACATTTCTGCAAAATTATCTTGAAATCAGACAAGTATTTTCATAAGGATGGAAAATTAAAGTTTTGTCATTTTGCCCCTTTTATGATGCGACCTATTTGCCATATTTTTCAACCAATCGTTATTGCTTGAACAATTTTTGTAGAGAGTCACCTGAGGAACATTTCTACTAAATGATATTGGAATCTGACAGGCAGATTCAGAGAAGAGAATTCTAAAGTTTGGACATCTTGCCCCCTTTCTGATGCCGCAGCAACCAAAGTTCTCAATGGAATTTGAATCTTTGGACAATTTTGAAAGAGGACTACCAAAGAAACATTCCTTCGAAGTTTGGTTGAAATTGGTCGTGTGATTTAGGAGGAGATGATGTTTAAAGCTAAAAGTTAACGACGGACAGAGAGCAATCAGAATAGATCACGTTGAGCCTCTGGCTCAGGTTGATCTAAAAGCAATGAAATTTACGTCAAGGGGGTAAAGTCTCAATGAGATGGAAGCATTTTGTCGTTGGAGAAAAGATGTAGTGTATCGTTGAGACATATTGATGTTTTACTTTGGCTTGTTTCGACGTATTGTATTTTGTCAAACCTCTTTATCAGAACATCTAAAGTTGTTTGGTAAGTCTTGAATGTCGACTTTGCAAACTTAAATGGTCAATATCATTTAAAAGTGATAAGGGAGGGTGCATACTTACATCTTAAATCACCTTCAGTTTTTTCATCTGTTTTCCAAGACTGTAGGACGTTATTCGCATACACCATGTCGGTCACTGTGCGTTCCCTTTCGAATATCATCAAGATATCATTTTTCAACGGATTATCTAAACAATCGCACAGATTCAAAAGTTGGGACTTGTCAACTCCAAAAGGATTAGCTAGTAAGTTATCACGTAACACCTTTGCATCATTCATAAATAATAAAGTCCTGTTATATAATGGTTGATTTAACTCAAGGTTTAATACAAAACAGTAAAGGTATATATCCCACAGTTCAATGTCCAAAGGAGGGCCGGATGAAGGGAAGAGCATTTCCCTGTGACGTTCTGACAAATTCTCCGTATTTACTAGAATTTGCAGGTGTTCGAGGACTTTCCCAACCGTCCAATCAACTTTGCCGGTACTTTCGGGTTTCAGACGTTGGATATGTTCTATAGTAAGTTTGCAAAAGCACTTTTTACATCCTTCAATGAAACTGGGTATCAGGCTTTCCCCTGTAATTATACATCAAACGATCATTTTATGCAAGGCATCAAAGAAGCCGCAATAATTTGTTCTACATGAGGAAATAAATGAAGTACATTTAAAACCAGAACCGTTCAACCATGACTGCACCGAACCAGATAAGAATATGCAATGTACTCATAAAATGAAAACAAACACTTACAACATTATCCTGAGTTGCGGGTCCAGATAGATCTACAGTTAAAACTTTAACATTGAGAACATGTTGTGTTTATCAGAGACTGCAGTATTAGGCAGGATATTTAACCCGACAAGGTTTCGCTTCTAAATGAATGATTTAGAGTTTAACCGATCATGAAAAGTAATATTCAAGAACAAATTAGTTTTTAATCGACAAGTGCTTACGATTTATTTCAATGCTTTATATCACAAAATCAACATGCAAATATCCGTATCGAATCTATATTAAGTATTCTTGTAAATTATTCTGGAATACAGAAAATCTGTGATACCTAGTGCCATGGCGATATACACACAGACACGTAAAGGCCAGTAAAACATGAGGTAAAAGAGATTGACTTTAGTAGCAAGTTCGAGGTACCAAACCTAGAAGTTACAGGTTCGAAAACGTATGTGGACAAATAAATGCAGATCATTTAAACATATATGATCTTACGAGAAATTTGCTAACGAATAAAATTAAGCATACAATTATTCAGGAAAAACCTTTAGCCCTACCTTTAATGATGGGACCTAAATCTTAACAAGAGCACCATGGTATTTTATCGTTCGCCTAAGTAATAGGTGGTATGACTATGAAATAAACATTTTTTGAAATTTGTATTTGATTTTGATCTGACCAATTTTATCAAAAGGGTGACCTCCACAGTGTTCATAAGGATGTGTCTATTATTTGGCCAAGTGAACTAGTTTTTCACCCAATATTACTCATACCCAAACTATCTTGTCAAGATCATATGGGAACAATTATTTTAAAACTCTCTGTAGATAAATGACAACGCCATTTCTCAGAAGAAAAGAACAAGGAACACATCTAGTAGTAAAATAAATGAATTGATATTGACATTATGATAGGTAATTAAAGATGTACAATGTGTGTTAACCATCAAACAATTATTTTTATGTCTATAAATAAAATGCATATTCCAATCTACCGTATTGCTAGAAATACGCAAACTTTGCAGCATTGGTGACATCGTACCACATCTTGAAAACCGTCTATTTGATAGTTTTAACGATACTTCTTTTGACCAGTTATATAGTCTCTAAATTGTGTACTGATGTTGGTCATCCAGCATTTCTTTACCTTCTACCATCTATTGAACAAATATGTTCGTTGGATATATTTCATGTTTAACTCCTAACTAGGATACACCATTCTAATTGTTCTAAGCAGCGGTATGTGCGATAACCTTTCATAATATAACTTGACAATTTATGTTAGAAAAATATACTACAGTGATTTACGTCATTGGCGACCTCATGACGTTTTTTAAATCCACATGATTTTATCTTTTAAATGGGTATCTAATATTTTTCTTGTGATAGGGACATATATTATTAAACACAACTTCTTCCGTTGTCTGCGTACTTGTAACCATTATAGGTATGGAGTGTGTGTAGAAACCAAATAGCTGGCCCAAAAAGATGAAATCAATCTCGGGACCATTGTATAAAGAAAACCGTGTTCTGTCATGGAGCTCGGCCTTTCATGAAACGTTGATATCAAATACATATTAAATGAAATAAATGCAATATTCTGGTACCCTTTTTCATTTCTTCCCTCCATTTCTTCTTCAATTCTTTAATTTTACTTTTTGCCAACCCTTGATATCTTGCTGCCTGTTCTTTAAGCTTAACAATGTCCTCTGCAGTGATTGACAATTGTGTATCTCTGACCTTTAAACGAGAAGTTCATAAAGGTGAAACATAATTTAAGTTTCGTTTTTTGATTAATATTATTATATTTTTAATAATCTAAAACTTTACCTGTTCGGTGGTAACTAAACATTCTGAAGGAAATGCTTTGTTCTAAGATAAGCCTCTGTATCATGGAAATTTATTGCAATTGTGACTTTATTTTCATTCAAATGTATCCTTGGGTAAGAATCCAATGATGATACAAGAAACAGTTTGAATTTAGCAAGCTAAAGTTAAATAATTGTCAGTTAATGTGCTACAAATATATAAAGTGAGTATAATTACTTTGTATGTGTATTAATGGAACGCCGCAATTGCCTTATTTGACGATCTTAGCATTAAATGTGTCAGAATAATCATTCCATGTGGTGGGGTCTACATTATATGTGATAGTTTTACCCTGATGTGTGAACGTTTTATTCATACATATGACGACACCTCTAATAGAAGTGACGGTATTATCATTACATGTGACAGAAAAGTCATTGTTTGTGTTGGAGTCAACACTATGTGTAACAGTATCATTTTTCTTATACATGCAACGGTTTCACCATTTATTGTGACATATATGTATCTTTGTTAGATATTCACGTTTGAGGTATATAACTATGTAATGATTTTCTCAACATGTGATAAAATAATTTTACGTGTGATAAAATCTGTTTACGTGTGATGGTTTGACCTATATATGAAATCTTTTCCGATAATTTCACTCTTGTTATCACAAACTGACATGCAACTAAATAACCTGGGAGTTATCTATATAACCATTTGCTCATGACATTTCTCAAATTAAACACTGCAATCAAACCGATTCTAACAATGATTTTGTATTTATAGTTGCTACCATCTTGATCGTTAATGTAATGTTATTGTAGAGATAAAATGCTTTGATATAACATAAGCTTTTCAGCTGCCATTTGGTAGTGTACACTTTATCATGTACAACCATCTGACAGGTGCAAACTATTAAAAACGACACATTTAGATACTATGGATTCCGGATGCGATAAACAAGTGCTTTCCGAAAAGAACCCTTGGCTCTTTAATGTTGTGCTCATTGTATAGCACTGATACAAGCGATGATATTTTTTCTGGAAAGAACCCGTACCTGACCTCTCGTTGAGTGGTAAACCCTTAAAAGCCTCTCAGAAAATTCCAGAATCCGAACCTCTGGAACAAAAGTCCAGCGTGTTAATCACTGGATCACCCGGCAATACTCTTGTACCCGAAAGGAGCAGAAAGGTTTCACATATACATATATATCTCACGTAATGACAAAATCGTTACATGGAACGTTATATTCCTGAAACGTATTGTGAATATTTAACGAAGATAATTTCTATCACACACACTGATGAAAACCATGGGGAGTTTCATGAAGGTAGTTAAAACCAAGGTAAAATGTATTGTAGGTGTCATCACATGTATAAACAAAAGTGACATATATCAAGGTAAAACTACTACAAAATGTTGATTCCACCACATGGAATGACGATTCTACCACACATAGTGTCTTCTCATGAATGAATAAAAGTGTCGCATATCAAATGGAAACAACCACACGTAGTGTTGACTTCACCACATGGAATGACAATTCAAGTGTCGTAGAAGTGTCGTCGCATGTATACATATAAGTGCAAAAAGCAGTAGTAAAACTATCACACGTAATGTTGACTCCATCATTCAAAATGACTTTTCTGTCACATGTTATGATAGTATCGTCACATGTTTAAAGGATGCCCTTACATGTATGAATAAGAATGTTACACGTCAAGGTGAAACTACCACTTTTAATGTTGATTCCACCACACAGAATGACGCTTCTGTCACATACAATGATGAAACCGTCACACATATTAGTGGTATCTTAAATCAGGTTGCAATTACCACAACAACACAAAAGTATTGTCAGTCTCACAATATGATAATAAAACAGGCACATGTAATAGAAGTGTCGTTGCATGTATACACAAAAAAAACGTCTCATTTAAGGGTAATAAATATACCTCACATAATGTTGATTCCATCACATTAAAAGACGTTTCTTCAAAATGTAATTATTATACATGTATGAATAAGAGGGTCACCTACCTATACAGGTGAAAGCGTCATATCTTACGACTGTACGTCAAGTTGTAACGTCATATAAGGCATTTGCGGCGTTCAACATGCACTATAAACAAGAGGGTCAAGATGGCCCTAAATCGATCACCTAATTGATAGTAAATTAGTAGCAAATATTTAACTGCAAATATCTGGGAAATTTTATCAGGGAGTGCAAATGAAACTGAAAGGAGTGGACACTTCTCAAGAAACAGCTTATCAGTAAAGGCCATTTATATCTTGAAATCTAACAAGAACTTTAATAAGAATGGAATTATAAAGTTTTTGTCAGTTTGCACCTTTCCTGATGCCGCCTTGCTGCCCTGTTTTTCAAAGAAATCAATATAGCTTCAACAGTTTATTTAGAGGGTCACCCAATGAACATCTCTACTAAATTATATTTGAATCTGACAGGCAGATTCGGAGGAGAAGAATTTTAAAGTTTGGACATTTTGTCCCCTTTCTGATGTCGCAGCAACCAAAGTTCTCAATGAAATTTAAATCTTTGAACAATTTTGAAAGAGGACCACCAAAGGAACATTCCTGTGATGTTTGGTGGAAATTGTTCTTGCGGTTCAGGAGGAGATGATGTTTAAAGCTAAAGGTTAACGACGGACGACGACGGATGACGGACGATGGACACAGAGTGATCAGAATAGCTCACCTTGAGCCTTTGGCTCTAGGTGATCTAAAAAGAGGGCCTTAAGCCATAAAGCCCCGCCCCCTGGCAGCCATAGTTTTCGACCAATCAACATGGCCATAAAGTATCTGATAGAGGGTCACCCTAGGAATATTTCTACTAAATCATTTGAAAATCGGCCCGACACTTTCGGAGGAGAAGATTTTTTAAGTTTTCACTAAAGTCATATAAGGCAAAATAGCCCCGACCTGTATCGGCCATGTTTTTCAACCAATCAACATGGCCATAAGGTATCTGAGAGTGAGTCACCTAAGGTACATTTCTTCAAAATTATTTGAAAATCAGCCTGAGACTTTCAGGAGAAGATTGTTTAAGTTTTCACTATAGCCATATAAGGCAAAATAGCCCCGCCCTGTGTCTGCCATGTTTTTCAACCAATCAACATGGCTTTAAGGAATCTGATAGTGAGTCACCTAATGTACATTTCTACAAAATTATTTGAAAATCGGCCTGAAACTTTCAGGAGAAGATTGTTTAAGTTTTCAGTATAGCCATATAAGGCAAAATATCCCCGCCCACTGGCGGCCATGTTCTTTGACCAATCATTGAGAGGATGCTTTCTGTGAAGTCTCGTACTAATTGAGCTACTGCATGGTTACTGAGGAAAAGAAGTTGACGGACGACGGATGACGAACAAAAGGCGATCACAATAAAAATGATTCAAGTGTTACATAACAGATCAACTAAGCCACGGAAACCAATCATCCGGGCTTAGCAAGCAGTGAGAACACAGAACACAGATATACATCGTACGCAGTCTCGTCGGGGACGTCTTTATTAGCCAATTTGTCAGACACAAATTCTTCAGGTCTCCGGATAATGAAGACTAATTCTATATGCGTATGTATCATTTTGTAATCATATTATAATAGCCATCTATTTCTTTATGTTCCGAACCTCAGATTTAGCGTGTTTCAAAGTGTTACAAAAAGGTTACCTCCTTAATCTTCCTCAAACATTCTGCCTTGTCTGTCCCGATTTCATTTACGATGTCAATAAAGATATCGCAGTAGTCATTCAAATCATGTTCTGTCATTTGGTGACTTCTTGAGTGCATGGCTTTGTTTCTTGCCTTCCGTCCCTTTGGATAGTGTCAAGGAAGATATAATATTATGTAAAAAGACACTCATGCAGTTTTGCCGACATAATGTTTAATTATCTTAAGTAAATACACTTATTATATATGTCAGTTTTTAATCATCCTTTATGAAGGAGGAACAATGTGTAAGTTGTCAATTTCACTAGGACATTGTAATATAATAACGGTTGGATTTCGTCCCTTTCCTACATACTATGAGTCTGAAGCAGACGACTTTGAAATGTCTTGGCACAAAAACTGAAAATATATTTAATTGAAAGTTTTTCAAATATATTGTTGAATATATTTGTAAAATCATAAGAAGCGAATAAATTGGTCGTCATGTGCGATTTCACCTTTTGCCAAAATGTTTTCAAATGTCATCTGTGGTATATGCTTCGAAATCTTCGACTGCAAATGAGCTCACGATCTATTATGAAATCAGTTTGTTTATTTGTCCAATTTTGGCTGAAGTCATCTACTTAATACGATTATCGCTAATATTTTACAAGTCCTTACATATTTTTGGACAATGCACTACTTAATACTACAGGGTTGTTTATTTATACAGAATCATATATATCCGCTAAGGTAGATTGTCAGTTATACTAATACAGGATCTTTGAATAAAATAAGTATGGCAGAAACATGGGGTCTGCACATCATATTGATATGGTGAACACTTTTGGCCAGTAATTTCAAAATTTTCAAGCAATGCAAGTGATATGGAACGGAAATGAAATAACGTTATATGACCTTTGACCCTTTAGTATTTACCTCACTTCAACTGAGCTGATGGTAACATGCACTCTGCAAGTCTGTTCAATATGGGGAAGATTTTTGGCGAGTTTTGACAAAATCCTTTAATGGTTTCAAGCGATATGGAGCAGCGGGAAAAACAGTCACAGGACCAATGACATCTGATAGTGACATTGACCTTGAATCAAGCTACTTGTTACATGCGTTCTGCACATCGTCGCAAAATGGTGACCATTTGTGGTAAGTAATATCAAAATCCTCAAGTGATTCAACAGGGATCGGGCATGACATATAGTCATATGACATTTGACCACTAGTTTGGACCTTTACATTGAACCAAGCTGGTTATAAAATGCACAATGTATTAATATGGTGAGTATCAAAAATACTTAAAATTACTTTAAGCGGTTGAAAAGTTATGGAGGTACACGATGCGTGCAGGACAGACAGAGAGACACCAGACAAGTCGAGAAAAAACCAGTATGTCTCTCCAGTACATGGGGGGGGGGGAATAATTAATGAATGGATAGCAAATAATATAGACCAATGTTAGTCTGCACGAGTGTGCAGGTTTATCTTGGTTTGCATTGTTCTCAATTGTTGTTTTAAGTCGTAAATACCAAAGTACGCATATTTTGTTTACATTCGCGTACATTTCAACAAATAACAGTTTATCGCACAAGGTTCATTTGTCATATTTCCTCCTTGTATGTAATCAATAGTCCAATAATGTTTTCAATATCTGGAAGAAACTCATTGTATAAACAATTCCTGAGCAATTTATAAGTCTATATTGGACCTAAAGGTTGACAGAAAAACAAAAACATGGTTGTGCTTTAAAAAGCAGATTATAAACTAAAAACTAAAATAAATACCTTGCAGAAAATATTGTTGTCGTTGGACATATCAACGGCAGTTATGATTCCTTCGAAATGTCTATTGTTGATTACAACGTTGAGTACGCTTGAAAAATCTATATCAGACCCCGGCTTTCCTTTCAAATCCTTACTCCAGGACATGAAACATTTTGCAATTTCCCAATGATCAGATAACCATTTTGTAATATCCGAGTTCTTGTAACAAGGACGACTGAAACGATGGATCAATTCGATTTTCGTCGTTATGTCACTGCAAATACCTAACAAGCAATCTCTGGCATTAGTCGACTTGCATTTGCCACATAGAGTTCCATGTTTGAAGTTTGATTTGATGTCAAAAAGGAAATTCTTAATTTGATTTTCTACAAATGGTCGAATAGCCTTGTCGGTTATATTCATAACCAGAACCCCCTTCAACCATTTCATCATGTCGGCGTTATTCCAAATATCATCGATGTCCGCGTCTGCCATCATTCCTAAAATATATGTTAAATGCATGGTTATGAATTTAATTGGCATAAATTGAAATAGAAATTGCCATAACAGTATCCATTGCTGCTCATCGTTTCATTTGTATATACACGTTGCTTACAAGTGTATATATATTGGGTTAAAAATGTTAGAACTCACGTAATTGTGTATCTTTATCATCATTGCTGTTTCATTAATGATTGATATTTACCAATTTGCATTGTTTTAAGAAAGACTAACGACATAAAATGGATTTTCTTTGCGGTACGTTAAAATAGTAAAACACTGAAAACAATATACATGAAGTTAGTGTAGAGAGCTGATATTCTACTGGGATCGCATGATTAAAGATTTATATTACTCTACATAACTGTATTGAACTGTATTATACTGTATTATCACGTTTATACGTTTAAGGAGCTGGTCAAAAGCCTATAAGAGCCAAACCACAAAGAAAAACTTCAACAGTGGATCATTTGCAAACTTTAGACAAGTCCCCCTTAGACACCCCTATATATGGACAATAATGCAGACATTGGCAATTTTCAAAAAACCATTTGAAAGAATGGCTTCAGATTTGAGTGATATCAAATCGGACCTGAACAACATTATGAAGAAAACTGACATCGAAAGACTCATTAATACAACAGTGAAAGACTTCATATCAAGCCTAGTAGACAAAATCAGAAAAGGCATAGAAATGAGAAGTGCGAGCAATTACAGGATAAAATTGTCTCTTTAACATTTGAAAACGATCAGCTAAAAGACAGTCAGAAAAAGATAATAGAATTGATAGAACAGAATAAAACCGAGTTGAAAAACAATATCAGAAAGCTCCTCAAATAGAATAAACGATGCCATTAAAATAGCTAATTATAACGAGCAATACTCAAGAAAAAACAATGTAAAAATTATGGGCGTGAAGCAAGAACTAAACAAAACTACAGAAGTGTTACAGATAACGTATGTGAGATCCTAAAACCCCGAGGCATAGACCTACATAGGCAAGATAATCTGGCCATACATCGAATACCTTCGAAAAGAATAGGGCCGTAACCTGTTATAATAAAGACAATAAACAATAACATTGAGTTGAACATAATGAGAGAAAGAAAGTCATTGGAACCGGCAGGATTTCAACTAGCAGACGACGTCACCAAACTTAACACTGACCTGATTAGTAGATTATTTTTTCATGCAGGAATAAAAAGTCATAGTTTTTCAATGGCTCGGTATATGGACAGACACACCAGGAAGAAAGTATTAAATTTGATATTTATGTTGACATTTCAAGGGTTATACAGAACTCTAGATCAAAGCATAAAACGGAAATGATGGGAGAAGAATAGGTG
Source organism: Serripes groenlandicus (assembly GCA_031761405.1). Taxonomy (NCBI): domain Eukaryota; kingdom Metazoa; phylum Mollusca; class Bivalvia; order Cardiida; family Cardiidae; genus Serripes; species Serripes groenlandicus. The sequence continues at coordinate 18,339,222 of JASEVX010000004.1, forward strand.
TTATACGAATGTAAAGTCTTCACCCTACCAAATCACGTTATCTCATATACATTAAATGCAACGCATTCTGAAAACACATAACAAATTAGCACTGAACCAGCTTATATGCTGACAAACACTTTTTTATTATTGCTTGTGGGTAAAATATGAATGATTACGCCTGATACTTGAATCCTTCAATATACATATCAGTAGTGATATAGCACTCTCCCTCATATGCAGTTTTAAGTTGGTTTGTTAAAAAAAGTGTATTAAAAAAGGTTTTTAATTAGGATATATTGGACTAGAATTTTGATCTAGCATTGACAGCAATGTATTACAAAAGGTTTTTAATTAAGATATACTGGACTAGAATTTTGATCTAGCATTGGCAGCAATGTATTACAAAAAGTTTTTAATAAGGATATATTGAACCAGAATGTTGATCTAGCATTAACAGCAATGTATTACAAAAGGTTTTTAATTAGGATATATTGAACTAGAAGTATGATCTAGCATTGACAGCAATGTATTACAAAAGGTTTTTAATTAGGATATATTGAACTAGAAGTATGATCTAGCATTGACAGCAATGTGAAAGAGACTAAAGTTACTTATTGATGGCAATTCCTCCTTTCCGCACTTTGTTCTCAAAAATAATTGACTGCATGATGCGTCAAAAGTTGTATGCATTGGGAAATACTATAATTGATTTTACCATAACAAAAATTCGTTGCAATTAACATACTAGTGATTTAGAGAATAAAATAGTATTTTGCAAAACAAAACAGTTGATTGAACAGTATACAACTCCTAAGAAAATATATAATTTGTTGTGTGAGTTTAACCCTTTCACTTAAAGGCATTATCCAACGTTAACTGAAAAAGTAATCATCATAGTAAATTCAATTAGATTTGTTATGGTAAGTTGAGAGCATTATGTGAAAGTGTGTAATTGCTCATCGAGTGCAGGCTCATCTTTTCTTTGAATGCTCTTTATAAAAACAAGAGGGCCAAGATGGCCCTAAATCGATCACCTAATTGATAGTAAATTAGTAGCAAATATTTAACTGCAAATATCTGGAAAATTTTATCAGGGAGTGCAAATGAAACTGAAAGGAGTGGACACTTCTCAAGAAACAGCTTATCAGTAAAGGCCATTTATATCTTGAAATCTAACAAGAACTTTAATAAGAATGGAATTATAAAGTTTTTGTCATTTTGCACCTTTCCTGATGCCGCCTTGCTGCGCTGTTTTTCAACCAAATCAATATGGCTTCAACAGTTTATTTAGAGGGTCACTAAAGAAACATTTCTACCGAATTATCTTGCAATCGCACAAGTAGATTATGGAGGAAAAGGATTTTAAAATTTGGGTATTTTTTCTCACTCTCTGATGCCGCAGCATCCAAAGTTCTCAATGGAATTTAAATCTTTGAACAATTTTGAAAGAGGACCACCAAAGGAACATTCTTGTGATGTTTTGTGGAAATTGGTCTATTGGAATGGTAGGAGTTGGATGTCACTTGTAGCTAAAAGTTCAATTTACCCTTTTTGTGATGACACCTGGTTGATATGATTGCGTAACCAATCAAAACGGCTTAAACAAATTAAATAGAGGATCATTACAGTAAGATTCGTATTATATTTTCTTAAAATAAGACAAACACTTTCATAAAAATGGAATTTTCAAATTTTGTCATTTTGCCCCTTTTCTGATGCCGCCTGATTGCCATGTTTTTCGACCAATCAGTATGGCTTGAACAATTTTTATAGAGGGTCACTTAAGGAACATTTCTACCAAATTATATTTGAATCTGACAGGCAGATTCGGAGGAGAAGATTTTTAAAGTTTGGACATTTTGTCACCTTTCTGATGCCGCAGCAACCAAAGTTCTCATTTGAATTTTAATCTTTGAACAATTTTGAAAGAGGACCACAAAAGGATCATTCCTGTGATGTTTTGTAGTAATTGGTCTATTGGAATGGCAGGTGTTGGTTGTCATTTGTAGCTAAAAGTTCAATTTACCCCTTTTGTGATGACGCCTGGTTGCTATGATTGTGTAACCAATCAAAACGGCTTTAACAAATTAAATAGAGGATCATTAAAGTAAAATTCGTTTTATATTTTCTTAAAATCAGACAAACACTTTCATAAAAATGGAATTTTCAAATTTTGTCATTTTGCCCCTTTTCTGATGCCGCCTGACTGCCATGTTTTTCGATTAATCAGTATGGCTTGAACAATTTTCATAGAGGGTCACCCAAGGAACATTTCTACCAAATTATATTTGAATCTGACAGGCAGATTCGGAGGAGAAGATTTTTAAAGTTTGGACATTTTGTCCCCTTTCTGATGCCGCAGCAACCAAAGTTCTCAATGGAATTTTATTCTTTGAACAAATTTGAAAGAGGACCACCGAAGGAACATTCCTGTGATGTTTTGTGGAAATTGGTCTATTGGAATGGTAGGAGTTGGTTGTCATTTGTAGCTAAAAGTTCAATTTACCCCTTTTGTGATGACGCCTGGTTGCTATGATTGTGTTACCCATCAAAACGGCTTAAACAAATTAAATAGAGGATCATTAAAGTAAGATTCGTATTATATTTTCTTAAAATCAGACAAGCACTTTCATAAAAATGGAATTTTCAAATTTTCAAATTTTGCCCCTTTTCTGATGCCGCCTGACTGCCATGTTTTTTGACCAATCAGTATGGCTTGAACAATTTTTATAGAGGGTCACCCAAGGAACATTTCTACCAAATTATATTTGAATCTGACAGGCAGATTCGGAGGAGAAGATTTTTAAAGTTCGGACATTTTGCCCCCTTTTTGATGCCGCAGCAACCAAAGTTCTCAATGGAATTTAAATCTTTGAACAACTTTGAAAGAGGCCAACCAGAGGAACAGTCCTGTGATGTTTCACGGAAATTGTCCTTGGAGTTTGGGAGGAGATGATGTTTAAAGCTAAAAGTTAACGCCGGACGGACGGACGGACAGACGGACGACGGACGACGGACGACGGACAAAAAGTGATCAGAATAGCTCACCTTGAGCCTTCGGCTCTAGGTGATCTAAAAAACAAGATGTGTTTGTGAAACACTGATGCCCCCAATGGCAACATCTAGGTCAAAGGTCAAGGTCGCCAGGTCAAAAATGTTGGTACTGACAGAAAGGTCATGTCACAAGGAATACACATGTGAAATATGGTAGCCGTACCTGTTATGGTTCAAAAGTAGTGGTCAAGGTTAAAGTTTTTTTCGAGAATGGCAACATCTAGGTCAAAGGTCAAGGTCGCAAGGTGAAAAATGTTGGTACTGACAGAAAGGTCATGTCACAAGGTATACACATGTGAAATATGGTAGCCTAACCTGTTATGGTTCAAAAGAAGTGGGGAATGTTAAAAAAAAAATTGAGAATGGCAACATGTAGGTCAAAGGTCAAGGTCGCAAGGTCAAAAATGTTGGTACTGACAGAAAGGTCATGTCACAAGGAATACGCATGTGAAATATGGTAGCCGTCTCTGTTATGGTTCAAAAGTAATGGCCAAGGTTAAAGTTTTTTTTCGAGAATGGCAACATCTAGGTCAAAGATCAAGGTCGCAAGGTCAAAAATGTTGGTACTGACAGAAAGGTCATGTAACAAGGAATACACATGTGAAATATGGTAGCCGTACCTGTTATGGTTCAAAAGTAATGGCCAAGGTTAAAGTTTTTTTCGAGAATGGCAACATCTAGGTAAAAGGTGGTCAAGGTCGCAAGGTGAAAAATGTTGGTACTGACAGAAAGGTCATGTCACAAGGAATACACATGTGAAATATGGTAGCCGTACCTGTTATGGTTCAAAAGTAATGGCCAAGGTTAAAGTTTTTTTCGAGAATGGCAACATCTAGGTCAAAGGTCAAGGTCGCAAGGTCAAACATTTTGGTACTGACAGAAAGGTAATGTCACAAGGATTACACATGTGAAATATGGTAGCCGTACCTGTTATGGTTCAAAAGTAGTGGTCAAGGTTAAAGTTTTTTTCATGCAGACAGGCCAAAAACTACATCTAGGTCAAAGGTCAAGGTCGCAAGGTCAAAAATGTTGGTACTGACAGAAAGGTCATGTCACAAGGAATACACATGTGAAATATGGTAGCCGTACCTGTTATGGTTCAAAAGTAATGGCCAAGGTTAAAGTTTTTTTCGAGAATGGCAACATCTAGGTCAAAGGTCAAGGTCGCAAGGTCAAACATTTTGGTACTGACAGAAAGGTAATGTCACAAGGAATACACATGTGAAATATGGTAGCCGTACCTGTTATGGTTCAAAAGTAGTGGTCAAGGTTAAAGTTTTTTTCGTGCAGACAGGCCAAAAACTACATCTAGGTCAAAGGTCAAGGTCGCAAGGTCAAAAAATTTGGTACTGACAGAAAGGTCATGTCACAAGGAATACACATGTCAAATATGGTAGCCGTAACTGTTATGGTTCAAAAGCAGTGGTCAAGGTTAAAGTTTTTTTTGTGCAGACAGACAGACAGACGTGCAGACCAACGTGCAGACAGACAGACCAAAAACTATATGCCCCCCGAATCGGAGATTCCGGGGGGGCATAAAAACATCTACAAAGTGCGTAAAATATTGTCTGCATGGGAGAAAGGGTTACCTAGTATTTGCACGATGTTTATTACGTGTAACAACTTGTTCAAATTTTCATGTGGAGTTGAGAGGATCTTTTTATACTTCCCATTTGATGGTAACCTGTAGGATAAGCAGTGATGTTCACTGTGACGTCCAAGGGTAAATCCTATTTGCTTAACTTAATTCTGAACTTATTGGAAAAACAAAAAGACCAACAATTTCCTTGAATAACAAGCAGTGATGGTCACTGTAGCGTCCAAGGGTAACCTAAAGGTCAGTTTCTTTATTTAATCTGATATTTCACAAATTATTATTAGGATTTTCTTATTTGAGCTTCATGTGCTGTACTAATATATTTTTAAACATTAATGCTTTGTCGTTTAAAATTTGACTATTCAATCGACAAAGTGCAAAAAACAATTCAATGATTGCATTGTTCCGCCCATGTTCAACGATGTGTTATGACAACTATTATAATGTCTACATTGTCATGCCCTCTTATACATAATACTTTGTCAACCAAATCAATATTTTGTATCAATAATTGCAATGACCAATACAAAAATAGTTTGTCACGGCTCATGATTTTGGTAAATAGGGATAATTATATGATTGGACAACTTTTAACTTTTAACGCCTTACCTCAGATACTGTTCTAACAATTTAAATACAAAATTATATCTGGATAATTGGAGATAGGGTCTTTTTTATAAAGGGAAAGCGTTGCGAGTGAAGGTGAATTTGCCCATGGCCACATTATAAAACATATACATGTAACAAGAGCTGTCCGCAAGACAGCATGCTCGACTATTTGGCCATTTTATACTATAGACAACAGTTGTTATTGAGATAGTAGCTTGATAGAATAGAACTATAAATCAAGTTGGATAAGTCTTGTTTGAATAGCATCTGCTGTTTGTGAGAAAAGGCCTAGCATGCAAAACTTCAACCCAAAATTGTAACTTCACAAAGGGCCATAATTTATAATAAATTCAGTCAGGAATTACCTAATCTGATTGTTCAATACCTTTAAAGACTATATCGAAGTTTTAAATCACTCTCTGAGTGGTTACTGAGATGTGTGCATGATCATGCCATGCATGCAAATCTTTAACCAAATTTTAAAAGTCAAACAAGGGCCATGATTTGTACTAAATGCATACAAGAGTTATCTAACTTGACTGTCTGACACCCCTGAAGACGTGAATGAAGTTTTAAGTCAATGTCATTAGTGGTTACAGTACCTTGCATGCAAGACTTTTACCAGAATGTTTAAGTCAAAAATGGGCTATAACTTGCAGTAAATGCAGGACAGAGTAGTTTAACTTCATAATATACATAGGTGTGATGGTTGGGAAGCGTTGTATAAAGTTTCAAAGCAATGCATCGAGTAAATACATAGATATGGACTCTTAATATAGTTGCACGCTAAACTTTAACCAGAATTTCTAAGTCCAAAAAGGTGCATAATTGTATCAAACTCTGATATAGAGTAATGAGACTTGTCTTGCAAGGGGTTCTTTTAAACATATGAAGATAAATGTTAACATCTGTGAAATACTTATTATAAATAGCCTATAATTAACAAGAGCTGTCGGAGGACAGCGCGCTCGACAGGGACAAATCTAGCTTTATTTTGCTGCCGTTAAACGGCACTTTCCCCTCGGGAAAAAGGTACCGAAATTCCCCTATTTCCCCTAAAATTCCCCTAAACTTTAAACTTAAAAAAAAAAAAAAAAAAAATTTTTTTTTTTTAAATTCATTTTTTTTATTCAGAGATAACAACTGTAAACACTCACTATGACACTATAATGCAAACTCACCTTATTAATATCAAGTGTATGAGAATATGTAGAGAAGGGAAAGAAGAGTGGAGTGATTATGAACATGATACAATTGTGGACATCTTCATAAATATGAAGACAAAGAGAATTGACTTGTAAATCCACCATGTCATCAAGTTCATAGTGTACCCATGTCATTTTTCCTGGTCTATATTTGCATTGGACTGAGTATCAAGACTTGTCAGATCAGAACAAACTGTTCGAAGTTTTCATGAAGTTGTGAAAATAAAACACTTTAGATCGAATATCTTCAAAATGTTATACTGTCTTTTTATTCTCGAGACAGTCCGTTTATGTATTTTTCCCCTATTAGGAAAAAAAAATCCCCTTTTTACCAAAAGGGCACTTTCCCCAAAAACCTAGATTAATCCCTGCTCGACTTTTTTGTGCTTGCCAATAAAACAAAACATTTTTGGGTGATAGAGAAAACATAACCAAATACTTTAGTTTAAACTTATTTATTTTAAATCGATTGCGAAACAAGCTTTAAGCTTATATTAATCACGCTCGATGTCTGCTTCCTGGATACTTAACCAGTACTCGCGCAGATTGTGTGAAAAAAAACCAAAGTCAGGACCCGCTCATCACGGGACTCGAACCAGGGACCTTTGATACGAGAGGCAGACGCCCTACCTCTGCACTTTATCATATTATTTATAAGCAAAGTACTTTATAAGTAAAAAAAGAGTCATAATTCTAACAAAAACCTTTACTGAATTATGCACTCTTGGCTGTTGGTGGAGGTAATGATGGTAAAAAGATTTTTGTAAGTTTTTAAGATATATCTCTAATTATTTTGAAAAAAATTGATTTGGTATGAATAAATTAACCAAAATTATAAATCGAAAAAGGGCCATAATTCTTAAAATACTCCTGATAGAGTTTTGTACCCTTGTCAGTTGATGGAGGTAAAGTGTATAAGCTAAATCTCTGATGGTTTTGAAAAAAAGTGGGGTGGTACGAAAAACTTAACCAAAATTATAAGGCGAAAAATGGCCATAATTCTTACAAAAACCTTGACAGAGTTATGTACTCTTGTCTGTGGCTGGAGGTAATGATGTTGGAAAATTGTTGTAAGTTTCAAAGCAATATATGTAATGGTTTTGGAAAAAAGTAAATTGGTACAAAAGCTTAACCGAAATTCTAAGTAAAAAAAAAGGCCCATATCGAATTCTTACAAAAATCTTAACAAAGTCTGTTGATAGAAGTATTGATGGTAAATAAGTGTTGTAAGTTTCAAAGCAATATCTGTAATGGTTTTGAAAAAAAGTAAATAGGTACAAAAATTTAACCAAAATTCTAAGTAAAAAAAGGGCAATAATTCTTGTCTTTTGATGGAAATTATAATGGTGAAAAAGTGTTGTAAGTTTCAAAGCAATATATGTAATGGTTTTGAAAAAAAGTAAATTGGTACAAAAAACTTAATCCAAATTCTAAGTAAAAAAAGGGCCATAGTTCTTACAAAATCTTGACAGTGTTATGTACTCTTGTCTGTTGATAGAAGTAATGATGGTGAATAAGTGTTGTAATATCTGTAATGGTTTTGAAAAAAAAAAAATTGTTACAAAAGACTTATCCAAAATTCTAAGTAAGAAAGGGCCATAATTCTTACACAAACATTGACAGAGTTATGTACTCTTGTCTGTTGATGAAGGTAATGATGTTCAATAAGTGTTGTAAGTTTCAATGCAACATCTGTAATGGTTTTGACAAAAAAGGGAATAGGTACAAAAACCTTAACCAACGCCGACGCTGAGGCGAGTAGTATAGCTAGCCTTTTTTTCTCTTGAAAAGTCGAGCTAAAAAGGAGTAAGTTCATAACCGTTTTCTCAATGTAGCTTTAAACATGGAAAGGGTTAAATAGCTTTATACTGCTAAGGATTTAAATCCAAAACTGTATTTTTGTGTGGTTTTATTGACAAATACAAACAATTCAAAATTCTGACCAAAAGTAATCCGGAAATTTGTATGTGGAATTTCAAAAATCCTTGAATTTGTTCTTAATGAAAACATTATGTGAATGTTTAGACTAATGAAAGTCAAGAATGTATGTGTGTTATGAAATTAATGAATGCAGTCTTCTCCGGCGACGTTGATTTTCTCTTGTATTTTAATTATTTAAATAAAATAATTTTTCCCTGCTCAGAATGTACCGATTAAGGAATTGCAAAAAATAACGGGAACGATTCACAACTAAATTGTACCTCTTTAAAAACTGGTGACCAATGCAAACATTGGCGGGAGATAAATGTACACAAGTCAACTGTTATACTGTTATAAAAATAACTCAGTTCATTGAAGCACAGATACACAATAAGTGTTTATCTGGTGTAAGATCATTATACAATTATGCTGTATATGGGATATAGATGATTTCAGGTATGTCACAGAAAACTAACATTCTCTTATTTTCTAATAGTGAAGACCCTGATTGTACTGCATATTTACATTCTGATCAGGGTCTTCATTATTATGAAATAAAAGAATGGTTTTTTTCTTGAGACATTCCGTGGAGCTGAAGGTCGCATGGTTAGCATTATAACTGACTGGCTGATGTCAGGATAAATGAACCAGTAGGACTGGTGACTTACCCAGGAAACTCCATGATATAACATAAAACATGTTTAAAGCGGCTTTTAACACCAAACAATAAACATTTACTTATTGTGTAACTTAAGATGATTTCAGGTATGTCACAGAAAACTGTGGAAAAAAGATAATGTTAGTTTTCTGTGACATACCAAATCATCTTTTTTCCATAAACAACATCATTTAAATTACTTTTAAAAGCACTAGATAAACATTTCTATTGCGTATACATTGTATATGCCTCATTGAACTGAGTGGTGTTTTTATAACAGTTATGTACATCTTATCTCACCACAGTTTGTATATGTATATAGTTGTGTTTAAATAAGTAATGTTCAGGCGATTTAATATGTACCAATATGTCTCTGTCATCATCTACAACACCAACAACATCACATTTGTTATTGGCAACATCAACAACAGCAGTAAATTTATTAAAATCTGAATAAGTAATGAATAAGGAACAAGGAACAAGTTAAACCAACTTCACATTTGAGTAAGGAACAAGGAATAAGTAACCAACTGCACATTTGAATAAGGAACAAGTTAATGTAGTATTGTAAGCTCTACAAGAGTCCGCTACCAGACACAAAACTATATGTTGAAAAGGGCACATTATTCTATCAAACCTCACTTAAAAAGTTATGCCCCTTGACATACATGGTCCTCTAATGGTCCTGATTAAATTTGTGAAGTTCTAGAGTTATAGGCATGAAAGTCTGACATTGACCTTGGCAGTAAGTGGTTGGTTATTGTGTATGACAAAGCACCTTGATATGAAGAATAATTGTTATTTCAAAATCCATTCCAGCATGTGGAAGATACAAACCGGAAACGAAATTGCAGACGGACAATGTTTGAGGCCAAACTGTGACCTTGACCTTTGGAATAGGTGGCTTTGTGATGTGCATGACGCATCATGTTGTTATGGAGAATACTTATGTGCAGTTATATCAAAATCCATTCAAGCATGTGTGACCTTGACATTTGAGGTACATGGCTGTGTCTTGTGCGCGACAGGCCACCTCACCATGGTGAACATGTGTGCCCAGTAACTTGAGAATCCTATGATGCATGGCTGTGGTGGTTGTGATGTGGGCCGGACAAGGTAGTCCTATCAAACAGTTCTCCACTTATGAGCTGGGTTGGATGAAGCAATACTTCTTATGAATTTTAGGTGACTTAAAACTTGATTGACCGTTTGTGTATGCCTTTGGCAATATATCTGTATATAATTAATAAATGCACCGGTCCATTGACTGATATTATTTATGGCATTTTTCTTAGATTTATTTTGTAAAACAATATTATTCTCACAAATTTTTTAGTTTCTATTCTTCCGACATAAAACAATTTGACTTCAACAAAAACATTCAGCTCTATGAATTCATTATCCTAATTTTTTTCTTTTAATGGATCTGAAATAAAAAAATCCAAATCAAACAACGGGTTAATTGTCACATACATACCCACAGTCTGCAATGGTGGAACAGCAGGAAAAACAACTGGTACTGGTTCAGCTACTGGTATTGGTTCACTCATCACCAACTCATTTTCTGATTCCTGAGTTCTGGCCCGTTTTTTAGCAACCTCCTTCTGTGAAGATTTTCTTTTTGATTTTGGCATCCTGAATGACAGTAAATAATTTACGTTCTTAATTATAGCTTGAACTCAAAAGGTAATTGGTGATACTTTTAATATGTAAAGTATAAACATACATTTCATCATAAAGCAATGAGCATGTGTTTATACATAATTTTCTACTTTATTTAAATTTTATCGTAGAGCATTCTAACTTCGCGGATATTGCGTGACTTTGTCCTTACAGCCGATTTTGAACTGTAAAATTATCTCCCAACTGCCAAACTATTTGCTGACATATTGCAACAATAAAATGCATCTTAAACACTTTTGTTATTTGTTTCCATGGGAAGAATAGCCAACATACCCTTATTTTTATATACCAAAATTAAAGAACAGTTTAAACCCCCCAAAAGAACAAAGCAATGAAATTTACCGTAAGAAGGGTCCTTTGTTGTTTACAAAATGGCGGCCAGGGGTCATGTGCTTTGTTTGACTGAATTTGGCCAATGCAATTTTACATTGCGTTTCACATCCCTAATGGTGCGATGTAAATGGTGCGATGTAAAGTGACGATATATTGTTAACTAATGTCCCATTAAACATATGGCAGTGTTGATCGTTGTAATGATTAACATATAAGATGCTTATGAGGTACCAAATACCCATGCAGACCCTTCAGATTTTAACACAGAGAAAAAATAAAGAGTTATAGGCATGAATATATTTAAATCAAGAATTATTTCAAACTCAAATGTTTAAAATTATAAAATGTTTAACTGCTTCTGTTTTTCTACTTTTCTATATGTTTCTATATGTTTCCATATATTGCCCCTGTTTAAAAAATATATATATTATGATTGAGTTGCCTATTTGAAACTTTAAAGTTCCCATATGATGACGTCATGAAGTTAGGATAACATTCACTAAGCCTTCTGGATGTTAAGTATGTGAATCCTTAACCTCACAAACTTTGAAGGCTCGAATATGTGATATGTGATTCTTCTATACTTGAAGCAGACGGCTCGTAAAGAAAGGGAAGAAATTCATGCGACAATAGGTGTAAATCCCCGGAAAACTAAATCTCCGTCGTCCATACATAAAATTAAATCTTATCACTTGGATAATTGCATTTATATCACACATAATATGCGATCTAAATGGTTTAAAAAAAAAATTGGTTGACATGAAAAACGTTCCGATAACGATGTTCCAGTCTTATTTATATATGACCGGGCAATACGAAGGAAATAACAAAACCCGGAAGAATATTGATTGTCTATGAATTTATCCGGTTCACTGATTAACCTGTTGGATGATTATATGATTAACAGGGTTATTAATATCGGTAACCGTTGACATCGCTAACAGAAACACTCAAAATATCATGAAAGATAATTCACCAATAAAAATGAAGTGTATTATCTATCCTATTACGTATTATTTCAGCCAGCTGTGAAATTGTCAAATTGTCTGTCCTGACTTGTTCAAAATCAGATTAATTGTTTTTTTTATATGCAAATGATAAGGAAAAAAAATAAGAACCAATATAAGGCATCATTTCATCTGACACGGTTAGTAAATCTGTTTTTGTTTTAATGAGATTGTTAACGCTTTTCAGAGCATTAGATAAGATTTGATTGATTGGGGTTTAACGCCGTTTTTAACAATTTTTCAGTTATATCACGGTGGCCAGTTCACCTACTCATGCATTTCCTGGTTTTCTCACACCAGTACTCCACACAACAATCTTCCCAAGCAACTGGCTGCTTTTCCACATAGACTTAGCCCATTGGTGGAAGAGGAATGACGCATGTCGCGTTGACTTTTGTCAATCCTCGGAAAGAAAATTGGCCGAGCCGGGATTCGAACTCACAACCCCTGGATTGACAGCACGCGTCGCTACCGGGGCTCGGCCATTAGATAAGAAGAGTATTTCACATCCCCAAATCCTTATATGACTCAAACTTTCACACCCTATGTTGTGAGTACTCAAAGGAATCGTCTCAGTAAGACAACTCTTTTTAGTACCCACAATATACCCCTGACAGTATTGAACAGTATTTCAGATATATATCGGAGAGAGAACACTTATTGATGCTGCCTATGTGACAATCCCCCCCCCCCCCCCCCTAAATAACATCAAAAATTAAAACGTCAATTGTGATACAGAAGCGTCAAAATGCTATCTATGTGACAAACCGTGTAGTACTAGACTATGTGAGGTGCTTTGATCACGGCTATTGTCAACCTTCAGAAAGAATGAATGGCTGAGTTGGGTTTCAAACTCACAGCCCCTATATTCATAGCTCTAACCGTTACCGACTGAGCTACCGCGGCTCAAAGTGTTTTAGAGTCAAAGCTTTAACTTAAAACAGAATAGCATTGAAGTATAACAATCTGCTGATATCTAAACACGTATCTATAATTACAAATTCATATTTAAGAAATTCTTTACCATATACACAAAATATCAATATTAAACCCTTTATAATTACAGACCCATTTCGACGCAACCAAAGAAAACGTTGCGCATTATGAATCAATTCTCCGTTTGCCACGACGTTTTCAACTATTTTCACTAATTATGCTTTCTTTTATAAAGATATTCGACAATTTGCCTTGATGTTTTCAAAGTCGTCTGTTGCACATTTGTGGTATAGTGGGAATATGTGAAGCGTGAAAAATTAACCTTCGAATGAATCCAAGGACAAAGCAAATTAAAGTATTGAATCACTCTCATTGAATGCAGATAAAATCCCATTCGGACAAGTCATATACCGAGGTTTATAAATTATAAGGTGTCGGCTTAACCGAAAAGGGTCGACGTAATTAGGTGTCAGGTTACCTAGGTGTGGGGTTAACTGTAACCCTTTACATTGCACTCTATTTGTCTGCGAGATTTATTCAAAACATATGTTAGCACCTATATTCACTGTGTAAGGTAATGCTTCTGGGTTTTCATTTTTGTATTATAAACTAGTAGATCACAAAACAAGAGGGCCAAGATGACCCTAAATCGATCACCTGATTGATAGTAAATTAGTAGAAATATCTGGGAAAAAGATCAATGAGTGCAATTAGAACTTCAAGGAGTGAACACTTCTCAAGAAACAGCTTATAAGTAAAGGTCATTTATATCTTGAAATCTAACAAGAATTTCAATTAGAATTGAATTATAAAGTTTTTGTCATTTTGCACCTTTTTTGATCTGTTTTTAATATAAATCAATATGGCTTGAACAGTTTTTTTAGAGGGTCACTTAAGGATTCTTTCTACTGAATTATCTCGGAGTGATTTAAAGTTTGGTCATTTACTCATGTTCTGATGCTGCAGCAACCAAAGTTTTACATACGACGCCATGGTTTCAAACAATACAATACATTAACTGTAGTATTTGAGTTCATATTTACCTCTTCACCAATTATGATATCTTTAACAATAGTTACAAATCATGTCATAACTGCTTGTTCACTTTCAATAACAATCTTTTATTTCATCCTTGCTGAGACCCAAAATGTTGCGATTTATCTTTCCACTTCCTGTTGAAGACAACCCTTGCATAATACTCTTTTAGACTAAAAGAACCCAAGAAGAAACGTCCCCAGTGTATTCAAGAGACATATCGGGTGTCCAAAAAAAGGAAGTTTGAACAAGTTTTCTAAAAGACTTGACTGGAGACACATATCCGTGGCCGAGACGGATTTATATGGGCATGCCTTGTGCTGTGTGTTCTGAACAAAATTTTAAAAATGTTTTTACAAGTGATAAAAGGATGTGATAATCAAAAATGAATCTTAACAAGGCACATTGCATGTCAGGACGGTAGCCAGAAATCTCGACCCCATTATCAGTTTATATAGGTGTGAATGGATGGTTAACACACGAGTGTCATAACCAAAAGACTGATTATTGATACTTACTTACCTGTTGATTGATTATTTAAATGATCTTGATCGATGTGTTCTAAATAGTTAATCTGCTGCAGACGACATTGAAAACATTTGGTGAGAAAAGGAGAATATGTACATGACAGGTTGATTTCTGGCTAAGGTATAGTTATATTAATGAATTAGGAAGATTGTGAGAAAAGGAGGAAATGTCCTCTATCATCTTAAGAATACTTTGAAAAGTTTAAATATATTCGGTCATAAACTAAGTCATGTTGGGTCATAAACTAAGTCACTCCACCAAATTGAAGGAACATCTTGTTAGTCTAGAAACCACACTTTGCCTTCAGCAGCTTGAGGATTTGTCAGAATGTTTGTCTTGACAATATCTAGACCTAGTAAGAATAAGGGTCATGGTGGGTCAAAAACTAGGTCACTAGACCCAATTGAAGGAACATTTTGTTAACACTCAGACATTTTGAATGCTGCATTTTTAGCTCACCAATGCACGAAGTGCAAGGTGAGCTTTTGTGATCGCTCACCGTCCGTCATCCGTCGGTGTCGTCGTCCGTTCACATTTCCCTACAAACAACTTCTCCTCCTACACCATTTAACCAAATTCAAAATAATTTAACAGGAATGTTCCTTGGGTGGATCTCTTGTTCAAAGAATTCTATTCCATGCCGAACTTTGGCTGCCACGGCAACAAAAAAGGGGAAATTAACCAAAACTTAAAAAATCTTCTTGTCTGAAAGAGTCTGAAGAGTATGCCTTTGATATTTGATATGTAGCATCATCTGGTGAACCTCTACCAAGATTGTTCAAATTATAGCCTTGGGGTCAAAAATTACCTCTCCCCGGGGGTCACTTGTTTAACATAGACTCATATAGGGGAACAACTTTATAAATCTTCTTGTCTAAAAGTAGAAGGCCCATGCCTTTGATATTTGGTATGTAGCATCATCTAGTGAACCTCTACCAAGATTGTTCAGATTATAGCCCTGGGGTCAAAAATGACCCCTCCCCGGGGGTCACTTGTTTTACATAGACTCATATAGTGGAAAAACTTTAAAAATCTTCTTATCTAAAAGTAGCGGGCCCAGGCCTTTGATATTGGGTATGTAGCATCATCTAGTGGACCTTTACCAAGATTGTTCAAATTATAGCCCTGGGGTCAAAATGACCCCTCCCCTGGGGTCTATTGTTTTACATAGACTCATATAGAGAAAAAACTTAAAAATCTTCTTGTCTAAAAGATATTTGGTATGTAGCATCATCTAGTGGACCTCTACCAAGATTGTTCAAATTATAGCCCTGGGGTCAAAAATGACCCTCCCCTGGGGTCACTTGTTTTTCATAGACTCATATTGGGGAAAGAACACTGAAAACTTTTTAAGTTTGATTAAATCAGGTGAGCGATATAGGACCATCATGGTCCTCTTGTTTATTTTAACATGTTGAAATGTTGTCAGAATTGGTGTTTCAGTGAAATCTAGACTAAAATATAGGTCATGTTGGATAAAAACAACAATGAGGTCCAAAGAAAAACATTTGAGAAAAATCTTGTAAACAGCTTGACCTCAAGGTTTGATTCAGCATCTTGAAACTTTGTCAGAATGTTCGCCTGATGATTATTGATATCTAGGCCAAGTTCAAATATTGGTCTTGTTAACACTCTGACAGCTGTTATTTTAATGTTAGCATGTTGAAACTTTGGCAGAATGGATGTTTTGAACATTGCTTTTAACCCAGAAACTATGTCACTAAGCCTAATAAGGCTAATTGAAGGAAAAACTTGTTTTCACTATTGTTTTTTTTTTTACCTTTCTGTATTGATTATGTTCATGTGATGAATTAAATGTTAAAATTGTTGGAGATTTGACTTTGCACCAACAGCTAAAGTAGGAATAGTGTACAACAGCGGTATCAGTTCCGACAGCTTGAAACAGATTCCTTTATCATGGTAGTCACATGCCTACAGGTCAGACTCATTATAGACGCTGTGCTCGTGATGAGGCTTTGCCTTTTTCATATTAGCTGGTTTACGTATAGATATCTAAATGTATCCCCAAAAATCAAACCCACTTTCGTTTTCGACTCCTTCCCCTTTACAGTAGGTGATATTCGATTGTAACTATATGATTACACACAGTGATGACATCTGCAACATTATAATACAAGATCAATTGTTAATTAAATAAAGCGAGGAAATATGATAATTACCCTATGCCAATCAATTAATACTTATATATCTCTAAAAGGTTCCAAGTGCATCTAACTCAAGCTAGAAACATGACAAACTCGGTTCGGCAGGTGGCGCTGGTTGACCAAGGCGAATAACTGTGTCATATAACGCTTGGTTTCGGGATATTCGGATTTTGGTTAAAAAATAGAAATAATGCTAAACAGTAAGTTTTGGGTACATATTTAGGTAAATGGTTGATTTTAATGTTTATAAATGTGAAAAGTAAGTTCTCAGCATGGGTCTGATTTTTTCGCTTGAACCACTTCATCTTCAATCCCACCCAGCAAATATACATGGACTTCCGGTTACAGATGTAAACAGTGAAATTTTCGTGTCAATGTTTTTATTCTAAATTACCAAATTTATGGATGTTGGGATGTGCCTTTTAGTTACACCAAAGACCTAATAACATTAGGTCTTTGGTTACACAAGTATGATAATATGTTAATAGGCAAAGCCTAGGTCGTGTGAAAGCAAGAACAATTAATTAAGCACTGTCCACAACAAGAAACAAATTAATAGGCAAATTGTAGAAAGTTACCAAACAGAATTTGAATCAAAGTACTGAAAGTACTGCTGGAAGGTGATTTTAGAGTGATGTCAGCCAGGTGCAGATGGGATAATGCATTGTATGCAAGGTATGAACAGATCATGGCTAGGATATATGGATAGGAACAAACGAGAGCAAATATGTTGGAAAATAAATGAATGAAAGAATTTAAGTCTTTAAAACTTCTTTATTTTGCTGCAGTTTCGGAATAGGTAAAATTGTATAAAAAGAATAAATCAAACAAATGGAAGAACGCCTTCATCAGTAGAATACAATAAGAAAGAAAGAATAAAACTTCAAAATTGTTGACAGCTGGACATTATATTATATTCACAATAGTTAGCAAACACTGTCAAGAAGTGAGGAGTATTGCATACATACAATTCATTTAGAAATTGCATTGAAACAAAATATATTTTTGGTAAAAAATATAGAGAGAAATATTTGTAAACAAGAGGGCCATGATGGCCCTATATCGCTCACCTGATTTAATAGAACTTCAATAGTTTTCAAAGTTTTTACTCTTTTTAGGCCAATACTTTTGGACAAGAAGATTTTTAAAGTTTTAACAATGCACATATAAGGAAAACAAGCTCCGCCCCCTGGCGACCATGTTTTTCAACGGATCAAAAATATTTGAACAATCTTCGTAAAGGGTGCCCCAAGGAACATTTGTGCAAAATAATTTTTAAATCGGGCCAGTACTTTTGGACAAGAAGATTTTTAAAGTTTTAACAATGCACATATAAGGAAAACAAGCTCCGCCCCCTGGCCGCCGTGTTTTTCAACGGATTGGAAATATTTGTACAATCTTGGTAAAGGGTGCCCCAAGGAACATTTGTGCAAAATAATTTTTAAATCGGGCCAGTTCTTTTGGACAAGAAGATTTTTAAAGTTTTAACAATGCACATATAAGGAAAACTAGCTCCGCCCCATGGCGGCCATGCTTTTCAACGAATCGGAAATATTTGAACAATCTTGGTAAAGGGTGCCCTAAGGAACATTTGTGCAAAATAATTTTCAAATTGGGCCAGTACTTTTGGACAAGAAGATTTTTAAAGTTTTAACAATGCACATATAAGGAAAACAAGCTCCGTCCCCTGGTGGCCATGTTTTTCAACGGATCAAAAATATTTGAACAATCTTGGTAAAGGGTGCACCAAGGAACATTTGTGCAAAATTATTTTCAAATCGGCCCAGTACTTTTGGACAAGAAGATTTTTCAAAGTTTAAACAATGCACATATAAGGAAAACAGGCTCCGCCCCCTGGCGGCCATGTTTTTAAACGGATTAGAAATATTTGAACAATCTTGGTTAAGAGTGTCCCAAGGAACATTTGTGAAAAATAATTTTCAAATCGAGCCAGTACTTTTGGACAAGAAGATTTTTAAAGTTTTAACAATGCACATATAAGGAAAATAAGCTCCGCCCCCTGGTGGCCATGTTTTTTAACGGATCGGAAATATTTGAACAATCTTGGTAGAGGGTACCCCAAGGAACATTTGTGCAAAATAATTTTCAAATCGGGCCAGTACTTTTGGACAAGAAGATTTTTTAAGATTTGGCAATTTTCCCCTTTTCTGATGCCGCAGCAACCAAAGTTCTACTTGGAATTAATTCCTTTGAACAACTTTGAAAGAGGACTACCTAAGGACCATTCCTGTGAAGTTATTTTGAAATCTGTTCATTGGTTTAGTAGGAGAAGTCATTTGTAGGAAATTGTTAACAGACGCCGACGACGACGACGACGACGGACGCCGGACGGTGAGTGATCACAAAAGCTCACCTTGCACTTCGTGCTTAGGTGAGCTAAAAATATAGAAAGCATTTTTTCATATTTAGACAGAAAAGTACATGAAAGAATAACATTCAGTCATATCCGTCAATAGCTAATACTATCTTTCTATGCGTCTGTATAAGGACAAAGATATATAGATAGATATTCTTTATTTCTTCCAAATTTGAAGAGCAAGTACATTTAATATTAAACATTACAAAAGTGAGAACATAAATATATAAAAACAATGTAACAATAGGAGAACTTGCTCGTCATAAAAAAAATCTATGACAGCCACTGTCTTTCAAATTTGCTTTTCACAAGTGAACGAATGCTATGAATGAACGTATACAAGTGCTATGAATGAAAATATGAAAACATGAATTAATTTTACATTTGCAACAATGTTCGATAAACTGTGTCTGAATGAGGATACAACGTAGAACGTAATGTTTTCTCCTTGCATGAAAGCTTAATTAAGGATAGGTGTGCCCTCAATTTAAATCAATTCTCACATAACAAAAACATTAAGAAAGTGTTGTAAAATCTAAATAATATCATGACAACTCACGATGATCAGATTTTTATAGAAATAATTTTATTTGATGTGTATTACGCGTCAAGCGTGGATTCAAACACTTCCAAATATTTTACAATTTAAAACAATTAGATATTCGGATAAAATCTGATTGAATGAAACGAATTGTTAAAAAAAAAACACCCAATGCATATTAAAACCAAAGGCTTCTTTTCCCACAACATTTTGTTTCAAGAGCTACAATATCTAAAGAGGCAACATGTTTGGGTGCTTATCCAGTATGCATGAGTTCGATTTTACCATACCAATTCAGGAAAAGTGATTTCCACATCTTTCAACTTTCCTCCGGTAAATCAGTCGGTAGCGACGCGGGCTGTCAATCAAGCATTTGTAAGTTCGAATCGAAGCTCGGCCATCATTCTTTCTGTCATTGTGACAAGCGTCATTCATCTTTCACCAATGGGCTAGCAGTCTATTTGGAAAAGAAGCCAGTTGCTTGGAAAGAATGTTGTGTGGATTACTTGTGTGAGAAAGCCAGACAACACATGAATAGGTGAACTGGCCGCCGTGATATGAC
The DNA here is from genome assembly GCA_031761405.1 of Serripes groenlandicus. Lineage (NCBI taxonomy): Eukaryota > Metazoa > Mollusca > Bivalvia > Cardiida > Cardiidae > Serripes > Serripes groenlandicus. Next base: position 18,359,414 of record JASEVX010000004.1, read on the forward strand.
TGAACCATTGTTGAAAACGGCGTTAACGCCTAATCAATCAATCCTTTTTATATAATCATTCTGTAATTTACCATTTAGAATGCCCCCCTAATCCCCTTATATATATTTAGTCGAGTAGTCGTTCGGGAGAACACACCATTCGTGAATTATCAGATAACTAACATTTCTCCCTAGCACACAACTATTGACAACATTGTAACAAAACATAAGAAATTTATCCCAGGACTCCAAATGCAGCAGACGATTTTGAAAATATCTGAGAGGGATTTTTTTCCTTTTTTCCCACAACGTTTCAATTAGTAAATATATATATACATATAATATATATATAACTGATGTAAAAACCTATAAATGAATATGCTAGAGGAAATATAAAGAACAAAACTGAAAGTCGTAATTAAGGATAGATTAGCATATTTTGGGGAAACTACCTTACGACACGGTATGTCCTCGAATTGACCTAGTTCGTGTAATGTATATCTGATCCGGTGTATCGGTGTTGTTCACAAAAGCGTGGCGCGTAAGAATATACAGGTAACAATGTTTACCACAGAAAGATGTGTATTTGGAAAATCAAAATCAATTTTAATTTTCAAAGCCACAAAAACATGAATTGTTTGAAAATTTAATTGTCCAAACCAGTTTCTACATCAAACTGATTGTACATGAAAACACTTAAAGTATGAATTTACATTGATTTTTTGCGAACTATATTGACTAGCGTATGTATGAAGAGATCATATAGTTTATAGAGAGGATGTGTGTTATAGGGCATATTCCATTAAGGTGTGCAATCCCATAGGAAGAAGATTATTATTACATAATAATCACCTTCCAAAAACATATTGAAAAAAACCAAACTTATCATGCATTTAAGTTTAATTAATTTGTACATATCTGTTTTATCTTTTATTAGGTCAGAATTGTAACAGACTGTAAAATTTCCAAAGATGTTGATGGAAAACAACACTAGAAGGCATTGAAGAATGTTCTGATTTATTTTTACAAATGCTAGTTATTTGTAAACTGGTAATACATATTAATTATTATTGGAAACTGACTCTTACCATGGTTGATTGTATGACTTGAGCTTAACATTACTTTCGATGATACTTCAGTTCACCTAACATTTTCCCCTGGCTTTCTAGAATACTAAAATACTCCACACAACAATCTTCCAAGGCACATGGCTAACTTTGCATGATCTGGCTGAATGTTTTTAAGATGAAAACACTATATATGCATACAGACTGAGAAAACTGTAATTTTTGACAAATATTTTCAAAAGTCCCATTTATAATGATGTATGTTGGAAAGGGTAAAGTTTAGCCCCTTGCCTGATGTAAATTACTTGATTTCTGTGACTAATCTGAATACATTGTCAGAATGGTGTAATTGATCCAAAATGAACATATCCAAAATGAACAATATATGTTACTATTCAACAACATTTCCCTTTGAACCCCTATCTCCTTTTCTGGTCTTTAATTTGTAAAACATGAAACAGCATCAGGTTATTTGTTAATAAGTTCCAGATTTAGTGTCTGAACAACTGATTATGTATGTATATAATTATGTCGTTTGAAAAAAAAGTGGATAGTGAAAGATCTTATCAGACCTTGAACATGTACAGATTCTCAGAGTTATCAATGATGATAACTTTTCCTTTTTTTAATTGTTATTGAGCAATTATAAAAGCTTTTGAAAAGGGTACAGGGAGTAAACTATTTTTACTAGAAGCCAGGATAAAAATGTAATAAGTGTTTAAGTAAGACTACTCCCCACAACATAATTGTTTCATGTATAAATTGTTAAGTTTAGTTGCTTCTTTCAAATCATGTACCTGGTGAGATTTGAACTCAGAACTCTTGTTAGACCAGGTGTTCTACCATTAAACTACAGTATAGGTTTTTACTTTGAGCAGCAGTTCTTGAAAATATGTATAATTTTATAACCAGTAAAGTATAAGATTTTTTTTTGTTACAATGAATGTATACTAGTTTAAATTTTACCATTTCTATTGTATAGATTATAAAATTTCCCACAGAAAAATGGATTTCACAATAAATTACATAGAAAACAGAAAAGATATACATTTCGGTGGTATTTCAGTTATATCAGAGGAGAGAACACTTATGTGAGGTCACTAGGTGACTTATAACTGACATTAATTATGATTTATAATATAGCCTTTTCTGTTGAAAAACAGTTCTATGACATCATTGGTTGTTGTGCTCCCAAGTATGAAAATAGTGCTGTCAATAGATGTTGAATCTTTTGTAAATGTAATTTGAATACATACATGCAGAGTATTTAATTATTTAAAATAACCTAGTTTTGAAATTCTTAGTAACAAGTTTGTCCAATCTGATCAATAAACACATTTTGGATAAAAAAAAAAATGAAATTCAGCCTGTTGAAAGAAAAGTAATGTGTTTTACTGATGGCCCACATATGACATCATTTCTTTAAAACAATCATGATTGATCAATAAACATATTTTGGTTTAAAAAAAGATGAATCTACTAGAAATACAGCCTGTTGAAAGAAAAGTAATGTGTTTTATTGATAGCCCACATATGACATCATTCCTTTAAAACAATGGACTCATTTGAGTTTGATCAATAAACAAATTTTGGATAAAAAAAGGTGAAACTACTAGAAATTCAGCCTGTTGAATGAAAGTTATGTGTTTTACTGATAGTCCACATATGACATCATTTCTTTAAATTTGGAGGCATGAAAGTGTTTTCCTCTCTTTCAGGTTGGAGGATATATGGCTTAAGACATTTACTATGTATACCTCAAAACCAGGGTGAACTGATTCTGGTCATACTTTCATGATTTGACAAATGCTAGGTCATAGACATAAATTGTTACTGTACAATGTAAAAAAAAAAAAAGTATGTTGAAGGCAAATAATTTGAAATTGACTGAAGTTTTGTTTGTTTACTACATTTACTTCAATATATTAATAAACGTCTTAAAGTAAATACAACTAGACAGTCGAAGATATGATAGTTTAGTTATTTCCTTAAGTGTGGTCAACATTTGACAAGACGGCTTCGGCTTCAAATGACAGATACAGACAAAAACAATACACACTATGTGACGTGACGCGATGTGACGTAAGCATCGTGGAACAGATACAGACAATAACAATACACACGATGTGACGTCACGCGATTTGACGAAAGCATCGTGGAACGGTTCTCAACAGATACTAACAAATAATTTAGAAATGAAGTTATATTTTTAAGCAAATTATTTATATAATAAATATCCTACCTTGAAATGAAGCTATGTCGATACAGAAACAGAATTGTTCGTCCTTTTCAGTTTAAATAATATCCGAGGCCAGTGTAACGAACGATAACTTCCGTTGAAATATTTGCAATCATTTTCAAGCGTTAATTGCTTCTCTATATTGCCAAGATATAAAATCCATGAAATAACTATGACAGGTACAAAAGAATAGTCGACTTACCCTCCATAAAGTCCTTGCAGTGAATGAAATCCATTTGTGACGAGTCAAACTATCTTTTCCTACCATTCCTGTCGTTTTCCTTTTGTTAACTATTTATTACTTGCCTTACAATGACGTTACTTTCGTTGCAATGACGTCACATTTGGATGTGTTTACTTCCGGTTGAGAAAATATCATTTTAAAAATAGAAAACGAGTGCAATGAGTGAATTACACGCAAATTATCACGTGTCGGATTCCTTGTTTCTTTCCTTTATCGAGAAGGAATTTAATTTAATTTTTCTCTCTAGTTCTTAGTATTTTTAGATCACCTAGAGCCAAAGGCTCAAGGTGAGCTATTCTGATCACTCTGTGTCCGTCGTCCCGTCGTCCGTCGTCCGTCGTTAACTTTTAGCTTTAAACATCATCTCCTCCTGAACTGCAAGAACAATTTCCACCAAACATCACAGGAATGTTCCTTTGGTGGTCCTCTTTCAAAATTGTTCAAAGATTTAAATTCCATTGAGAACTTTGGTTGCTGCGGCATCAGAAAAGGGACAAAATGTCCGAACTTTAAAAATCTTCTCCTCCGAATCTGCCTGTCAGATTCAAATATAATTTGGTAGAAATGTTCCTTGGGTGACCCTCTATAAAAATTGTTCAAGCCATACTGATTGGTCGAAAAACATGGCAGTCAGGCGGCATCAAAAAAGGGGCAAAATGACAATACTTTAATAAAGCATCCTTATAAAAGTGCTTGTCTGATTTAAAGATAGTTTTGTAGAAATGTTCTTTCATTGATCATCTACATACTTTGTCAAGCCATATTGATTTGTTGAAAGGCATAGCAACCAAGCAGCATCAGAAAAGGAGTAATTAAACTTTTTGCTTCAAATGACATATGGTTATTAGATTTATGGTCTAAGGGAGGTAACACTTGGCAGAGTATTATGCAAGGGTTGTCTTCAACAGGAAGTGGAAAGTTTCTGGTCTCAACAGCAGATGGAAATAAAAGTTTGTTATTGAAAGTGAACAAGCAATTATGACATGATTTGTCATGGACATGAATGTTCTTTTGTTGATCCTCTTTCAAAATTGTGCAAAGACTTGCATTCTATGTAAAACTTTGGTTGCTGCAGCATCAGAACATGAGTAAAACGACCAAACTTTAAAATCCTTTTCCTCCATAATCTGCTTGTCAGACTCCAAGATAATTCAGTAGAAAGAATCCTTAAGTGACCCTCTAAAAAAAACTGTTCAAGCCATATTGGTTTATATTAAAAACAGATCAAGAAAGGTGCAAAATGACAAAAACTTAATAATTCAATTCTAATTGAAGTTCTTGTTAGATTTCAAGATATAAATGACCTTTACTTATAAGCTGTTTCTTGAGAAGTGTTCACTCCTTGAAGTTCTAATTGCACTCCTTGATCTTTTTCCCAGATATTTCTACTAATTTACTATCAATCAGGTGATCGATTTAGGGTCATCTTGGCCCTCTTGTTTTATTTGTCAAAACATACGAATATCGTGAATGCGGGTTTTACCGGTTACGAAATTAATAGGTTACGGTAATTTGTCCGTCCAGTAAGACCGGAAGCAAAATGGCCGAAAAAAAGTGCTATATGGGGTTGAGATTTGATATGTGAAAAACAGTAAGATTGTACTGAATTCTCGTTGTTTTGATCTCGTATGATGTGTTCGTACGGGTAACATATAGGCGTGCTTCGCTCGAGCCTTTGGCTCGAGCTTTCACACGTATAACCTGCTATAATCTCATAAGCATCAGTTTGGGTTCATGCCAAGGCAGTATTTTATATAACCAGAACAATTTACACTCAACACGTGGAAAATAAACAATATAATGGCGGCGACTTCGACTGAGAACTCGAGTCGCATATTTATGGATGTTGGGATGTGCCTTTTAGTTACACAAGTATGATATAACCTACTATAATCTCATAAACATCAGTTAGGGTTCATGCCAAGGCAGTATTTTATATAACCAGAACAATCTACACTCAACACGTGGAAAATAAAGGTCAAATTACGCTAAATACATCCGCGGGCCCCTTTGATCTACAGCCAAGTAGTGCGTAAACAAAACTTTGTTTGCCTAGAAATGGTTGTACATCTGGCCCAGACTGCATTGGATATGTGACAATGGGTGTAAATTCTTTGTAAATATGTAGAGGATGAACTGGAACTGTTTGATTTGATCATTTTAGGTATGTTGACCTTGTGTGAAAGTGAAAGTAGAGTATGGGTAAACCCATTTTCAGCCTAGCTGGATTGTGGTAAAAAGGATGGTCCCCATCTTCACAGAGCGAGTTCTTTCTTGCATAATACATGACCCCACATTTTCTATGGATTATTTTAAAGGTAAGAAGTATCTCTTTTCAATGATATATGGTGTTCTACATGGGAAACGCTTAGAAAATGTGACAAACGAGGGTTGAAGCTGGTTGATTTACATGTAAACAAAGAAGGAATTTATTTGGTGTATTGTGACCTAAACAATATAATGGCGGAGGCGACTTCGACTGAAAACTCTAGTCGCATATCAAAACCTCCATCAAAATTCTCCGATTGTTTGATGGGCGACGATTTCGATCAAATGCTCGAAGATATGCCTGTTAATAATGAACCCTCAAAAACTGAAATTACAGTCGAACACCCACAATGTGATGGCAAAACTAACAATGTAACCTTCAAAACTTCGCCGTCACGAATTGACCTGTGGAAAAAACCGATTATAAGCTATTTTGGTCAATCTAAAACCACATTACTCAAAGAAGGTTCAGTAATCAAAGTGAAATGTGACATCAACACTAATAAAAACTGTTCAATAAAGATGAACTTTTTCAACACAGGTTCAGTAGTCATTCAAGGTGCCAAATGTTCATCATTTGTAGATCATTATTTTTCAAAACTTAAAAGCAAAATTGACTCGGACTTTGACAATGATGTTTTTATCAATAGCACAGCTGTCGATGTACATGATGAAAGCGACAATGATTGTAGTCAAACAAAACTGAAACAGTTTAGTATTGTTGAAAAAGATCCAAACAATAATTCTACTGAATTGAAACATGCAGTTGATGACAACAAAACATCAACACCCTCCAAAGAAAGGAAATTGTCTGTCAACAATATGTCTACTCCTAAAGATCGTGTTCTACAACATGGCAAGCCAATAGACTCGAGATTTTCTGACATTCATACAATTTTATCAACCATTGATAACTCCATGAAAACCTTTGTAAATATGCTATCAGATCTTAAGCACTCTACTGATGACATTCCAAACAACATGCAATCCGTGATAACCGAGATTGTGTCAATAAACAAACAAAAAATCATGGAACATCTTGTTCTAATTGAAACTAAAATGAAACATTCAAATCAAACTTAAGACTCTCTTCATATAAAGTCTAACCTAATAGACTCTCAACTGAAGAAAATGGATGCAGCACACAATGAAAACACAAACTTGTTGTCAAATATAACCTCTTTGGTTATAAATCTCCAAGACCGCGTTGATCAATTAGAGATAAAGCTCTCAAATACTCTGCAAGACGGTAATACCCAGAGCGATCAACAACCAACACGTTCAAGTCCAAACAACACAACAGAGTTAGAAACTCAAGATCAACAACCAACACGTTCAAGTCCAAACAACACAACAGAGTTAGAAACTCAAGATCAACAACTAACACATTCAAGTCAAAACAACACAACAGAGTTAGAAACTCAAACTCCGACAAAATCACATATTAACAATAATTTTGTCACCAAAGATAATGATCAACACAAAATTATTTCCGATCACCAAAATATGGAGGAACCAGGTCGGTCTGGTCCTAAAATAGATTGTGATTATCTTATTCTTAGTGATTCAATATTAAGAAAGATTCAACCAAACCGATTCACTCCGAAACAAAAAACCGTGAAACGATTTATTCGAGGAGGTGCAAATACATGTATCAGCTTTATTGCGAAAAACGGTACAAAGTTTAAGCCAAAAAACATCCTCATCCACGTTGGAACGCGGGACTTACAAAGTGAAGGAGTCAAAGAAGAGGTGTTTAAAAATTTAATAGAGATGGCTTCCAAAACTTGGAATGATGCCAACATTTTCATTTTGCCAATAGTAACGAGAAAAGATATTCCAAATGAAGATATCAATGAAGCAAATAAAGTACTTAAATCTGTGTGCAACCTTTTCCCGCATGTCTGTCTCATTGATCCTTTTGAGCCATCTGAGGACATGTTCTATGATGATGTACACTTGAACAACACTAGAGGTCTCCCAAGCATGGTGAAACACTTGAAACTGGCTATGAATATTTATCGACCAACTGAAAACCATGGCTTTAGGCCAACACAGAGACCCACCGAAAACCATGGCTTTAGGCCAACACAGAGACCAACCGAAAACCATGGCTTTAGGCCAACACAGAGATATATAAACAATACGAGCCGTCATGTAAACAATCGGCATGAAGACAACAATTATGGTCTTTACACAAAGCAGCAATATTCATCGCCCCCTTATTCCACAGCACCATATGTTACCAACAACTGGGATATAGAAAGACCAACATCTAATCCAACCATGGATCCTCACCCAATTACACCACCTGCTTACATGCAAGGAAGTACACACTATCAACAACCCAATGTATTTCCGCAACCAAACACTATGCCTTGGTTACCACCTCCAAATCTTCAGCATCCACTCATGCCTTGGCAAAATCCATGGCAATGGCCCCCGTTTGGCCAGTGGGGTACTAACGCAGCATTCCCTCCAAATGAATCTCAAAATCATGTTTAGGTCATTTTTGCATACCTTTAATGAACATTTCTGTCAATATTGTGTACTATGTATTCTTTTATTTTATTTTGTTATACACTTTACATTGTGCATATCATTAGCATTGATTAGGTTGTAATCAAGTGTACTTCTATGTTTTGAATCTATACATGCAATGCATGTATGATTGCAACTGGTCATTTTTTTATTTTTTTTTTATTTTTTTTATTTTATTTTTATTATTATTATTTGTATTATCTAGTCAAATAACATACTAGTCCCATTTGAAAAAGTGTTATGTGAACAATATTAAGTATATTGAAAAAGTACTATCAATAAGTATGACCAATATTTAACATTTGATCTTTACTAAGAAAAGAAAAAAGATACTTTATCATGTAGATGCATTTGAATTCTTTTTTATTTTTTATTTTTATTTTATATAGATCTATATCATTTTACACACCCAACATCCCTAAATGAATAACATTGTCAATTCCTCATGCCAAAACATTTATCACCCCATAATTCACTAAAGACTGCTATGTGGAATATTGAAGGATTAACAACAGATAAATCGCAAGATCCTTACTTCCTTGAAACAATTTCCAAGTTTCATATAGTCAGTTTTGTAGAAACTTGGACTAATGCTGACCAAAATATATGTTACCAGAATTTAATCTGATATCTTCAAGCAGTAGAAAAAAACACAAAAGAGCCAGACGTCGATCATTCTGGCGGTATCAACATATTTGTAAAAAAATCTATAAAAAATGGAGTAAAATCAATTCATAATGAGCATTCTGATATAGTTTGGGTTAAACTTGATCATACATTTTTCAATTTAAACAAAGACATATATTTGGCTGCTGTTTATGTATCGCCTGAAAACTCCAGTTGTAATGTACCAGATGTTAACTCTGTATATGCCCATTTACTGTCTGATATTGAAAAATATGGTAAATTAGGGGATATAATGGTGCAGGGTGATTTTAATGCCTACACAAATACCTCGCCCGACTATGTGTCATTTGATGAATCTAAACAACCATATGTAGATGATGATTATTATGTAGAAGACAGTATAATGCCAAGAAATAATCTTGACCCCCAAACGTATTAATAATAGTGGTAGATGTTTGCTTGATCTTTGTAAAGAAACGAGCCTTAGAATATTGAATGGAAGAACGATTGGTGATTTGCATGGTAAACAATCATGCATAACATATAATGGATGTAGCCTTGTTGATTATACACTTGTGTCTTCTGATTTACTTCGCTTAGTTGGTTATTTTGAAATCCATGACTTAACATCACTATCAAATCATTGTCCAATTAGTTGTACATTGTTAACTCTTTTCTATGTCACACAATTTGTTAACCAAACACGGCTGGATCCCCTTCCAGGAATATTTATTTGGTCACCTGAAGCCATAGATTCATATGTGAAGGATATCAACAGTAAAGAGACTCAAACTAAATTAGCATCGTTTACAAATAACTCTATTACCAGCAGTGATTCAGCTGCACAATCATTTACATCAATTTTATATGAAAGCGCAATTAAATCAGCAAAATTAATTAACAAAATGCCTAATTTAAAAAATAGAAAAAAATCTAAAAGAAAACCATGGTTCTCTGACTCTTGCAATGATTTGCGCAACACGGTTAAAAGTTACGAAAAACTTGTTAACAAATTCCCATACAATAACACTTACAGGAAATCTTTCTACTCCTGCCGCTCAAAGTATAGAAGAGTTTGTAAAAAGGCAGAAAGATCATACAAAAAGAAAATATGTTCCGAAATAAGTTCAAATGTTAATAAAGACCCAAAAACATTTTGGAATCTTTTACAAAAATTGAGTAAATCTTGTAATAATGATAATTCTGAACATTTGATACAAGATGAATTTATCAGTTATTTTAAAAAACTAAACAAAACTGACCAGAGTTTTAACCCATTTCAAGAAACAATTCTCAAATTTTTTGAAATATTATTCAATGATCTTCAAAAAGACAACAGGACAGATGAATTGCATGAAAACATTAAAAGCGGTGAGATTGTAAAGGCAATCAAGTCTCTTAAAAATGGGAAAAGCACTGCTACTGATCTCATTTCAAATGAAATGTTGAAAAATGGCATATCAGTCTTAACAAAACCATTACAAAAGCTATTTAACTTTATCTTAAATAATGGAAGTTTTCCCAAAGCTTGGAATGAGTCATTTTTAGTACTAATACATAAAAAGGGTAGTAAAAGCGACCCTGGTAATTATCGAGGTATATCCATAACCTCAAACCTGGGAAAATTATTTAATAAAATAATCCTCTCTCGCTTACTCGCTCACATTACTGCTAACAATTTAATAAGCAATAACCAGATTGGCTTCAAAGCAAAAAATCGAACTGCTGATCATATCTTTTCAGATCTAGTTGTAGTTTGTGATGTATCATTAAATGCTCTATTGTATGCCGATGATATCGTATTATTATCCGATAGCATGGAGGGTTTGCAAAATTGTCTGAATGCATTAAGTAATTATTATTCCTCTTGGAAACTACAAGTAAATACAGAACAATCAAAAGTAATAGTTTTCAATTCAAATGGAAAGTCCTTTATTAACGAATTTTATTACAATGACGAAACCTTAGAGACAGTCAGTAATTATTGTTACTTAGGTATTAATATTAGATATAATGGTAGCTTTAATGTCGCCATCACTTCTCTTATGGAAAAAGCTAGGAAAGCATATTTTAAAATAAAGAAAACAATAGGATTAGATAATCCTTGTAAACTTCTGGAAAAACTTTTTGATTCTTTAGTAGCCCCTATTCTCCTTTATTGCAGCGAAATTTGGGGTATTACCTCGACATTTAAAGACACTGATCCCTATGACAAATTACATATAAAATTCATTAAAGAAATCTTGGGAGTTCACTGTAAAGCCTCGAATGATGCATGTCGTTCCGAACTTGCTAGGCTGCCATTAAAAAAAAAGATAATGTTATCCAGCATTAAATTCTTGGACCATTTAATCACTTCAGAAGGAAGTGTAGTTCACCAAATATATAATGCTACGAAAATGAGCAACCCATGGGTAAAAAAGTTAAATATTATCATTCAAAATTTAGGTTTATCATATTTGTCAAACGTTAAGACACTATTAAACCACTTTTTGGTTTTATAAAACAAAGAATAATTGACCAGGGTCTTCAGGAACAACATGCAAATATTTCAGCATCTCCAAAATTAACATTTTTCCAGAATGTTTACATAATGAACGAACGTGCAGCTTATGTTGATGCTTTAAGAAATAGATCAGATCGATCCTCATTATGTAAATTAAGAGTAAGTGCTCATAACCTTGCCATTGAAAGAGGAAGATATTTTAAAGTGCCCAGGGGTCAAAGAATTTGTGAAATCTGCAAAAGTGATGACATTGAAAATGAACAGCACATGCTACTACATTGCAGAGGGTACTCCAATATCAGAGAGACTTTTGAATTCAAATTGTCCAAAATTTCTCAAAAAAGTAACACTTATATGTACGATATGTATAAGATAAGGCTTATACTTAATAATAAATCTTCCACGGCACTTAAACTATCTTCCTCTTTCGTAACAAATTGTTTTATTGTGAGAAGTAATCTATTGCAATAGATTTTCATTATACATGTATTTTATATTCACATAAATGTTTGCATTTTATAACCATGTTTAACCATGCGGTCATTACCATTTATTGTAAATGCGTTTGTGCCAATCAAATATTGTCTAAAATATTGTCTATTGTCAAAAAAAAAAGTATATATTCCTAGAACTAACAAGAGACAATTTCTTGACACAACATGTCAAACAAGCTACCAGATATAGAGATAATAACACACCATCAATACTAGACCTAGTATTAACTAATGAAGAAGACATGATAGACAAAATAACCCATTTGCCAGGTCTAGGCAAAAGCGATCATGAGATTTTAGAGATAAAATTCTCATGTTATACGACAAGGGTGAAGAAAATAACAAATAAGTGAAATTACCATAAAGGCAATTATATTAAAATTGGTGAAGACATTTCATCAATCAACTGGGACTCAGTTATTGACGGAAATATAAACAAATCTTGGGATACCTTAGCCGATAAACTTAACAAATTCATTGATGACCACATACCAGTGTGCAAGGAAAACCCAAGACATAGTAATAAACTTCCGTTCATAGACAGAGATACCAAGGAAAAATTGAACAAAAAACATAGAACATGGAAAAAATATATTCATTGCAAAACAAATGTAAACTTTGACAAATTCAAATGTGCAAGAAACAAAGCAACTGAAGCGATCAAATTAGCCAAATATAACCACGAAAAAGATCTAGCAACAAAAATCAATATAAACAACAAACTATTTTGGAACTATGTTAGAAATAATAGCAAAACTGCATCAACTATAGGAAATCTACACGACACTGAAGGAAACATCATAGACGATGACCGAGAGCGAGCAAATATGTTTAACAATTATTTTGCTAGCGTATTCAATGCAAACATAAACTCTGTACTACCAGTATTTCAAGAAAGGGAATATACTTCCACCTTAAACAACATAAACTTCACTGAAGAAGACGTCTCGAAAGTAATAAAAGACCTCAATCCTAACAAATCCCCAGGACCAGATGGAATTCATCCAAAAATATTGGTAGAATGCAAAGATCAATTGACAACACCTCTAACACAAATCCTCAACAAATCAATGACAAATGGAGAAATACCTAAACAATGGAAAAAAGCGAATGTCACACCAATCTACAAATCTGGAAACAAACACAAACCAGAAAACTATAGACCTATAAGTATAAGCTCCGTTTGCTCAACTATAATGCAAACAATTGTAAAAAACAAAATTACAGAACACATGATAAGAAATAATCTATTCTCAAAACATCAATTTGGGTTCATGAAAGGGAAATCTTTCCCTCTACAACTACTAGAGGTACTAGAAGATTGGACAGACGCCCTTGACAATGGAAACGAACTAGACATCATAGTCTACGACTTCAGGAAGGCATTTGATACATTACCTTATAACAAATTATTACAAAAAATAGAAGCCTATGGAATCAAAGGAAAACTCCTAGATTGGATAAAATACTTTTTATCCAACAGAACACAATAAGTGGTCATAAACACGGTACACTCAAACGAAGTACCAGTTCTCAGCGGGGTACCCCAAGGTAGCGTCCTGGGACCAACACTATTCCTAATTTTCATCAACGATCTCCCGGAAGTCGCAGAAACAATCGTGAAATTATTTGCAGATGATACCAAAACATACAACATTGTCAACTGTCGCGAGGACCATGAACTACTACAAAGAACAACATACCAATCCAGTGACTGGTCACACACATGGGACCTCGAGTTCAACGCTAAAAAGTGCAAAAGGCTTCACTGAGGAAAAAACTCGGATACAGGAGATTATTTCATGAAAGGCTTGGACCTAAAGAGAAGTCATTACAAATGTTGAGGAAGAGAAAGACTTGGGAGTCATTGTTGATAAGAATCTTAAATTCCACACACATATTACTTCCAAAATTAAAATTGCGAACCGAAACCTCGGAATCATCTTTAGAACCTTTACATATATGGACAAAACGATATTCTTACACCTATATAAATCGATAGTCAGACCTCACCTGGAGTACGCAAGTACAGTATGGTCACCCCACACAAGAAAACACCAGATAGCCATAGAAAATGTACAAAGACGAGCAACCAAAATGCTATCCAACATACAATTCCTGCCTTATCCCGATCGATTAAAACACCTAGGAATCCCATCATTGGAATATAGAAGACTAAGAGCAGACATGTTGCAAGTCTTCAAAATTCTCAACAAATACGATCTAACCTCCAAAGAGGATTTCCTTATCCTGTCAAACTACAACAAAACAAGAGGAAATAGTCTAAAATTATTCAAAAAATCATCTAATACAAACCTAAGGAAAAATGCCTTTAGCATCAGGATAGTGGATCATTGGAACTCGCTCCCAGACGCAGTCGTACTATCATCAAGCATAAATGCCTTTAAAAACAGTTTAAATAAACACTGGACCAATCACCCTTCAAAATTCAACCCACGCTGCCACTTGTCAACAAATACAAGATATGTAACAAACTTAATATATGGACCATTAGAAGCCGTAGGCTTTCCAGCGGTCTCTGAACCGTAAGTAACCGTAAGTAATCTTCTGGTTTGACAACACTGGTTGCTGAAATAGGCGTGAATTTAGAGGTAAATTTGAATACCAGCTTTCGCGTCCATGATTGCTTGAAAAGGAGCAGGAAACATGCTATTTCTGACTGCATCCACAGATTGCCTATTGTTTTGAGAGTCTAAGCAGCTCTTCAATTTTACACTTACATCCAGCGTTTGTGTTGGATGATTTTTTGAGTAAAGGGTAACATTGCTCTTTTTGTCCTACTTGTTTCATCCTGTTTCAGCCCACTTTTGTGGCCAATTCTTTCCATAATATTGACTGAGAGTGTGAATTCAAGTCATTTTCTGGCACTCCTTGATACAGAAAAAATCTTTTAATAATACCAGAAGGATAATATGAGAAATATTGAGAGAATAAAAGTTGGGGTGTCAGGATACAAACAAAATCAGCTTTCAACTGTGTATTGCCTTATGGTGAAAGAGAGACAACCCAAGTCGGCATGATACAAACACGACCGAAAAGAGTTGTATCCCTTTACTTAGACATGTAACAATAAAGACGACTTTATGAAACAGAACTGCAACTACATTTTATCACAAGATGTAGCTACAACTCAGCACCACAAAGCTATTAACTAACTTGTAACATTACATTCCAGATTCACATCTTCCCACTATACAACAAATCCGAAATGCGTCGGTATGTAAACATGATGCTACCAAAAGTTTACCCTTTCTAACATACAACAAATCTGCAGTAGACGAGGGCAGAAAACATGTAAATTATATATAACCTTAAGGTATAATTGAAAACATCGTGGCAAAATGAGAAATTGATTGTTTTGAGCAATTTCTTTATTTGTCATAATGTTTTCTCTGGACTAGTTTAAAGAAACGCCTAGGTAGTGCAGCAATTGAGGGTTGAAACTGGTCGATTTACATTGAAACAAGCAATTTCTCTTTTTGCCACAAAATGCCAGGAAAAACGTGTTGGTATTTGTCTAGGAGTTCTCATTCGACCGGCTCTCTATGCTATGTTTTTGATTAAAAGTACGTTATGGACCAAGCACCTGGGTTTGTCATGTTATTATGCCACAATGTGTATGTGAACTGGTCGCCGTGATATGACTAAATAATTGTTGAAATCGGCGTTAAACTCCAATCAAACAAACTCTCAATCATTCAAACGAAGTAAGTGATGACTGTATGAATCCCTCAATAGTATTTGTTGAGCTTAACCCTTTCCCACACACAACTAATATTCACACATGATGGAATATCCGATAAAATGAAGTAAAATTACTTACTAGAGGTAAAAATATTCCCCCCTTGCGTGTGGAGATAATCGTTATGTTTTAGTCTCATCAAAACTGTCATCTACCTTAGGTTAAGCACAGGATGAAAACATGTATTGACTGGCCTAAATAAGGAATTTGTTTTGTATTTGGGTTTGACCTTTTGAAATCACAAATAATTATCATTTGAAATCTAGCTTCAAGCACAAACAAGTCATGCATTCTTATCCCGCCGTTTACCTTTTCCCACCTGCATTTATGCAGAAAATGGGTAATTGGGAAATTAATAGCGGGGTTGCTGTAGAAAGGAAATTGCTAAACAGATGTGGTCTTTATCACAGGTATGACTGAACATTGGTCGGAAATGCCTTATGATTGTTGTTTTGTTCAGAAAGACGCTCACTTAGTCTTAAATGAAGGGTTATTGGCGTTGCACAGGCCCAAATAAAAAGTCAAACGCATCGGCTATGAATTAGTATGGGGTTCATCGTAGTGAGGAAATCAGATTTTATATAAAAAATTGTTGGGGGGAAGCCAGAAAACACACGAGAAGGTGCACGGGTCGACGTGATATGAATGAACATTTGTTGAAAACGGCGTAAGACCCCTATCGATCAATCAATGAGTGCAGATCAACTAAAAAATACCGATTTCGTATATCTGAATTGGTAAAAGATGACTGATAACTACGGTGTTCCGTTAGGGCCATCGTTGTTTCGCGGTTTCGACAGTACGATAACGCGATGCGAAAGTGCGAAAACGCGATGCGAAAGTGCGATATTAATAGCGTACTTTCGCATCGCACTTTCGCGATTTCGCATCGTGTTATCGTGGTTTCGACCCAGTCAGTGCAGGGTCGATAGTACGAAAATGCGATGCGAAACCACGATATCGCGATGCGAAACTGCGAAACCACGATACGAGGAGGCGATATCAATATCGTACTTTCGCATCGCACTTTCGCGATTTCGCATCGTACTATCGCATCGCGTTTTCGTACTATCGCATCGCGTTTTCGCACTATCGCATCGCGTTATCGTACTATCGCATCGCGTTATCGTACTATCGACCTACGGTCGACAGTACGATAGTAATATCGACCTAGGGTCGACAGTACGATAACGCCATACGATAGTACGAAAACGCGATGCGATAGTACGAAAGTGCGATGCGAAAGTACGATATTAATATTGCCTACTCGCATCGTAGTCTTGCAGTTTCGCATCGCATTATCTTACTGTCGACCCTAGGTCGATAGTACGATAACGCGATGCGATAGTACGATAACGCGATGCGATAGTACGAAAACGAGATGCGATAGTACGAAAGTGTGATGCGAAAGTACGATATTTATATCGCCTCCTCGCATCGTGGTCGCGCAGTTTCGCATCGCGTTTTCGCGCTTTCGCATCGCGTTATCGTACTATCGCATCGCGTTATCGTACTGTCGACCCTAGGTCGAAACCTCGAAACAACGATGACCCTAACGGAACACCGTAGATAACTGATAACTCGTTAATCTTGCAACTATGTATCGTTGACTGATCCGGGCCGACACATTCCGTCTCAGGGGGATAGAGGTATAGAGTAATGACTCCTGAAACAGAAAATCCACAGGAGGCGAAAAGTGTATATCCGGGTAAGTCTGCGCGGCATGCTTAGGCTGAACCGGTTCGATACTTTACGTAGAGTCCACAATGTTGGTTTTCTCGCGGGACGGCTCATTTTCGATCGTATTTTTCGGATTGTTACTTTTGGCGAACGAGGGGAATCCTCTTGTGAGATGTCTCGGTGGGCAAGAATATTTTGATCTTCACATTGAATAGCATTCATTTTGCATTTTGATCTCTCAAAGACTATAGGTTTCTTTTAATTAAGTTCTATAAATTAAATTGATATGCTTTATGCAATGACAACAAACAAAAACAAAATATATATTGCTCTAAAATTTATATTCAATAAAGGTTTCACATGCTCTTTCACGTGGGAATGGCGTAAGTAAAACGGAAGTAAGTCGTGTTAGTCACAATCATAAATGTATTTGGACGAAAAGAAATCGAACGTTATCAGTAACGTATGATATCATGTTTGTGAGAAACCAACCAGAAAGCCAAACATCTTCCAATTACTTGGATTGTGATGTTTTAAACGTCATGAGAGAACAAATGGGAATATTTTTTTTGTGTGGTTAATACTAAATCTGAATGAACCTTTGTAAACCAGATGTAAACGTTCCTTTAAATGGAAAATGTTAAAATTGACGGCTTTGTACACACTTGCAGTATTCTACTTCAATGTCTCCTATTTGTTTGCAATATTAACAATATTCTATAAAAGATTAACTGTTCTATTTTCAAGATCTAACCTGTTGTCCTCAAACTTTTACAAAACATATGAGCCGTCCCACAAGAAAAACAACATTATGGTCTCTGCGTTATGTATCGACCCAGATCAGTCTGCGGAGTCCGCGAAGGCTAAACCGGGCCGACACATTCCGCTTTGGGGGATAGAGGTATACAGTAATGATTCCTGAAACCGAAAATCTAAAGGAGGCGACAATCGTCTATCCGGGTTAGCATGCGCGGCATGCTTAGGCTGATCAGAATCGATACTTTACGCAGAGTCCACTTTATTGGTTTTCTTATAGAATGGCTCATATTACCCTAACAAAATAACCTATCGTCTACATAGTTTGAATGAAGGATTTCCATCATCTACTGACTTACCTTCTTCTCGTATGCACGTTTGACATCCGGGGCATTCGGTCCCATCTTTCAATTTAAGCATCGTCTGCACTCTGCATTCTATGGAAGCCCTGGAGGGCAACTTTGACTTGCGTCTAATGACTTGCGACTTTTGACTTAAGACTTTTGACTTAAGACTTTTGACTTAAGACTTATGACTTGTGACTTTTGTAATTTATACCTTGTCTGGTCTATAACTTCACAAGTAATTGTTGTATCGTCATGATGCTAGGTACAAATGATCACCATGATAAGCAGGTGTGTCGCATACAAAACCAATGACTCTATGTCAAAGGCCAAGCTTGCACTAAGAGGTCAAAGTCCAATTTCTTTAGATTGATACTTCCTTGGCCATTTCTTTTCTAGGCATTGTCATATATTCATTTTACTTAGTACTAATGTTCACACTGGCGAGTAGGTGTGTTAAGTACAAGGCCAATGACTCTATGTAAAAGGTCAAGGTCACACTAAGAGACCAAATGTCAACAGTTGATAATTTATACCGTATCTGGGCAATACATTTATATGCCATTGTCATAGTTTCGTAGTTCTTGGCAGAAATGTTCATTCTGATTAGTAGCAGGTCATGGTGGAGACACTTGACTCCTTGTCAAAGGTTAAGGTCACAGTTGGAGGTCAAGGGTTAAAGTTTGGCAATAACAATTTGTTGTCGTATTTTCATACAACAGGTAGAAATGTTCATTCTGATGAAAGGGTGTGTCACATCTAAAACCCATGACAGTCAATGTTCAAGGTCACACTAAGAGCTCATAAGTACAAAATGCTTGACAATAATGGGCTCGACATGTTGCCCACGGGCATTTAGTTGAACTAGGGTACCAATCCTCACACAATTGTTTTGTGGTTAGTTGTTGCGCACTCTAGCTGTACATTTTATATGGCTTCAGTGACACCGTGGTTATGGCCCATAACGTAGATATTTAAATTGTGGACACATTTCTGTGAGTAGATCTTAGCTGACTTAAATTTCGATGAAAAAAAGCTGAATGCTGGCGGTTTGTACAGTTAATACTGGTAAACCGCTAGGTATGCGACGCCTTGGTTATCCCTTTGAAGCCACAGACGAGTTTGAAACTCGGTCATGTGCGTTAAGAACTAAGTCACAATGTCAAGTAACAGATAACCTTCTGAATCCCTGATTTCTTTATAGAACTGTTTTAGCTGAATTTTACCGACCAAGAGCGTTTCTGTTTATACAGCACATACCAAATGTTTCCGGTCAAGGGTTTGATACAGCAATAAAAGGAAAACTTTCATTTACAACAAAATGCAATGCTTTAATTTCAGTGAAATTATTCACATTCTCTATTAACATGAAAGGAAACAAAAGCAAAAATATACAATAGATCAAAACACAAAGAACAGTTCTCGGGAAAGTCATTCTTAAGATATTAGACAGGCCATGTTAAGCAGACTACGAATAATTCATCCCTTTAGTCTTTCTGAAGGTTGATGTTCAACTAGCAAGATATTATATGTGACGCATGGTGCTTATGGTCAATTTTAAACATGTTGGTATATATTCTGAAAATATAATCTTATCCGAGATATATGATGTAGATCTACATTCCAATGCAAAATTCTACGGATTTATGTTTATATCATCATCTATAAAAAAACTTAAAATGTTTAATTGTTAGGCTAACAGCTAACAAATAAGCGTAGAAAGAAAATTACTATGCATAATATTCTTATCCATTTAGTCAACTTATGTGTACTGAAAAAACAATATTTTCCCAATATGTTCATGCAAGTTGCACAACGCAACGCTAAATGCTTTTCTTCTTTTTTTGCGTTCTGAAATTGACTATATGCTAATTGACTAGATTTGTTCATGACGTTAATGACGTCACTTTAATGCTCAGTTTTGACGTAACGTCATTTAAGCCAGGAGCCCGGTTTTCGCAGATTGGACCTCATATTTTATTTGTACTTTTTGCAAAGTTGTCAAGCTGGACAGACATTTGCCACTGTGAAAGACATGCACAATGGGTCGATATTTGGCTCGCAAAAGATACTAGTAACACGCCAAAGTAGTTTGTGACTTGCAATTCATGATAAACGCCGACTAATTCAGCAAGCTACTTGTGACTATTGACTTACAACTTGTGACTTACAACTTGTAACTTACAACTTGTGACTTACAGCTTATGACTTACAGCTTGTCACTTACAACTTGTGACTTACAGCTTATGACTTACAGCTTGTGACTTACAGCTTGTGACTTACAGCTTGTGACTTACAGCTTGTGACTAGTGACTTACAACTTGTGACTCATGAATTAAAGTAATATAAGACACTGTACGAGTGGATAAGGTAAAATCTAAACATGTGCCATGTAAGTCGCTCACCTGAGAAAATTGCTATCGCTGCTATGCAGTTCTATGTAAAACGAATGTTCCCAGGGGCGAGGCTGATTTGAACCCCAAGGGCATAATTTGAACAATCATGGTAAAGGACGACTAGAAGCTGCTGCATATCAAATATCCAAGCTCTAGGCCGAACCGTTCAAAGATTTTCAAACCTATATAATGAAGCTCTACAGTCAATGAGCCCGACACAATTTGATACATGTATACAGGGCACACATAATTTACAAGTAACCCAGAAACATCGACATGATTTGAACAAACATTTTAGAGGTTCACAAGAAAATGAAACATACCAAATGTCTTAGATCTAGGGCTTGCAGTTTTGGACAAGAAGATTTTTAAAGGTTTTTCCTATATAACTCTATGTTAAACATGTGACCCCTGGGGCGGGGCCAATTTTGATCCAATGGACATGATTTGAACAAACTTTGTAGAGGTCCACTAGACAATGCTACATACCAAATAGTAGCAGTTTGTGACGAGAAGATGTTTTAAGTTTTTCCTTACGATTGCATGGAATTAATTTCTTTGATCAATTTTGGTAGAGGACCATGCCGGGATGCTACCTATGAAGTTTCATTAAAATCCCACTTTTGATTCTTGAGAAAGAGTTGATTTTGTAAATTGCTAACGGACGGACAGACGGACGGACGGACGGACGGACGGACGGACGGACGGACGGACGGACGGACGGACGGACGGACGGACGACGGTCCATCGCGTAAGCTGACCTGGCATTTGGCCAGTATAGCTAAAAATTACTTTTGAAATAATTGCCTGGACAAGGTATATATTACACATTTTTGACATTTGACCTTTAAGTGTGACCTTGACCGTTGACATAGATTCATGGGTCTTTGTACGCAACACGCCTACTCACCAGGGTAAACAATTATACAACTGTGTATAAAGATACAACAATAACTTGTGAAGTAATGGCCTGGACAACGTATAAATTACACATTTTTTACCTTGGACCTATAACTGTGACCTTGACCTTTGACATAGAGTCTTCGGTCTTATACACGACACGCCTTCACACCAGGGTGAACATTTCTACAAAGATTCATGACTATTCAACAATAAATTGTAAAGAAATTGTCAAGACAAGGTATAAATAACATATTTTTGACCTTTGACCGCTAAGCGTGACCTTGATCTTTGACATAGAGTCATAGGTTATGTACGCAACACACCTACTCATCAAGGCAAATAATACTACTAAGTATTATGAAGATAAAACAATAACTTGTGTGGTTATGCCCTGAACAAGCCATCTTTTACGCTCGTTCTCGAAATGCCCGCCAATATAACACCGAATACACAAGTCATAACTCAAAAGTAAAAAGTTCAAGTCAAAAGTCAAAAGTCATTAGTCGCAAGTCAAACTTGCCCTCCAGGGCTTCCATAGCATTCTTCGTCTACAGGCTGTCGTCTGAGACATCGCAGTGAATCGACGTCAGGGCATTTTAATCCTATCGCACTTCCAATCGCTAAAATGAGTACTATGAAATTAATAACATAGTTGACACAACACAGTGACTCGCCATGAGCATTGCTATTGCGACTGTGATCACGGGTCGTCTATGCTGTTTAACCCTACTGTCATGTAGTAACATATGGAAACTCTTTATAAATGAAGGTATCATTTCTGAAAATAGTTGAAAATATTGTTGCAAAAAGGAGAAATTGCTCGTTTTGAGCAATTTTTTCTTTTGTCATAATATGTTTAAAAGTCGCCTGCTGCAGATACGTCGTAATGCGACTACAAGTCGGAAAAGGGTTAATTAAAAGTTCTTCCAAAGCCAATATCTCATTTTACCCTTTGCCTCATATAGACGCTTTTTGACGCCTCTGCAGCAGACGGCCTTTTGAAAACAGTGTGACAAAAGAAGAAATTGCTCAAAACGAGCAATTTCTCCTTTTGCCACAATGTTTTCTACTTTAAGTCATAGGTTATACATTCAATTATAGAGATTTTTTATTTGTTGACAAAATATGTTCAAAGTCGTCTGCTGCATAATTGTTGTATGAAGGAAAGGGTTAAGACAGCAAATCGTTGATTAGGCAAACATTAATAATGTCGCATCTATATCATTGTCGTTTATTAGGCAAACATTAATAATGTCGCATCTATATCATTTTCGTTGATTAGGCAAACATTACTAATGTCGCATCTATATCATTGTCGTTTATTAGGCAAACATTACTAATGTCGCATCTATATCATTGTCGTTTATTAGGCAAACATTAATAATGTCGCATCTATATCATTGTCGTTTATTAGGCAAACATTAATAATGTCGCATCTATATCATTGTCGTTTATTAGGCAAACATTAATAATGTCGCATCTATATCATTGTCGTTTATTAGGCAAACATTAATAGTGTCGCATCTATATCATTGTCGTTTATTAGGCAAACATTAATAGTGTCGCATCTATATCATTGTCGTTTATTAGGCAAACATTAATAATGTCGCATCTATATCATTGTCGTTTATTAGGGAAACATTAATAGTGTCGCATCTATATCATTGTCGTTTATTAGGCAAACATTACTAATGTCGCATCTATATACTTGTCGTTTATTAGGCAAACATTAATAATGTCGCATCTATATCATTGTCGTTTATTAGGCAAACATTAATAGTGTCGCATCTATATCATTGTCGTTTATTAGGCAAACATTAATAATGTCGCATCTATATCATTGTCGTTTATTAGGCAAACATAAATAATGTCGCATCTATATCATTGTCGTTTATTAGGCAAACATTAATAATGTCGCATCTATATAATTGTCGTTTATTAGGCAAACATTAATAATGTCGCATCTATATCATTGTCGTTTATTAGGCAAACATTAATAGTGTCGCATCTATATCATTGTCGTTTATTAGGCAAACATTAATAATGTCGCATCTATATCATCGTCGTTTATTAGGCAAACATTAATAGTGTCGCATCTATATCATTGTCGTTTATTAGGCAAACATTACTAGTGTCGCATCTATATCATTGTCGTTTATTAGGCAAACATTAATAATGTCGCATCTATATCATTGTCGTTTATTAGGCAAACATTAATAATGTCGCATCTATATCATTGTCGTTTATTAGGCAAACATTAATAGTGTCGCATATATATCATTGTCGTTTATTAGGCAAACATTAATAGTGTCGCATCTATATCATTGTCGTTTATTAGGCAAACATTAATAATGTCGCATCTATATCATTGTCGTTTATAAGGCAAACATTAATAGTGTCGCATCTATATCATTGTCGTTTATTAGGCAAACATTAATAATGTCGCATCTATATCATTGTCGTTTATTAGGCAAATATTAATAGTGTCGCATCTATATCATTGTCGATTATTAGGCAAACATTAATAATGCCGCATCTATATCCTTGTCGTTTATTAGGCAAACATTAATAGTGTCGCATCTATATCATTGTCGTTTATTAGGCAAACATTAATAATGTCGCATCTATATCATTGTCGTTTATTAGACAAACATTAATAATGTCGCATCTATATCATTGTCGTTTATTAGGTAAACATTAATAGTGTCGCATCTATATCATTGTCGTTTATTAGGCAAACATTAATAGTGTCGCATCTATATCATTGTCGTTTATTAGGCAAACATTAATAGTGTCGCATCTATATCGTTGTCGTTTATTAGGCAAACATTAATAGTGTCGCATCTATATCATTGTCGTTTATTAGGCAAACATTACTAGTGTCGCATCTATATCATTGTCGTTTATTAGGCAAACATTAATAATGTCGCATCTATATCATTGTCGTTTATTAGGCAAACATTAATAATGTCGCATCTATATCATTCTCGTTTATTAGGCAAACATTAATAGTGTCGCATCTATATCGTTGTCGTTTATTAGGCAAACATTAATAGTGTCGCATCTATATCGTTGTCGTTTATTAGGCAAATATTAATAGTGTCGCATCTATATCATTGTCGTTTATTAGGCAAACATTAATAATGTCGCATCTATATCATTGTCGTTTATTAGGCAAACATTAATAGTGTCGCATCTATATCATTGTCGTTTATTAGGCAAACATTAATAGTGTCGCATCTATATCATTGTTGTTTATTAGGCAAACATTAATAGTGGCGCATCAGTATATCATTGTCGTTTATTAGGCAAACATTAATAGTGTCGCATCTATATCATTGTCGTTTATTAGGCAAACATTAATAATGTCGCATCTATATCATTGTCGTTTATTAGGCAAACATTAATAATGTCGCATTTATATCATTGTCGTTTATTAGGAAAACATTAATAATGTCGCATCTATATCATTGTCGTTTATTAGGCAAACATTAATAATGTCGCATCTATATCATTGTCGTTTATTAGGCAAACATTAATAATGTCGCATCTATATCATTGTCGTTTATTAGGCAAACATTAATAATGTCGCATCTATATCATCGTCGTTTATTAGGCAAACATTAATAATGTCGCATCTATATCATTGTCGTTTATTAGGCAAACATTAATAGTGTCGCATCTGCGGAAAATGAAGCCACAGATGAGTCTGTGTGGTCTCAAAATCAACTAAATTTGACTTAATGTATCCAAACTTTTAATTATGAGTTTAATCAACATATAATTTCAAGTTAATTAGTTACGACACACGTTTATTTAACGTATCATAACAAACAATGAAATAACTTTCAAATAAACTATAAAAAAGATGTTCCAACATTAGTAGACGAACGATTGCTGGAGGTCTGAATTCCTCTTAAAATTATCTTTTCCATTCAAACATTTATTCTGAAAGTAATATTACGGTCAAAGGATGAGTTACTCATTTTCCATGATGTTTTGTTCAGCTATGTATACACAAATACCACAAACATACATCCAATTGTCACGATGTTACAATTTAGTCAGCTGGTTTAATCTCCTCCAACATACAAAACATACAGACGTCTTTAAAAACTTCATTGTAAAATAATACGAAAAGTCTCCATGAAATGAGCTGAATTATGAAAAAGAATTGGAAACAAATGTTATGAGCAATTTCTCCTTTTGTCGAAATGTTTAAAAAATCGTCCACTGCAGATGCGTCAAAATGCGACTCCATGTGAGAAAGGTTAAAACAGACAACACTAAAATACGATATTAAGAAAATAGTAAATATAAACACTAAACAGGGACACTATATTACACAAATTTAATATAGTGTCCGTGCGAAAAACAATGAATATTTACCAAATACTGCCAGTACGGACAAAACAACCAGCTTCTCCATTGTATGTCTCTATAATGTATATATCAGGGGTAGATTTGCAACCTGCTATAAGTGTTTCAATACTAATGGAAACAAAATCTGACCATCATTTATATATATCTGGACACTGTTCTACACCAGCTGCAGCCTATATACGGCATCACAAACTAAACAACGGATGTTAACAAAAGTGATTGCATGATTAACTACTTTGTATTTCGTAAATGATGTTAATCCTTATCATATATTCACAAGACTTTTAATGCCTTTGCAACAGACGGCTTTTAATAACATTGTGGAAATGGGAACAATTGTTTGAAAGGGGCATTCTTTATATTTTCCCACGATTCTAAATAACACATATGAATTATATATATATCGAAATGTCTTGATATATAATTGTTTTCCTAATACGTTTATCAGGCTCATTTTTCTACGTTTCGAATTACTTTTTTCACCAATTAGAATAGGAAAACCGCCATAGGGTTATAAGATGAGTCTGCATCCACAGTGCAGTCTAAAGATACACTTCTAAATTCGAACCGAAAATCACAAATTGTATGCATTAGTGATGCCTCGGGATTATTTGATTTTGGGTTTTAAAACCGTTTTCAACAATTGTTCATTCATTTTTCTCACACCAGTACTCTACACAACATTCTTTCCATGCACCTGGTTGCTTTTCCACATAGACTGTTAGTACATTTGTACATTGGTGGAAGACGAATGACGCTTGTCTCATTGACCTTTGTCAAATGTCGAAAAGACGTAAGCCGAGCAGGGGTTCGAACTTCAAACACATGAATTGACAGCGCGCGTTACTACCATATAATCTATCGGGGTCCGGCTGTTTTCTCGGGAATGTTGTTTTCTCATTACACGTTCCAGTTTTATAAAAGGTCGCATCAAGGTCAGCTGGTCATTTACGGTTTATAATAATTTCAAATAAACGGCTGATTTACCCGATTTTCCACGAGAATGATTAATAATTATGTTGACCGATGACACGTAGAACGGTCATTTATCTAACCCTTTCCCCTCAAGTAGAAGCTTTCTGACGTCTCTACAGAGGACAACTATTCAAAACGTTGTGGCAAAAGGAGAAGTTGATCATCATGAGCAATTTTACATTTTTACCACAATGTTTTCTAGCAGAGCCATATAGGCCTACAATACATGTACAAAATGTAACTTAATTTAACAATTGTTCTTAGTGTTACTTAGAGGTTTACAACATTTTTTACTAAATGCTTTCAAAGATGTCTCCTGCATATTTATTGTAGCTTGTGTGGGAAAGGATCAACGTCACATCTTCAGTTTTGTCACGTGATTTTACAGTTTACCTGCCGATATAAAATATTAGAGTCGTCTGCTTTCAAATATGCCAGATGATGTGAAACCAGAGACGTAAAAATAACATTATTTTAGGTATCTGGTGAAACCAATGCATTATGCTACATTTGACAAGGAATTTAGAGTATATGCACTACATTAGATCTATTCTTGATTTGACACATGGGCCTGAAAATCTTAAGGATTGACCTGGTTATTAGCAATTACCTTTATAGTCTATTATCAATATAATAAAAATAAACCTCTTAATGTATGGAAATTCTTTACAAAGTTGGGAGTTTGAAAATTCGCTCACCATTGGAAATTTCCTTTTTTTTCAACATACAAACTTATCCTATAAAGCCGTCCGGTGCAGATAACATATATAGATTTATAGAAGTCACGGTTTTCCCTCAAAACAGGTACTATGCCGGGAGCCATTACATTCGTTCTACTTATTATTTCATGTTAAAGACTAAAAATATATTCAATGTTTTTTCCATATGTTGCCTTTTTACACACGAATTCTGCATTGAAAAGGGCACCAGCCTATCGCCAGGCAGCAAACCCAAACAATATGGCGGCAGATTAACGCGTTCGTACACAAAATACAAGTTAAGACAGATATGAAAGTGTAATTTGTGTTGTTTTTTTATAAAGGTTATATATACTGTTGGTCAGCTGATTTACGATTCCTTTTATGCATTTTAGGCAGTGCAGGTCACTGAATGTTCTATCCACTGCTACAATCAGTTAAAAAATGTTCATTATTGACAGAGCTGAGTGTTTTGAACACGCAACCGGGCATTATGATCGGTTTCTTAACATTTTAATCAAATTGTAGCTACTGATTGATATATACAGGAACCTTTCAGAAAAACTCATTTATCTCCGTTTTCCTCAAAATGATTGTCTAATGAGTAGCTCACAGTGACTGAAATGTTCAGACCTTGAAACTTATAGACAGTTTCATCTTGGTATTCATTTCCATTATAATATGAGAATAGGACTTTAGGTGCTACCTATTTCAGGTAAACATTTATTAAGTTTTGTTATACGTTAACCATTCTCCGTGATCTGCAGTTAGCCCCTTGCTTGCATCACTATCAGTGATTTGATTATAAGTTACTTACAAGAGAAAGTTGATGCAATGCATCAATGTCGCCGGAAATCCATAGTGCAGTTATGCATAACACTTACATTATAGTAGTTGAATAAACAGTTATCAACTGAGGGGCATATTGGAACATCAGGGGTGGAGTCAAGTGAAAATGTATCATAACTTGCATTGTTTTGTCAACGAAGTGAATGATAATTGAAGCCTTTCATTGTTTATGATCAATCTCCATTCCAAAGTAGGTTGACTAGACACACAACCAACTAATTATTGATCATAAACAGTAATGGAAATGAGAAATCTTGCCAATCATTAGTCTTAGTATGTATACAGTGCTTTCATTAAGGAATAATTATAAGATTTGTGAATTCCACATACACTTTTCAAGATGTTTGTCAGAATATTTGAATTTTAGCATGCCGCGCAGGCTAACATGGACATACACTTTTCGCTCTTATGTTGACAACACAATATAAGTTTAGCTTATTGTGTGTTTCGATGAACTTTAAATGGTGCCAAACAAAAAAACAATAATACCCGAATTCGACGGACCTCGATTTTATTTGGTTAAACGTTGTAACTGTATTGACGTCCTATTTAACACGACCACCTCGGTGGTGCAGTCGTAAAGCATCCGACTCGATTGAGATAGGTCAAGGGTTAAATCCTCTGCCTGGTCATACCAAACATTGCTTTCCCTTCTTGGCGCCCAGGATTGTGGGCTAAGAATGACGACTGACTCGCAGGTGTCGGGATAAATGGAACTATAGCACTGGTCAATTACCCAAGAAATACCGTAATATAACTAAAGCGTTGTTGAAAGCGCCTAAAGATACCATCACAGGCGTCCGAGTTTTCCATAGAGAAAAAAAATAACCCACACTACCTGTTTAAACTACTACAAATAGTCTTTATATGGTCCATATGCTATACAAATAACGACCGTAATGTTATCGTATGAGAAAACTCGGGGAAACCCAAACACGACCGTGTTACTATAAATAGATTCCTTATCGTATTATATATAAAAAAGACTTATTATATATAATACAATATATTATACTGTATTGACCGTATAGAGGGTCTATTTATAGTAACACGGGAGAGATTCCCCAAATTACCATTACGATAATTTTTATCATAGCGTATGAACAATATAGCGAGTCTTTTTGAGTATTTTAACGAGGAATTGTGTGTTTTTACTATTTTCTTCTGTAATGAAAATGTCGACGCCTGTGATACCATAGTATAGTTATATGCTACGTGACAAACGACGTTGGTAAACCTAGTGCGTGGTAGGGAAGAAAAAAATTACTCACAATTATGTTATACTTCAAAATGGACGACTACACATGGGCATGTCCGTGGAAAAGGGTGTTAGTTGGCATTTCTGAACAGCGTAGGTTCAGATCAGCCTTGAATGTAATGCAATCAGTATGTCCGTTCTACGGAGACATCAATCATGCTTGTGCAACGATGTGAGGCCACGAAGGTCCGCGGCCGTTTTCTATGTGGTCTAATTAAAATACAACTGAGCGAAGGATAAGCAACTGCCGATTGATACGTTCTGTTGCTGACAAGTTGTGCTGCGCTATGCTACGTTCTGGCCTCGTTGCTACCACGTTCGTCGTGCCGCGTAATGTCACGCTGTTTCACGCTATGATACGTTGTACTTCCCTATGAGCTGCGTTATGCTACGGTGTTTTACATTGTTCGACGTTGTGCTACGTTTCTACTATGTTGTTCTACGATTTAGTTCGTGGTGGTACGCAATATATGATACGCTCTGTCGCGTCAATTTATTGTAATAATTTCAACCGTCTTGGTAGAGGGTCATTAATGCGTGACGCGTTTTAACTCAACGTGGTTGCAACGTGGCGGCAGCGAGGCATAACGAAGCCATCGTGGAACAACGTGGCGACATAACCCGACTTTTCTATTCGTCGTCACCTTTAAATTGTGTCACAACGGGAATACAACGAGGCGACAGCGTGACTAGTAAGTGGCTAATACGTGGCAACAACGTGGCACATCGTGGCACCCGGCTGAAATTTCCAAAATCGTGGGTGTCAGAAATGGGGCATAACAGCGAGGCCAAAACGTGACACTATGACTGGGGCATTATATGCTGAAGATAAACATTGTCAGTAATTCAAATCGACAAGTTAAAATAAAGCGTATTCAAATCACGTCTCAAAACTGGAAGTCGAAGAAGGTTTTTGGGTTAACATAACACATGCAAAATCATTCACTACCGCCTGCACGGACGTGGTATAAAAAAAAAATATTTATAAAAAATGCGTTTCCTCACGTGACTGTTTTGATCGACTATATGAGCAAATGGGTCGTGAAATATTGGCAGGGAAGATTCAACAAATGGTTTGTCAACACTTCAACACTTTCCCTCATATTGAAGGCCTCTGCTACAGACAAAAAAAAAGTCGTGAGACAATAAACTTGTTGTTATGGTGTTTTACACGGCTTGCCACACTTTATTCAGTCATATCACGACTTTGTTCAAGGGCAAGTTATCAGTAATGTTGGTCTATTTATCTTGACACCTATACCGAGTCGGTCGTAATGCTAACCACACACTCTGGGGCACCAATGAGGGAAAGTCTACCATTTTCTTAACCATTGAGACAGTAAGTGGTTGCTGAAAATTAGCAATTAATCTTTCATACACAACAAAATCTTAAACTTTAAATAAAAACAAGAATTACAACTTTCTAAAATAAACATCAAACGCCCCCTTCCCCGGATATCTTCAAAGCGGATGACTTTAAAATATGGTCAGCCCTTTCCCACATCAAAACATATTTGCAGCAGATGATTTCGACAATGATATCCAGACAAACTATTTGGAAATCCTCTGTCAGTTAAAGTTTAATCAGAGAATAGAGTCGAAAACATTGTGCCAAAATCACAAAATTGCTCCTAATGATTATTTCTCCTTTTGTCACAATGTTTTCAGAAGTCGTCTATAGCAGATGCGTCCGAATGCCTATGTAAGTGGGGAAAGGGTTGAGATGACACCTGGACATCCCTTTGAGGACGTGCCTATACATTATTTTTCAATAAAACCACAAAACAGACAATTTAGGATTTGCATGCAATAGCACATCATGTTACCTTTCCTCTATTAAAGTCAACAGTGGACACCTTTGCAGCAATATACTTTTAAAACAATGAGTTAAGGGTTAAATCGCTGAGTTTTTTCTTTTTCTCAAAATGATATTAGCTTGGCATCCTAATTATATCATACTTTAACAAATGTTGAAATGTAGTCCAATATTTATAAATTAGACCACATTCGAAATATAATATCAACTAAACAGTTAAATCTCATTGAAATTGTTGTATAATTTAAACTTAATTTCGAAACTGAGCCCTACAACATGTTAATTTATTTTAATTCTTTCCTTCCTTTTTTATAATGAAAATAACAAAACTACTCATGTTTTAAAATTATATTATGATGAGCGCCCTTGTGTCAATGATCCATAACAATATGCAGATCGGAAGCAATATGCCTTTTAGGAATTAAATGACACATTTAAAATTGTCAAGGACGAAATAATTTTGTACGAAAGACCCGATTCTTTCTTATTCGCAGAGGTGTCGTTCTTGAAACTCTCTTTATAGGCAAAGAGAGTGTTCGTTCAAAGTAATTTTTCTATTAAAACTAGTTTTTATCTCGGTTTGTTCTTTTCTTCATTTGTTTCGAACCAAATAAACATTTTAAATCACCTACGATTTACTATTTGTAAGTGAGTGTAAAGAGACGGCTCTCTGCAAAGGAGATTGATTTACGCAGTTGGTATTCGCGAGTCACGCTTCAAGCAGGTGCGCGTATGTAAACAAATTAGACTGCGACGTAAAGGTTTGTAGTTATCGCCTTTTGAGTACATGTAGTATATAGTGTAAAAATAAAGTATACCAGTCTAGCTAATAGGGACTGTTTTGTCTTTGTAAATAAAACAACAAAACATAAATGCGAGTCAAAATAAAGAAACTGAAAATACCTAAAACATCGGAATATTTATTTCATTTTAGATGTGTCATTACTTAGTGTTTTTAAACAAACACAATTGTAATATGTTCAAGACATCTAATTGTGTTTCTTTCTAATAATAATCCCCCCTCCCATGTGATTTCCGAAAACCTATTAAAAATAGAAGTCGCGGGCTTCTGCCCGGCGACTTATGAGTCCTACCGCCGTAAGCAAATTAACTAAAAATCATCCGATTAAGCATATATTCAACTTTGAAATATGTCCAATATTTTAAATCCATGAAATAATAATGACAGGTACAACAAATAATCGACTTGGCCTTCATAAAGTACGTCCAATGAAATAATCCAAAATTTACGGAACTACATTTGTGAAGAGTCGAACTATCCTGAGTTCCTACCATTTCTGTCGTTTTCCTTTTGGGTATTTATTCATCATTTGTCTTACGATAATATAATGTATCATATTATAGAACATTGGATTTGCAACATCCGGTTAGTCAGTAAGACCTTTTCAGTTTTTATTATGAATTAATTTTAAAAATAGACAACAAGTGTAATAACATGCAAATTATCGAATATCTGATTACGTGTTTTCATTCCTTTATCATGTCCGTATCATCATATTAACTATTTCCTGTATAAGTTTTTGTTTGTTTCGATATTTACTTTTCATCCAATCAAAACGTAAGTATATCATGACTGCAACAAACAATCCCCACGGACACAATTTTTGGATACATGGTATAGCAAAGTCTCATGATACTATTTAATACATTTTTTTTAATTTTGTGAGAATAATTTGAATTATTCTTGTACCATGCTATGCTTTATTGTTGTATTGCATGTCATAATAGGAATAAATCACTACTGACTTGTGAATATTTGATGACAACGAATCAAGCAATTATCTTTAAAAAAAAATGAAGGAAAAGAACAAATTGTTCACAATGACCAATCTCTCTTATTGTCAGAGTGTTTCCACATGATATACGACAAGTCAGCAGCAGACTACTTTGAAAACATATAGGCAAATTATTGAAAATCGCAATTAACTAAACTATCATTTTGGATAGCGTTGAAAACATTGTGACAACAGGCGAAATTGCTCGTTTTCGAGCAATTTCTCCTGTTGTCACAATGTTTTTTAAAGTCGTCTGCTGTAAGGCGTCAACACGCGTCTACAGGGGGTAAAGGTTTAACGTAAGAAATTTCTCCGTTTCTATTTACTGTATAGATCTCAACAGCAACCTGTATGCGGGAAAGGTTTATGGTACAATATTTTTAGCGAATGATTTTTTCTCAAAAAATAATGCGGTTAACGCGATCGTGTTGCTTTGCGGAAGTCACGGTTAAACTACACTTCCGCTTAGAATACACATTAGCTGCACCTAAATAGTCCTAGTATATTTTGATATTAAATTAATTCTACGTGTTTTTTCAATACAGTGAAGTCTTATTTATACTATCGAATCAACATAGATAATCAATTCTCTAGAAAATATCAAATTAACAGTAAATGCATATATATTTCATTTGTCGGCAAGCGTATGAATTTTTAGTTATATGCCCATTCACTAGTGAGTGACGTAGTTAACGGAAGTCGAACCCATGCTGAAGAACCATGTAAATCTTACAGATATGCCATGGATGCTCAGACTTTACAAAGAGCTTATATTTCATGTGTCGGTAGGCACGTATGAATTCGGTGTTTAGGCCAATTGACTAGTAACGTAGTAAACAGGTGCCCATTATGTAACGCTAGCACACATGACCTTTGACCCAACGCTGTAGAGCAGAGCTCCAGATAAGGTGCGTGAATACATGATCACGCATTGAAATGCAGGAAAATATAAAACATTTTCTGTGCGTAGTTTAAATCGTAAGACAAAATGAAAGTAACGCATTTTCCAGAGAAATCCCGATCGTTAAATAAAATCGCGATCGAATAAATTACCCTAACACCGTATGTAATTCACCTTGGTATATTTGACATTTCACCGGTATGTGCAGTTCTTACGGAACAACGAGTTCTCACGCTTTTGAATTGATACACAAATAATGTCTGCTTGCGGGCGAAAAAGATGGGGAAAAAGATCCGTCTGCACAACCAATTAAACCTGGTTCGTTATTAAAATATATAAAAATGGAAGAACTGCTGAGTTCTGCAATAGCAAACTACGTTTTTAATCATTTAATCGATGACGTGGTAAATAAACCACAGCCAATTAAAAGAAAACATCATGAACAAGTTTCCCCAAAAACAATCGATCTGTGGATACAAGAGTTCCCGTGGTTGATTTTGACTGATGAAGTTATGTATTTTGTTTTTTCTTCCCTAGTAATACACAATGTGTCCCTCAAATAATAAAGTGCATCAAGATTAAGTGATTTACCAATATTATTTAATATTTAATTCACATACCAATGAATCATTCTGGACGACGGTCATGGTGGAGTGCCCTTGGGCAAGGCACATTTTCGAGCCTAGTACTGGTTGGTTTACCCAGGAAACATGAATAAGTGAACTGTAGCCGTGATATAACTGAAATAATGTTGAAATTGGCGTAAAACCCCAAATAAAACATTCTGGAGACCTGACTAACCCACCGGAAGATCTGTTAGGGGTGTTCAAGTAAGAATATAGTTGTTTTAAAAACATTAGGTTAACAAACAATAAACATTCCCTTTAGTAAAGCCAGCATTTTGGGCAAATGTGAAGTTGTACAAACAATTAATTTCATTATATAATGACGATGCATATGGAATAGACCCCAAAAACCAGGGATCTACGTCCCAGCCAAAACAAATCACAACATTTCACACTATGAGGCGATCAAACATAAGCATTTTGAGATACTCCATTTGATAAGAGTCTAGAAAGTAACTTTTTTTGTCTTGAAATGCATTGTATACTTAAGTAGTTAAAGGGAGATAATTAAACAAGATGTATACACATGAATAAAATGTTTATTAAAGTAAATTGTAAATTCAAAATAGTGCAGTAAAAGGAACAAATGCATATATTGAGCAATTTTTCACTTTCTAATAATGCTTCCTGCTGCAGTATCATTAACATGTTGTCATTATGATGGGCATTTCTCTCTTTTAAATTTACTCTTTACTAACACTTAAACGCATACAGGGAAATCTCACCGTTTTGTTTCCGTTTCCAACTTGAAAACGGTGTTCCAATTATAGACCATTCATTTATATTTATCAGCCATTCGGGCAAAGGTGCGCGTCAAAATGCTTGTTTTATCAATAAAAGCGTCTGTTTGTGGGAAAGGATTAAGTATGCTTGTCATTATTTATTTTTTTACCATCCACAACATGTTTGTCATGATGCATTTGATTTATCAGGGATCAGCAAATCATATATTCATACCAGTACAGTATTGGGACACATATTTATGTATTTATGCTTTTCACATTTTTAACATAAAATTGTTTGCAGAAGAGTTTTGCACATTTCAGATATTAAAGCCTTTACCCCATGTAGAGGCTTTCTGATGACATTGCTGTAGACATCTTTAGAACACATTTTGACTGAAGTAGAACTTGCTCAATGCAAGCAATTCCAATTTTCCCATAATATCTTCTTCCCCTTTGTATTTTACCTCCATTATAGAGAGCTTTATATTTGTTTGCAAAGATATGTTCAAAGTCGTCTGCTGCAGATGTGTTGTATGTGGGAAAGGGTTAATAAACAAACCATGTAACAAGCTTTAAAAAAAATAAGCAAAATTACATTATCTCAATTTTTACTATATTGCTTCCAAATTTTGTGATTTTAAGTTTTTACTCAAATGATAAAGTAAGGAATGTTTTGAAAAAGACATAGTATGCAACAGTGCGACTAGCATATTTTATCCGTTATGCTACAACATTATGCATGTTTATTTTTTTTAAATAAATCCTGTTTTACCCATACATTTTCACACTTATCCGTATACACCCAGTATATATTGAACATTTCCAGATGTCTCTTTTAAAATATATATGGACAAAGATTATTTATAATCATGAAATAGACTAGATTGTCTAAAAACTACTAAGTTTTAAAGCAAGTTTAAAACAAACAAAAAACATAATGCAATTATTAATTACATTTTCAAAATAATTCGTTAACAGTACTTGGTATTTGATATGAGCCGTCTCGCGAGAAAACCAACATTATGGCATCTGCGTAATGTATCGACCCAGATCAGCCTGCGCAGTCCACGCAGACTGATCCGGGCCAAAACATACCGTCTCAGGGGGATAGAGGTATAGTGTAATGATTCCTGAAACAGAAAATCCACAGGAGGCGAAACTTGTCTGTCCGGGTTAGCCTGTGCAGCATGCTTAAACTGATATGTATGGGTCGATACTTTACGCTGAGTCCACAATGTTGGTTTTCTCGCGGGACGACTCATATGTATATTGAATGGAATCTAGCAAATCAATTCTTTAACAAGTTGTGTCGATAATTTACTCTTTGGTGAAATTCAAACTGCTATATATACATACATAAAAGAATCGCATGTGACCGCACAAGTTTGACAAATTCTATAACTTATAGTTTAATTATTATATAGAGTTGAAAACATTGTGGCAATAAGGAGAAATTGCTCATTATAATTGATGCCTTAATTATTGAATAGGGCTGGAAACTGTGTGGCAATAAGGAGAAATTGCTCATTATTAACAATTTCTCCTTTTGCCACAATGTTTTCAAAGGTTGTCTGCTTGGGGTCAGTCAGAAAGTGTCTATATGTTGGAACAGGTTAAGCTTCACCCAGCAGCAGATGCATTTAACGCGTCTGCACCAAACGTTTATGGAAAACATTGGGACAACGGGAGAAACTTCTCGAAATGGTAAATTTTGCCGCTATTTGCCACACTGTTTACGATTCTATTAAATAATGTCCTGTTTATTTTTTAGAGTTTTGTAGGTGTGAAAGGAATAAAATCCTGCAGCTGCTTACACGATATTAGCTGAGCTTATACTTAACTTTGATCGGGTTTTGCGAGATTCCCATTTAATGCCGTCGATAATCCTGTAATTAATCACATCTTAAGTGAGAATTTATTTTAATTACAAATATTGGTCCATTTATCACGAAATTGATTAATGTTTGATGCAATGGATAATTCTTAGTTTATCCTAAATTAATTTTATTATAGTGTTATGTAATGTATAGATTCATTGATGCAATGATGCCGTTTTCACGATAGAAATATTTTAAGCATTTTAAAATACGTCAGACCCCAAGCAAAAATTATTTTATGGGTATACACTTGCTTAATAGATTTATAGTATTACAAGAAATCTACAGCAGACGACATTCTAAACATAAGGTAAATTACTCTCTATAAATTGAAGTTCAATTGTTAAGTACAGTTTAAAAACGTTTCCGCTTTCAAGACTTTGCCTATCATGTTTGCAAAATGCATTTACTGTGGATGTGTTGGAATTCGATTGCGCGTGGAAAATGGTTAAAAACATCGTGAAGAAAACACGAACAACCTATACACACCAGGATGGGTATTGGTGATATGTTAAAAAGATACAGGTGTAAGTCATTTTGACCATGTTAGCTCTGTTTGATTGGCTCACCTAAGCACGAAGTGCTCAAGGTGAGTTATTGTGATCGCCTTTTGTCCGGCGCTCGCCTTGTCTTAACCCCTTTAACCAGTGGATCAATTGAGATGAGAGCGGGCTGTTTTGCATTATATGGCTATGGTGACAACATTTAATCTTCTTCACCGAATGTGTCTGACCCATTTCCAACTAATTCTGTAGAAATGTTCCTTTGGTGACCTTAATACTGATTTCTTCAAGCCATGTTGATTGGTCGAAAATACGTGACAAACCAGATTGCATAACCTAGGTGAGCGATCCAGTGCCATCATCGCCATCGTGTTCTACTTGCATACTGGTTTTTTTTCTGCTGCAGTAAGGCGCTGAATGTCTCCTGTATCAGATAACCAAAACATTTGATATACGAGATTGTAATATTTGTTAATATGTGTGTACTCATGCACAATCTAAAGACATTAGTAGAGTATTTCAATGGTCCTATGCCACACGGAGAAGGTTCTGATCATACATACTACTCGAGGGAACAGGTTGGTGCGGGTCCTTGTTTATCTCAGTTCGACTTATGTTAATTACATGAATTAAGAAATCGTGTGTGGGAAAGGACTAAGGTCAACTAATACCATTGGGTAATTACGTAAATTCATTACTTTATTCATAGAACGACTGATTGGTTGATTGGGGTTTAAGGCCAATTTCAGCATTTTTCATTGTTCATGGCGACACGTTTAACTACCCGTGTGTTTCCTGGCTTTCTCATACCAGTATTCCACACAACATACTTTCCAAGAAACTGGCTGCTCTACCACATATGATTTTTAACCCATTGATTAAAGACGAAAAACGTTCGATCTACCTAGGAAATAAAAACCATTGGTCACCGCCTCGTCTGTTTTGTGGTAGAGCGTCCTCCTCGGATGCGGGAGGTGGCGGGTTCAATTTCCCGCCGGGTCATACCAAAGGCGTTAAAATGGTACTAATGGCTTTCCCTCTGTGGCGCTTAGCATAACGACTGACTCGCTGATGTCAGGATAAATGGACAAGTGGTACTGTTAATTTACCCAGGAAAATATCACATCTAAATTAAATACGCACTTTGACGCATCGGAACGAGTCTGGTGCTGGCAATAATAATTACTTTTTACCGAGAGGCACTTATGGATCACCTCTTCGTCGTTTGTTTATCTGTCTGTCTGTCTTTTTCCCCCGTCTTTCCATCTGTCCGTCAATTCTTTGCATACATTGGTTAAAACTTCTGTTTCTGTTTGGAAGATTTATTCCAAAGTGGTCAAACTTGTGATCAGGAGAGCTGAACAATACCAATAAAATAACTCTAATCTGGACATTTGGGGTAACATGTTACATACACTTTGTTAGGCCATTGCCTCAATTTCCAATGCGTCAATTTCAACATTTGTTTATAGGTAACTTATAACATGCAGATGTGCAGTACACAAGAAACATAGCTCTAGCATGCTTATTTTTGGAGTGTTGTATTGTTTGTCCGACCATTTTCTCACTTATTATTCGACTTTCGCAGGCAAGGCATGTTTTGCGTGGAACGTATGTGTTCATTGTTGAATGCCTCCTGAAGCTAGATTTATTTTGACCGGAACTTAACTGCACAACATTGTTCAATGCGTTCAAATGCCTTTCAAGAGCATGTAGATGACAAGTAGTAAAGCGATGCAACAATTACTTTGGCGATTTGGTTTTGATTTCCCGATTGTATTGGTGTTTTCGTGCTTTTTTTTTTGTTTCTTAATATCATCCGAGGCAAATTCCATAGTATGTTTTAGACTTATTCAAATGTTGTTGTGTTATTGATGGCGATCAGAAACATTAAAGTTGTAACTACTGGTGTCACAAAAAGGAAGTAGTGTGGATTAGTATTAATATTATATTAAGGAATTCGTAGAAAAGTCATTCTTCCAGCGATTTTATACATATTTAATTAAAGAATCATTTCATGTGATTGATTGGTTGATGAATTATTATTATTTTTTTTTTATTTTTTTTTTAATGTATGCTGTAATATTATAATAAAGGGTCTCTGCTCCGCAGTTTGTCCAACTCTGTGTGCATCAATTTATGGTCAAACTTTGATGAATAGGTTTTGGTTATTGCCAGGCAAAATGTGTTGGTCACACCATAAGTGTTTGTTTACAGGCGATGGTACATTGTTTGAACCATATTTATTCATATAAACTATGCCATATCTTTTCGGACCGCCTCGGTGGTGTAGTAGTAGAGCGTCTGCCTCGGGTGCGGGACGTCGCGAGTTCGATCCCCGACCGGGTCATTCCAACGACTTTAAAGATTGTAGAAATGGTTTCCTAATTGGCTCTCTGGGTTGCAGCATTGCGAGTGACAGGATGTTGTCAGAATAAATAGACCAGTAGTACTGGTAACTTACCTAGAAAACGCCGTGATACAACGGAAAAATTGTTGAAAGCGGCGTTAAACACCAAACAATCAATCAATCAATCATATGTTCTCGCCTTACAGGTGCCCTTATATCATAAGTGCTTTCAGCGCTTTTATTTGAGACACCAGAAGAGCAGTCAATATAATAGTATAGTATGGAAAATGCTTTCAGGCATCTACAAAAATGAAAAAGCTATTTTCAACATAATACACATTTTCTTCGTAAACGACCGTAAGAGTATCTTATCAGGTAAAAGTTGAAATTGAGCGGCGATCTTCGAAAACCAACCTTCACATAATTATAAACTTGCATATGCATCAATGCTGAGGATCCAAAACTGGATACCGATCAACACTTCCCCATATTCATACGCTTTCTGACAACGTCGTGACAACAGGAGAAATTGATTATAATCGAACGAACATTCTTCATTATATAATTGTGATAAATATATCCTCATTTATTTAGAGGTCTAATGTTTTTACCTAGATGCTTTCAAAGTCGTCTGCTGCATATTTGTTGTATGTGCGAAAGGGTTCACAGAAGTGTCTTGACATTTTCTATAATTTATTGTCGATCAATGCAAAGTCAGATCATTACACATTGGTTGCAAATTGAGGGTTTGGCTCACGTGAAACGGTTGTGTTGTAACTAAAAACATATTTTGAAATCCCTGGTTTAGGAGCAATTTTGACCCCTTTGTAAACAATGCCCATTTAGGTGACATTGCTCAGATCGAGCATTTGGCACTTAAATTTCCATTGTTTACCAAGAAAAATTATTTAAAGCTTATAAAGACTTTATGGCGAGGTAGTTATTTCTTATATTTTTTTAGTTACAGCCGTTTCACGCCAAGCCCTCGAAATACATTACGGTTTCGGTTTATTTGCAGAGAGACGATCAATTGGTCTGAAATGAAGGTTATTGGCCTTGCGCAGGCTCAAATAAAAAGTCAAACACATTGGCTATGAATGTTAGTATGGCTTCCATCGTAGTGAGGAAATTCTATTTTATTAGAATAAAATCATCAGATATTCTATTTATATATACATTTAACAATAACACATATCTGATTTAATTACTATATAATTGTACACAAAATACACTAAACGTATTATTACCAGAATTATACAGTCGTTGCTTGGTAACTCGAAAGGAATGCATGAACTACCTCGAGATTTCGATGTGTTCGAGTACTCGCTGGATTTATATTAAATGTATATAGTCAAACCTTTGATAAAAGATCCCCTTTGTTTAGCAATTCCCTGTGTATAGCAACCACGC
Source organism: Serripes groenlandicus (assembly GCA_031761405.1). Lineage (NCBI taxonomy): Eukaryota > Metazoa > Mollusca > Bivalvia > Cardiida > Cardiidae > Serripes > Serripes groenlandicus. Next base: position 18,401,388 of record JASEVX010000004.1, read on the forward strand.
TTTTAATTTTGATGCATGTTGATACATTCGCAGATTTAATTTTACCATATTTTCGCCTATATCTTTTTAAAGTTATCATCTGCATATTTGTTTGTATGTTGATAGGGTTAAACGAGTAAAACGTACAGAAAACACAATGCTTTACGTGACTATAAAACCGACCTTTGAATTTGTCAGATTTAGAAAGAAAAAGGAAACTCCGCTTATGGCTTTAAAACGCAATTTTAGTTTGATGCGACACAAATTGTTTCCCTTAGATTAGATGACATAAATGGCAAAATCTGGAAATTTGAAGTTTCATAACAATAAAGAGCTGAAACGATGATGTAAAAAAGAGACATTGTTGGCTAGAAAGCAAGTTCTCCTTTTCTCACAACTGTTTCAAATGCCATTTACTAAAAATGCAAAAGCGTTTTCTCTATCAGGAAATGAATAAACAAACAATTAGGCTAAATACAATTATGTGATATTTGTAATTTAACACTTTTTATCAGCACTCTATCACTACAACCATCTTCACAATGTATAATATTGGGTCAATATGACCAGTATTAGAAAATGGTCATCCAGGCACATTGGTTCCGAAGGTCATGCTTGGCCCGCTTCATTCTATTCATGTCATTGGACACAACACACTGTACCCAAACAGTAATGTACACAAATTGGACACAGAACACTGTAGCCAAACAGTATTAAATGTACACACATTGGACACAACACACTGTACCCAAACAGTAATGTACACACACATTGGACACAAAACACTGTACCCAAAAAGTAATGTACACACTTGTCTATCATTGTTTTAAGTACATGTTAACATACTTATTCCTGGCTTCTTTCACTTTCCGTCAATTCTTAGTCTTATACACACACTTATCTGAATGGTCCATTTCTTCTTTAAATGGTTTTTTTTGTCATTGTAAATCCTTGACCCAATTTAGCTTCAAATCCAGAGACTTAAACTAAACAGCGTTGCAATTTTATCTATACTACCACTTTGAAATACGTTGCAACTAAAAGCCGTCCTTAAAGAAGTTTTCCGAACGCGGTCACGTGAGTCACGCCATAATGTTGTTTAAATCGAACACTTGCGAACTATTATCTACACCTACTATGCTTGTTATACTAAAACGGGTGTAGGAAACAAACCGACCCGGCACGAGTGTTTACTTGCACGTCGGTAGTGACGATTTAAATGGCATACGTGTTCGCGACAGTTACGCCAACTTAAATGTCACATCTTTGTGCGACAGTAATGTCCACTTAAATGTATCATATTTTGAGACGGTGATGACGACTTAAAATGTCACATTTTGTGTGCAACAGTAATGACCACTTATATGTGACTTCACCTTAAAACGTTTATCACAAATCACTTAGAATGTGTCAGCTATGTTTGAACGTAATTCAGAAATCTCGATCCCAGCCACTTAGGTCGTCCGGCGGCGGAGAATCCTCGTCCTCGGGATAGTCGTCAAAGTTGGACGTGTCCGTTGTACCTTTCACCTGAAACATATAGACGTATTTGTGTAATGCCTTTTGGGGTTTTACACTGTTGTCAAACATTATTTCAGTTGTATCACGGCGTTAGTTCACGTAATACATAATCATTGGGTAAACAAACCAGGACTTGGCTAGAAAATCTGCCAGGCACAAGGATACTCCGATATAAACGTTGCGCCGCAACTGGGGATCAAACCCGGGCCGCCCGGTTCCAAATCCCCTACGCTAACCACTCGTTCACGGCGGATTCCTACTCATCTGCGTAATGTATCGACCAGATCAGCCTGCGCTGTCCGCGCAGACTGATCCGGCCGACACATTCCGAAGTCTACCCTGGCCGCCGCAACTGGGGATCAAACCCGGGACGCCCTGTTCCAAATCCCCGACGCTTAACACTAGGCCATGGCGGATTCCTTGTATAGAAATATAATTGAGCCGCTGCAAGCTATATGGAAATTGCATTGTATATCCGTCACGGGATAATAACAAGCGATATGGGAATAGTATTGCAGATGACTTTATTAACATTTTAACAAAATATGGAAAATCTCTATGAATAAAGTTTAATCATTTGAAAGAGTTGAAAACAGTGTTACACTAGGAGACAATGCTCATTATTTGCAATTTTACTTTTGTAAACATATGTTTGTATGTCGGCTACTGCAGAGGCATCAAAATGCGTCTTCATTAGCACAATGGTTAAAGGCGTATGCTACAGTTATTTATCGAAAAAATTCCCAATCATAGAATTTATTTTTTCTTTGTTAGTACATACAATAACTAGTTGAAATAAGAAAAAAAAAAAAATATGTTATCGATTTAAAAAAAAAATATTCGTCTGTCAATGACATGACCAATTTCAATCAAATGCACAAATATAGGCATTTTGGCCGAAAACCTAAAACACACACACAAAAAAAAATGAAAACTACAAATCATATTTAAGTTCATATATAACTTTATATATAGAATTTAAATCAATATGAAAAGAAAATTTGTGAGAAAAATATGAAAAAAAATATATTAAGCTGTTTTTCAAGGTCGAAATAGTGTCACATTTTACCCATGAAAAAGTTAAAATCATACAATTTTTCAAGAAATTTTCCATTCTACATAATAGAATTTTCTGTAATTATACATAAACACTGAACATGGTTCACTTTAATAAAAAATGCAAAAAAAAAAGATAGGTCACCGTACTCCTTTTCTGGTAAATCGACGTTTCCTTGAAGCACAGGCTGGTTTTTTTAAGCAAAACTACTGTATTTCTAAGAAAACGCAAGAAAAAGCAAGGAAAATGTCCCTTTACTCTAAAAGGAGTACGGTGACCTATATTTTTTTTGCACTTTTTATTAAAGTGAACGATGTTTAGTGTTAATGTATAATTACAGAAAATTCTTTTATGTAGAATAGAATTTGTTTATGATTTTAACTTTTTCGGGGGTAAAATGTGACACCATTTCGACCTTGAAAAACAGCTTAATATATTCCTTTTCCTTTTTTTCTCAAAAATTCCTTTTTCATACGGATTAACATTCTATATATGAAGTTATTTTTGAACTTTAATATGATTTGTAGTTTTCATTTTATTTTTTTTGTGTGTTTTAGGTTTTCGGCCAAAATGCCTATATTTTTGCCTTTGATGAAATTGGTCATGGCCAATATTTTTTTTTTAGATCGATTATTAATATTTTGTTTTCTTATTTCAACCAGTTATTGTATGTACTAATAAAATACAAAGAATAAAGAAATTCTATGATTGGGAATTTTTTTGACAACACAACCTCTATTCATAAATCGAAGTTCATGTGTCGGACATAAAAAGCATGAGTACATCTCTGTCACGGCGCGATATAGGGGTATTCATCCGTGAAACTACGATGGACCGCAATAACTCGATCGACAGACCGACCGACCGACCGACCGACCGACCGACCGACAGGCCGACACTGCGGCGACTCTTTGCAGGGGCGTAATAAACAAAGACGACTACTTACATTAGGTATAGTTGGTGCGGTTAACGTTCGCTTTTTCAAGCCTTCCCAATTAAAACCCTCAAACCATTTGTGTTTTTGGATTTCACGAACTCCTCCACGACCGAATCCGAGGCGTTCCGTAGGTACATCCCTGTCAAACAAATAAGATATTTCAATGAGTGCAAATAAGCGAAGAGAAGTTGCTACATTATAAAAGTTGACCACCTTATGGTCAAAATGTTTTCAAATGAATGTGCTGCCGATTTGTGCTATGTTGGAAATGGTTTAATGGTATATTTGAATAATCCGGCATTTTGCTTTTGGTCATAAACGGTTTTTCCAGGTTTCCAGGATGCATGTTTGAAAAATGTTGAACATGGCTTTAAACTACAATTAATTAATACATCACATTATCTTGATATTTCTAGAACTGGCTATGGACTCTTCCAAATGTAAATTCATCATTGATAATCCTTAAACCACAATATATTAAATCCTAAGACGGAATATACAAACGACTCGGTCGCATGTACCATACATACACCAAATAGTATTGTAATAAGGAAATACATGTATTATCATTACTGATGTAAACATGCAGTGTTCGACGGTTAACATGTGTCGCCTGTCAAAATGCCAACAAGTAATAGCGTGACGCACAGACGGTCGAACGACACAACGACACCGAATGTATTACTGAATCTTTCCTTGTCGGAAAATCATCGATGGTCGATTTTCGTGTTCCGACACCCATATATCAACATGCCGAAACAGGCGACACATATATCATAATTGCAAATACATATACGTTGCGTTTAAACAAACATGTGTACCATACCTGCATAGTTTTTTGATGAGCGTATGTGCTGTCTTCGTAATTTTTCTTGGAAATTCGATGGCATCAATACCTTTCAAGATTATATTGTAAGTTTTCATCGGATCCTGGCCCGAAAATGGAGGACTGAAATGAACAGAAATAAATAAATGAGAGTAGGTCTACTAAAACCAATAGGATGGTATTTGAGAACAGTCTAGATCCAGATGAACCAGCGCATACACAAAGTCTGATCTGGCTCTTGAATGTTCGCTATTTAGTCATAGCATGGATGCGCGGGCAGGTATTTGTTTCAAGACGTGTATAAATTACGCCAAGTTTCATTCTCCTTGATCACCGCTCTTTCGTACTCCATTAGCACGATCATTGGAGTTTTAAGTCCAACACTAAGCCTTTATCCTATTGATACAAAAGTTTGTAGACTTTTGTTATCATTTACTTCAACCCATTGGCACATTCGGACGCATATTGACGCTCCGACAGCAAGCGACTTGTTAAAGCACTGTGGAAAAAGAAGAAATTACCCAAGGCCAGCAATTTCTCCTTTTGCCATAAAGTTGTCAACACTGTTGAATCATTTCACTTTCACTGATAGAAATTTGATATAGTTGTGCTCAGACGTTTTATGAGGCGTCTGCCGTTTTCAAGAAATAGTGTTTTCAAGATTATATCAAAATCACTAAATGTAGGAGGGTAATATATCGAGGGCTTGGCGTGAAAACCCTGGTTAAGGGGCAATTTCGACCCCTTTGTAAACAATGCAAATTTAGGTGCCATTGCTCAGAACGAGCAATGGCACCTAAATTTCCATTGTTTACCAAGAAAAAAAGATTTAACGTTTATAAAGACATTATGGCGAGGTGATTAACCTTGGTAACAAAATACCAATTTTAGTTACAACCGTTTCACGCCAAGCCCGCGATATATAGCGATATTTATTACGTGTGTTTTGTGTTCGTAAAAAGAGAGCACCTACAAATGAGCCGTCCCACGAGAAAACCAACATTGTTGATTCTGCGTAAAGTATCGACCCGGATTAACCTAAGCATGCCATGCAGGCTTATCCGGATAGACACTTTTCGTCTTCTGTGGATTTTCTGTTTCAGGAATCAGTACTCTATACACCTATCCCCCTGAGACGGAATGTGTCGGCCCGGATTATTCTGCGCGGACTGCGCAGGCTGATCTGGGTCGATACATTACGCAGATACCATAATGTTTGTTTTCTCGTGGGACGGCTCAGATATGGTATGCTATTTCTTTGAAATTAAACGTAAAACTGTAATCTCTCGCTAGGACTACGTTGATAAATGTTTTGGCTCGGAGTTCATCTGAAAGCGAAAGCTATTTGTGTATTTTACTAACACCCATTTCAATGTTTTATCTGATAGTTTGAATTGTTTAATTATATTTTATACTTTATCTGTAATTGAAGTGTCAAAAAGCTATAAAAATAACATGATATCTTATTTTTAGTACAATTTGATCTTGAACAATTATTTTTTACATTTTGAAAATAAAAGATAACATATGTTTTATGTTTTACATACTCAAATGCAAAACAGTTTCACAAATATAATTGAAGGTTGTTTAACGCTTCTTTGAACAGTATTACAGTAACATCACGGAGTTTCCATGGTAGATTACCATTACGTCCGATAGTATTTATTATACAACACAATGCACACATCGTCATGCTATATCCCCGCAATCCTCTATCGCAAAAGAGGTAAACATTGAAAGTAAACCAAACTTTTTGAAATCTTCGTGTGTGGCCAGTTTGGATTTATCAGTGTACATGTATTGTTTCCCAATCTGTCACAGTGTTTAACCCTTTCCCTGATATAGACGCTTTCTGACGCCTCTGCAGCAGACGGAGTTTTGAAAACATAGTGACAAAAGAAGAAATTGCTTAAAACGATCAATTTCTCCTTTTGCCACAATGTTTTCCACTTTTAGTCATAGGTTATCCATTAAATTATAGAGATTTTCTATTTTTTGGCAAAAATTGTTCAAAGTCGTCTGCTGAAGGTCGAGGGTTAACGTCACTGGTGATGATAACGCTTTTGGAGTACTGATGGGACTACTTTTTTACAGCGTTTTCTATCTAGAATCCACAGGTGTATATTGATCATCGATAACTTCACTATATTACTATCCTTAAGGATATAGCGTATAATTATAAATCGGTACATACACCTGTGCTAAAATCCCATACCTTTTTAATGGAAACATTTTACATTATATATCCTAATAATATTCATATACATTTATCAACAGCTAAATACTATAATGATTTATCGTTCTTATTAATAAATGTTATTGTTGCAGAGAACCAAGATGTTTAGATACCTCGAGGAAAGCTACACAACGTAACTATTTCAAGTCCATAAAATGCCTTTAGAAGTCATTAGGTTCATTGTAAGTTTTCATACACGTCTTTACAGTAACGCCGCTTATATTGGTAACTGTACTGTCTTACTTTTGCATTTAAACTCAACAGAAAGGTATATAATACATAGACTAAGCAACTGCAAGTGTGTGATATTAAAATCTGTCACTCGAATTGGACTTAACTTGTTTTTCTTACTCGTTTTCAGACCTGATAACATCCAACTATTTTACAATTTCTGACGCCTTTTCACCGAACTACTTCGTAATACACTTATGGGAAAAGGAGAGGCTGGGATCAGGTAGACAAACCTCAAATCGTTTTCAAAAATCTGTACCAGAAATGGATAAACAGCAAAATTGGTCTGTTTACCGTTGCAAGATTTTAGTGTCGTTATATCCATTATTTGTTACCATATCAAACAATGAACATTTCTATATGTATATGCAGTAGACGGCTTAAAAAAAAAATTGAGACAAAAAAGGAGCCCGAAAGTGCTCAACATATTGATAATAATAATATTCGATAATTGAAAGGCGCTTTGGGATAAAACAAAACACATACATTTGCGACCAGTGTAGACCCAGATAAGCAAGTCCACCCGCGTTGTCTTAACCCTTTCCCTAATATAGACGCTTACTGACGCCTCTGCAGCAGACGGCTTTTTAAAAACATAGTGACAAAAGAAGAAAATGCACAAAACGTGCAATTTCTCCTTTTGCCACAATGTTTTCCACTTTTAGTCATAGGTTATCCATTCAATTATAGAGATTTTCTATGTTTTGATAAAATATGTTCAAAGTCGTCTGCTGCAGAATTGTCGTACGAGGGAAAGGGTTATCTGGCTATGCACTGTTCGCAAACTAGTCATAGAATGTTTTAATTAAGAATCTTCTGTAAAGCAGTAACCAGTTTGATTTCACTGCATGGACGCGTATGCAGGGTTTTTCGCAACGTTAAAATTGGTTTTCGCCACGTTAAAATTGGTTTCGCCAAGCACTGATCAATCATACTTTTATTAACCAAACTTTCCATGTCAGTGCCTATCTGTTTTCAAAGTCGTCTACCGCATTTGTGTTGTGTTTGTAAAAATTACCTGCCGGTCAGGAGCTCAAACATCAATATTCCAAGCGACCAGTAATCCGCAGTAATGTCATGACCTTTGTTTAGAATCACTTCCGGGGCAACGTATTCGGGCGTACCACAGAACGTCCACGTTTTCTTACCCAGACCGACCTTCTTTGCGAACCCGAAATCAACCTGTTAAATATAGTATATAGTATGTTTTCAGAGGTAAATTCTGGAAAAAACAACCCACACAAAAAAAGTTCATTATTACTGATTATATGTCAAAACATATGATCCGTTCCTAGAGAAAACAAAAAGTGTGGGCTCTGCGTAAAGTATCGACACGGATCAGTCTAAGCATGTCGCGCAGTCTTACCCGGACAGACACGTTTCGCTTCCTGTGGATTTTCTCTTTCAGAATCATTACTCTACAGCTCTATCCCCCTGAGACGGAATATGTCGGCCCGGATTAGTCTGCGCCGACTGCGCAGGCTGATCTGGGTCGATACATAAAGCAGAGTCCATAATGTTGGTTTTCTCGTGGAACGGCTCAAATTTAATTGACATCGAAACAAAGCGGAAACATACCCATTTTCAATTGCCGATGGAAGTGAAAGTGCTTCAACGAGAAAAATCGAGACTATCCAAATCGTTCATGGCTTGCATGAATCTGTTGAGTCCCATTTTGCTCTAATGTTCCCATTAGTATGACGCTGTATACGTATCATGCAAGTAATTACTGATGTTCAAAAGAATTGCATCTTGCAAGGTTATTAGCGCGCATTTTGCGGTAAATTGGCTTAATAGTAAATTGCATGTCTGGCTTGTGATACAATTTACGTTTCAGTAGTAAATGCGTTTTATTATAGAGAATAAATTGTTACGATAAGGTTATAATTAATCTGACAACATTCTGTGAGAAATCTATCGCATCTTCACAAGAGTGTGTCGACTGATATACTTTAACTAACAATTTCTCTGATAGAGGCAACTTTTGACGCTTCTCCAAACGAGACAATTACATAATTATGTAACATACACTTGCATCTAGGCTAACGAGTTTTTGAAACCTTCAGAATGCAATGGTTACAGAGGTCCATATTTGTTCACGTTCTAAAACATATTTTGACTTATAACCATGTGTTGTGGTACTTAAAAGAATCGTCTCAAAGAGACGATTCTTTTGAGTACCTACACCATATGGTTGGGTTGGGTAATAAGAGAAATATCGTGGGGCAAACAGCTATATACCCCTACTCCTCACCAGTTTGACGTAGCCCTTGGAATCTAGGAGGAGATTTTCTGGTTTGAGGTCCCTGTACACTATACCCTTGTTGTGGAGGTAGGAGAAAGCTTCCAGGACACAGGCGGTGTAAAAACGCGTCGTCGTGTCGTCAAACGATCCTCTGTGCAGATAGAAATAAAACTGTTTTTAAATTGCGAACATTTTCATATAATCGGTGTACATCTATATATGTATTTACAGGGGCGTAGCTTTGCAATAATCAATGTGTAGGTATCATAGAGAGTTTGATGTAACCTGCGTTCTTATCGCTTTTCAAATTGATAGGACAGTGCAGGCTGATCTGGTCGATACATGACGCAGATGTCTATCGCCGCAGCTGCATTTTGGGGCATTTTGAGAAAAAATGTGTAGGCACGTGCCTACAGTGCCTAAGGGAGCTACGCCCCTGATTTACATCGCCTGTCTCCTTTTCCGACACTTTTTTTAACCATGTGTCAACACTTTACATCTAGTTATGTTAGATCTACATTGATATGCGTCTCCGTTCTCCTTTTCGACAGTGTTTTCAACTTTGTGTCAAGATTTTACATTGTATTTTTGTGTGTGTTGTATTTCATACCCGATTCAAAGCTTAACAACACTTTCACACATATAGACGCTTTCTGAAGCCCCTGCAGCAGACGACTTTTTAAAACATTGTGATAAAAGGAGAAATTACTCAAAACGAAAAAAAATTACTTTTGACACAATTTTTTTTCAACTCTTTCAGGAATAAAACTTTCATTTATAGTCATTTTTTTTTATATTTTGGCCTAGATGTTTTCAAATTCGTCCGCTGCAGAATTTTGTTTAACACAGATACTCACTTATCCCTGAGTACAGTCCATAGCTCACCACCAAGGCACACTTCCAATAACATATACAGGTACTTTCTGTCTTTAAACGTTCGATGTAATCTGAAAAAATGTGGATTAAAAAGAGCTTAAAGCAAAATCATTCGTATTTTGTTATTGTCATTGGGTGTTATTGTGGCCATCTATAGATATCATATCCTTTGTGAAGCAGGTAAAATGTTGACTCTTAGTGAGCTATTTACTGGTTAACTGCTATACATTTCCAAAGTCGTCAGCTTTCAAACCGGTATTCGAAAATCGTTTGCTGGAGAGGCAAGAATAAATAATCTTTCCTTCCGCCTCAGTGTTTTCAACACTTTATAATAACCACAATTGATTTGTTAGTGATGTTCATTATGTCTGCTTTGATGGTCGGATGCTGGAAAGGTATTTTATGTGGGAAAGGTTTAAAATCGTGCTGATATATCAGTTTAAGTTTCCTGAATTTGCACGAACATTAAACCTGATGATAAAATCGGACCAGGCTCCAAAAACAATGAAAGTTAACTCAAAAGTTTTGCTTTAGTGTCTGGTTGGTCAGAGGTTAAATTCATTTTCAAAACTAATCAATCAAGATTCTTATTTGGCTCATTGAGTTAATTTCTGAGCACAGGGGACGTTTTCAGAGTTTTATAGTTTCGGGGTGTTGATTATGATATTATCGTCGGTGCTGAATCCTGATAATATGATCTTGATGAATGTGTGAAAGTGTTAAATTTGCGCAGTTATATCCAGTCGTTTGGACCAAAATAAAAAAAAAATGGTGTTATCTGACGAAAAAATCGGATCTGGATTCCGACATGATCTTTTTCTCGTGCATGATGTGTTCTCGTTGCATGAGAGAAAGTGTTATATTTGGGAAGTCATATCAGTTGTTTGGACACAGAACTGCTATCATATATATATTACCTGACGATAAAATCGGACCTGGATTCCGACATGATCTTCTTCTCATTCATGATATGTTCTTGTTGTCGCGTTTCCACTATGTGATGCTTCCGCATTATCTTTAAGGCAAACGTTCGACTGTTATCGTTGTTAATTTGGACCTGACATAATAAGCAAACAACATATAAATATATGAACATTTTTGAAATAACAGGAACACTTCTTAAGACCGTATTTATGTGCAATGTTCGACTGTTTTCGTTGTTTGATTTGGACCTGACATAATAAGCAAACAACATTCATTTTTGAAAGTATTTGAAATGACAGGAACACTTCTAAAGACATTGTTAATGTGAAATGATCGACTATTATCGTTGTTGATTTGGTCCTGCCATTATAAGCAAACAACATTAATATTTGAAAGTATTTGAAATGACAGGAACACTTCTAAAGACATTGTTAATGTGAAATGATCGACTATTATCGTTGTTGATTTGGTTCTGCCATTATAAGCAAACAACATTAATATTTGAACATATTTGAAATGACTGGAATACTTCCAAAGAAAATATTTATGTAATATTTTTATTTTGTTTTGAATGGTATTTTATGCCACAATCAGCAGTTTTCAAGGCGTTTCTGTGTCAATTATCATAACTACTGGTAAATTTGAGCCCATTCACGCGAAAAGGTACCCGTCGGATTTTGTGAATAATGTACACCCAGATCAGCATATGCAATCACACCGTCTGATTAAGATCTCAAATGCTCACCTTTTATTGCCATGATCATGTTTTTTTTACAGATTTTGTATATATGATCTAAATCTTAGTCGTTCAAAAACTATCTCTTTGTTTGAAAAAAGGGTATTATGCTGCTTTTTATAGTATTTCATGGCGTTTCTTGGGTAAATTAGCATAACTGCTGGTTTTATCCGGATTCCAGCACTTCAGTTGTGTCCCAACAAACCTGAGCGCCAAGGGTGGAAGACACAACTACACTTTAAAGTATTTGATAATCAGTTAACGAATACACAATGCTAAAGCAATATATATATATACAGTCAAACCTCTGCTAAAGACCCTGTCTATAGCGAACGTACTTTTAGTTTCAAAAATACTCATTTTCAATATAAAGGACATTGTAAATAAAGACCACCTTTGAAGAAAGACCAGATTGTCCACTTCCCATGATTGATCTTTAAATACAGGTTGGACTGTACAGTCAAACCTGTACTACCGACCACCTGACATAGACCCCTGGTGTAAGCGACTACATTGAACTCCCCCGATGTTAAACGAAACATAGATTTGTACCTCAATAAGAGACCACCTGTCTTAAGAGACCACTTACAGCATTTCCCTTGTGTGGTCTCTTAATACAAGTTTGACTGTATATATATATATTAATGTTATATATTAATGTCACCTACCAATTCTACCCTGCCGAAACCACCAACACCTAACGTGGTTACTATACTGAGGTCCCCGAGTTTAAGTTTGGCGAAATCTGCATCCACTCTGTAATATAAAATTTAAATACATTGTTCATGATTTAATCGAAACAACAAACACATTTGTGTTTCAGTTTTTTTTAGTTTAAACAATATTTTATTTAGTTATTTTCAATATACAATTCAATACATAATCAAATTTTCAAGATGAAGAGCTTTTCTATATTTTGTTCAAGAGCTGAAAAACATTGCAGGTCATTGCAGGTCTGTTTTTTGTCTAAGTCGAAAAAAGGGGCATTACTGAATAATTATTAAAGCCAGAGTTATGTGACTTGGTACACAGACGTGCGTATATTGTTCCTGGGAATATGTGCACCAAGTTTCATTTAAAAATGTTGAACGGTTTTTGAGTTATAAGGTAAGGTTAACCCTTTCCCGCATATAGACGCTTTCTGACGCCTCTGCAGCAGACGGCTTTTTGAAAACATAGTGACAAAAGAAGAAATTGCTCAGAACGAGCAATTTCTCCTTTTGCCACAATGTTTTTTCCACTATTAGTCATAGGTTATCCATTCAATTATAGAGATTTTCTATTTTTTGACAAAATATGTTCGAAGTCGTCTGCTGCAAAAACTGTCGTATGAGGGAAAGGGTTAAGTGGTTGTGTCGAGGCAAGCGACGACGTCAATAGTATCACAATACAGACGAGCTGAACATTACGTTATCCCTTTCCCTCATATAGACGCTTTCTGACGCCTCTGCAGCAGACGGCTATTTGAAAACATAGTGACAAAAGAAGAAATTGCACAAAACGTGCAATTTCTCCTTTTGCCACAATGTTTTCCACTGTTAGTCATAGGTTATCCATTCAATTATAGAGATCTTCTACTTGTTGACAAAATATGTTCGAAGTAGTCTGCTGCAGAATTGTCGTATGAGGGAAAGGGTTATCTTGGTAGGTCAGATGCAATATTGAACTTTACTTCTAAGTTATACATAAATTAAAGTACAAGGTATTGTATCAGAAATCGTGAATAATGCTCTTACCCTGTAGAGTGGTCGAGTGGTTAGCGTCAGGGATTTGAAACCGGGTGTCCCGGGTTCGATCCCCAGTCGCGGCACTACGGTCATAGTGGAGTGCACTTGGGCAAGGCACATTTTCTAGCCTAGTACTGGTTTGTTTACCCAGGGATCATGAATATGTGAACTGTCGCCGTGATATAACTGAAATAATGTTGAAAACGGCGTAAAACCCAAATAAAAAAACAAAAAATAAACTTACCCTGTAACGATTTCCTCGTCATCGTAGGCTAAATGCAAATCATCTAGGTTACTTATTAATTGTGTGTAGGACCTGGAAGCAGAATAAGTAAAACATATATAGATCTTTTAATACATTTGTTGTTGTGTTATTTTTTTTCCCTGGATATTTCATGAAATTATGCAATGCTAGGGGTAGGTTACTCGAGACTAAATTATTGCAAACCAATAAAACGTAAAAGACTTTCGATTCGGTTTAAACTACGGATATGGTCTTCCTTATTTAAACCCCCATATCCCACCTATAGACGTATTTTGACGCATATAATGCAGACACCTATTCACAGCATCGTGGTAAAAGCAGTAATTGTTCATAATGAGAAATTTCTGCTCAAAATGTATTTTGACGCATTTATTGCAGACAATTTTTGAAAGTATTATGGCAAAAGAAGTAATTGTTCATAATGTGTTCGATATTTTCATTTGAAGAGATGTTCCGTATTTTTGGTCTAGAATTTTGATGCGGATATACTGTATGTGGGAAAGGGTAAATGTTGGAAAAGCAGTGCTCACTTGATCAGGAAGTATCATGTAAATTAACCAACTTCAAATCTATGAGTAAGTATCAGTCACTCAGAAAATGTACATTAAATGATAACGTATCTCGAATGTATTTTGTTCTTTTAGCGTTTTAATTCTTTTCCACATGCACCAAATCTGCAGCAGACGATCTTGAAAAATGTTCACTTGAAACTTATGGAAATCGTGATAAACGAATGTGTAATTATTGATTACAGTTGAAAACATTGTGGCAAAATGAGATATTGCTCATTATAAGCATTTTTTCCTTTCGCCACAATGTTTTTGAAAATCATTTGCAGTAAATGCGTCTACAAGAGGAAAAGTGTTAAGAGGAGCTGACAAAGTATACCTCGATATCTGAAGTTTAATGACTTAAAATACACTTCAACCAATTCAAATATATTCCTATACAACTTAAACACTGATAAAACAGTCTTCATGGTCTTAAAAACCGTAAGTTTGTTCAATGACTACATATGTTACGTTGAAAAGGCATCCGAAATAATTAGTGAAGCAAGTGTTTTTCAAACTTATGTTATCATATGAAATGTGTCCCCTTGCTTCTTAAATTGATATATGGTGCTGTCAGTGAATATGATATCATATTGCATGGTGCACTAGTCAATACATGGACATGTCCTTGTAGACTATACCGAGGGCTTGGTGTGAAACAGTTGTAACTTAAAACCTATTTTGAAAACCCTGGTTTAGGGGCAATTTTGACCCCTTTGTAAACAACGCAAATTTAGGTGCCATTGCTCAGAACGAGCAATGGCACCTAAATGTCCATTGTTTACAAAGAAAAATGATTTAACGCTTACAAAGACTTTATGGCGAGGTGATTAACGTTGGTAAAAAAATACCAATTTAAGTTACAACCGTTTCACGCCAAGCCCTCGATACAGTTGTTACAATAACATATAAGATCGATACATTAGACTGTCTGTGATTATCATATTATATTCTACGGCAAAATTGTCAAGACATGTTTTTTGTAGAATATACGGTTGTTAACTTGTTACAGTAGCATTTTAAATCGATACGTTTGACCGACCATCCATCTGTGAATATCACATGTAAATTATTATACATATCTAACTGTCCTATTTACATATACATTTGGTTTTGTTTGTAAGCGATATTATTATTTCATTTTGAGACCTTGAGCTAGTAAACGATTGAGCTTGAACTACTGCATCTACGATGTTTAATTGATTTGCAAATACAAATGAAAACATAAAAAGACTGATTAATCACAAGATTCCAAGGCCAAAAACTTTTTTTTTTTCGATGCATAATTGCAAAAGTAATTACTTTCCAACAGAAAAGACATCAATCGTAATAAATCATAAGTACACAGATATCTTTATAA
The DNA here is from genome assembly GCA_031761405.1 of Serripes groenlandicus. Taxonomy (NCBI): domain Eukaryota; kingdom Metazoa; phylum Mollusca; class Bivalvia; order Cardiida; family Cardiidae; genus Serripes; species Serripes groenlandicus. The sequence continues at coordinate 18,416,859 of JASEVX010000004.1, forward strand.
TTGAGACAGAACACAACAAAATGTAATCCGTCTGTACATACTCAAAATGTATTCACCCTGTGCCACATACCACAGATCTGCTGCAGAAGGTTTGGAAACATCTAGGTAAAACTATGGAGAATGTGTATTAAGCAAAGAATATCATTAGTTAAATTTGAAAACGTTTTTATTCAGCCTTTCAGCGCCGAATTGTTTAAAGTAGACTCTTCCATGTTCAAAATCGGGCAACTCCATTTCTCAGGTTATAGAAGTTTTGGACTATTTTCATAATTAAACGGCAAACAATGCTGATTTCAGGTGAGGCAGCTCGTTTGCAAAATCCTCAATATTGCCTTTGGCGCTGAAAGAGTTAAAGGAACATTTCTCATCATGAGAAAGTTCTCCTTGTGCAACAATGTTTTAAAAGGTAAACTGATGCAGGTGATTAAACATGCATCTACGTGTTGGAACGGGTAAATAGGGTTGGCTTTTGCGGATGTGCAATGCAAACAAAGGTCAGATGTTCTGGATACACAGGCTGATCTGTATCTTCTCGGTATGCACATGAAATCCCTAAAGTTTCGTTGTGCCTTATATTTGTAGTGTACAAACACTTTAATCTAAGATAAAACAATCTATACAATATATCAATTTTAACAGAGTTAGGCGCTTTTGTTAGGTTACAATGTTGCATTCTAGACCAATATTCAATTCAACAGTTATGACTTTGTCAAAACTGCAGAATTGTTTGCATTTATAAAAATGAATCTTTTTCTAAAGCCATGACTTATAATTATTCATAATTCAATTTTGCATTATAACCTGTATATAAGACTCATCGCCGTCAGCTTGCGTTTTATGTCTGAAATAAAATGCAATAACTTGGATTGCCGTTCAAATTCACTTGTTAATTCATTGCACTTCACTTAGTTTATATGCACTTGTGCAAGTGCCTTTTGGCAAGAAACTAGTTACAATACAGAGAAGCTTTAAGTGGTTTATTGCGTATTAATATTGCAAGATATCACATTAAAGAAGTTTTTTTCCATGAGAAATTTTATAGACGTTCACTTTGGAAATATTCGAGAGAAATATAAAAAAAGAAAATTCGATAGCAAGAAAGAAGAAAAAACAATGTAGGAAAATGATTAACTTCTCGTTTTGAGCAGTTTTGTCTCCACCTACACTGTTTTCTCCAAGCATCTGATGCAGAGGCATAAAACATTGCCTGATTCAGTAAAAGGGTTAACACAAACAATGTTCTATAGTTGTGCCAATCGGAAGAGTGTTTGTTCCAAGTAAAAACAGATGTTTCAATTGCCTTTTATTTTTATAGACACATGACCCAATGGTTATATCGGTCACGTTGCTCAAAAAACACCGACTGTTGGTACGTTACAACAACCAGTGAAGATTCAGATCAACTTCTATCTAAACCTGCTTGTTCTATTATGTGAAAACTAGACTTGTACATTTACAATCATCTAGCAATCCTCGGTTACAAAAGATACGCCGGGGTATAACCATTATCGTGATGAACAACATTAACGTCAGTTGATACATACTCCAGGCGAGTGACCTACACCTACAACTGGGTGACCTTGAAACTGACACTCTACGTCTATATCTCGATAAGAACAACAGTTTTATTATTGGAACGTACAACAGGGTAGATAGTAACAGTTGCGATTTGATCGTAGTTGCAGTTAACCCGTACATGTCGAGGGCTTGGCGTGAAACGGGTGTAACTAAAATTAATATTTTTTTACCAAGGTTAATCACCTCGCCATTACGTCTTTATAAGCGTTAAATCATTTTTCTTGGTAAACAATGGAAATTTAGGTGCCATTGCTCGTTCTGAGCAATGGCACCTAAATTTGCATTGTTTACAAATGGGTCAAAATTGCCATTAAACCAGGGTTTTCAAAATAGGTTTATAGTTACAACCGTTTCACGCCAAGCCCTCGATTAGTCCCGTTGAACGCGATTTCAAACAACATGTGCGTGTCCGGCTATTCACGACTTTGAAACTAAAATTACTAGCACTGAAGATCACGAAAAGCCTGCATATTCATGTAGTCTTATATCCCTAGGACTACATTGTTCGTTTTACCATTTTTTCTTATTCTTAACAACGATGTGTCAATACATGTGTGCGGAAGGGCGTGTCAAAAGTCAGTGATCCCGACATCGCTTGGAGTCATTCAGCGGGATAAGGGTTTTATTACAAAAGCCACGAATCTTGTTTCAAATGAGCATTTGCCCTGTGTATGTACACTTGAACGGGGATGTGCGGAAACCAATCGTACGGCATTAGGATCGGTGTAGATCAGAACAGCAAGGGCATCCGAGCCGTCTGATCTTACTATACACTATTCGACACTTAGGCATTTAAGATGGTTTCCATTTGCATGGAAGCGCATGCATGTCTTTTTCCACACGTGTTATAAAAACATTGAGGTTATAGTTTTCATGGATTACCGCTCAATTAAGCCGTTCTCTATGCAAACTAACCTTACCGTATTAACGATAAAAATAGATAACTATCTGCCTGTGCATTCATTTTATCTTGTAAAAGTACACAATATTTGCAAGAAACAGTTTCTTGAAACACTATTATGCAATTATTGGCGAGCAGAACAGATCTTGAACAGACTGCGTTCTGGATCTACATTGGTAGCAATTGCAATAAGGTTGGACTTCCCGAAAGGCCGCTAAATTAGTTTTACTTACTCTCTATCAATGACTAGACAGTCAACTCCATCTGGATCGGACGCAACTATACTGGCGGTGCGGATGTCCTCTCTGCAAAATATAAAGAGAAAGAAATTGAAGCTTATTAGGAACTAGTCTCTTCAGTGTTTGGTAGAGTTGCGTAAGCGACGAGAGACTATAGTATCTAATAATATTTTGAAATCACGTGATGTAAATGACGGAGAACACCATTTCTACCAATTCAGTACGCCAAAACTATAGTGCAACAACTTCTAGACTGATTTACGAATGCAAACATAAGCAAAAGTCAAATAAGTAAAATAAATTCCACTTATTCTAGTTTACTTTATTCTAACGATAATCAAAATATAAAATAACTGATTTTAAATATTGTAGGTCTCCTGATTGATTTTGATATTAGAAATCAACGTTTAATTCAGAAATAAACCAAAAATTGATTTCATCTTATTTTGACGAAGACCTGGTTAAAGTTGTTATAGCCCTTTTGAGTGTCACATTTCCGTATAAACATATTTTGTGTTTAAGAAAAGCAAATACCACTACAAGAAAGAAATATGTTCAAGTTTTTGTAATCGCATCTAAAACATCACTCTTCAAAAAACAAGTTGTACTTGTGAAACACCAATGCCGCCTGTTGGCAAACAGAGGTTTTATTAGAAGGTCAATGTTCACTAGAAACGTTTTGTCACAAGGAATACACATGCCAAATACGAAAACCATATCTCCGAGAGGTCAAACGTTATGGCTAGCGTAAGAGATGTTTACAGATGCAATAACCTATATAATATATGCCTCCGAATCCTCAATTCCCGAGAAAACAATCTTCAAAGATATGTTTGTAACATAAATTATCCAATGACCTAGGATACCACGTGACCTGTCTATAAATTGTACCAGCTGACATATTAAACGCCTGCTATTTTATGGTCACTGATAACATTTTGACGCTCTCCAAAATGAATCGTCTGACATGATTATGTTTATCTAACATATTTGAACAACTGAAAGTGCTATTTTAAAACAATGTTCAAAACGTCGTGGGAAAAGGAAAAAAGTGTTTATTATTACCACTTCCTCATTTTCCCAAAATCTTTCCGAAATAATGATAGCGCGTCCACAGGGCATAACATTTTAACATCTTAAGAAAGTTTTTAGCAACCCCTTCCTACGTACAACAAGTCTTAACCCTTTCCCTCATACGACAATTCTGCAGCAGACGACTTTGAACATGTTTTGCCAAAAAATAGAAAATCTTTATAATTGAATGGATAACCTATGACTAAAGGTGGAAAACATTGTGGCAAAAGGAGAAATTGCACGTTTTGTGCAATTTCTAGCCGTCTGCTGCAGAGGCGTCAGAAAGCGTCTATATGAGGGAAAGGGTTAACTAGGCGGCTTTGAATACGATAAGGTAAACATGCAATAAATCTTTAAAAATTAAGGAATACTATAACAATACAAAAGGAGAATTTGCTCATTATTAACAATTTCCCCTTTTTCAGATTGTTCCGTTCAACAAGTCTCAGCTAGACGGCTTTGAATTCGACAAGGTAAAAATGCAAGAAATCTTTAAAAATTATAACAAAACAACAGGAGAAATTGCTTATTATGATCAATTTCCCCTTTTTGGCAGATTGTTTTCAAAAGTCGCCCCGATGAAAATGTATGAACCCTTTCCCTTATACAGACGCTTTCTGACGCCTCTGCAGCACATTGCTTTTGAAAACATTGCGGCAAAATCAATCTGATAGTAAACAGTGAAAAATATTTTTTAAATTAAATCTAATACGATTCTTTAACAGACTACGATATTGGTACCTGTGAGCTCAAAATTTAAGCAGTCATATTTATCTCTGTTTTCTCTCATATATTTGTTGCCTTTCTCTCAACCTTTCGGTAATAAATCTTCACATTTCTCGCCCATGGTTACCTTTTATATCAAATTCGAGATATCAAGGCGTTGTAGACAAATATAATGTATTTTAAATGAAGTTTGTGATTTATATGTTATAAATAAAACTAGAATGATTCCCGACCTTCTCTTGTCTGTCCGTATTTATTGCTGACGTCTCAGAAATGGGACATAAATTGCTCAGACTTTGTTAATTTTAAGTGTTAGTGTTATTATGATGTTGTTAACCCTTTCCCTCATACTACAATTCTGCAGCAGACGATTTTGAATGAATGTATAATGTTTTATGGCGCATCGACAGCTAAGGTCATTTAGCGCGCAATTAAATTTAATTATTCATGATCCCTGGGTAAACAAACCAGTACTAGGCTAGAAAATGTGCCTTGCCCAAGGACACTCCACCATGACCGTAGTGCCGCGGCTGGGGATCGAACCCGGGACACCCGGTTTCGAAATCCCCGACGCTAACCACTCGACCACAGCGGATTCCGCAGACGATTTTGAACATATTTTGTCAAAAAATAGAAAATCTCTATAATTGAATGGATAACCTATGACTAAAAGTGCAAAACATTGTGGCAAAAGGAGAAATTGCTCGTTTTGAGCAATTTCTTCTTTTGTCACTATGTTTTCAAAAAGCCGTCTGCTGCAGATGCGTCAGAAAGCGTCTATATGAGGGAAAGGGTTAAGAAAACCAGTATTGCCATGTACTGATGTTACCGTCGGAGGGTCTTTTTTAAGCATGATGTTTCGGTTATTGTCATCCGTATTTTATTTTTTCTGGCACAGGAAAGTTTTGTCTGATAATATAGCATACGACTTTTGTAAACATTGTAGAAAAAGGAGAAATTGTTAAAAAGAGCAATATTTGTTTCACCGACATCTTCAGCTATCACACTGCACAGGGTCTTTCAAATAGTATTTGAAAGACCCTGCACTGCATTAACATTTTCTTCGATGCTAAAAACGAGCATTTTCCCCTTTTACCACAACGTTTTCAACACGTTTTCAGTAAATATAACTTTATTTATAGAGATTTTTTTTTTCTGTGTGTTTTTTCTTTAGATGTTTTCAATATCGTCTGCTGCATATTTGCTGTATGAGGTTAAATGGTTAAGAAAGTTCCGGGTGCTTGCACTGAGATCCTAGACGAGCCCTGGGGGAAACATGACTCATCATCGAAGATAGACAGGTAATGTTAGTGTAACAACCGAAGTAATAGATTTTGATAAAAGATAGCTCCGATCTGAAAATACGTAATTGAGTGATGAAAGTGCTCCTTTACCCTATACCCAAAGGCAATTTACCTGTAGATAATACGCAAAACGCATAATACCAGTCAAATTAACCCTTTCCCACCTGTAGACACATTTTGACGCAATAGCAGCAGACGACTTTTGAAAACATTGTGTCCGAAGGTGAAATTGCTCATGATGAGCAATTTCACCTTTGGCCATAATGTTTTCAACTTTATTTAACCCTTTCCCTCATACGACAATTCTGCAGCAGACGACTTCGAACATATTTTGTCAAAAAAGAGAAAATCTCTATAATTGAATGGATAACATATGACTAAAAGTGGAAAACATAGTGGCAAAAGGATAAATTGCTCATTTTGAGCAATTTCTTCTTTTGTCACTATTTTTTCAAAAGCCGTCTGCTGCAGAGGCGTCAGAAAGCGTCTATATGAGGGAAAGGGTTAACAATTAAGTTATCTTTTATGGAGATTTTTCAGGTTTTTTGGTAACTATGTTTTCAAAGTCGTCTGCTGCAAATGTGTTGTATGTGGGAAAGGGTTAATCTGTTCTTGCATGCAGACGAAATCTTACGCATCAGCAGAACACTTTTGAAAACTTTATGACAAATGGGGAAATTGATATAAAAAAACACCTGCCACACTGTTTTCCACTCTATTTAATAATCATATGTAATTATCTTTCTTTCCTTTAAAGAGATTTTTACATCTATTAGCCAAGATGTTTTCAAAGTCGTCTTTTTACAGATATGTAGTAAATGGGAGATTGTTAAAAGGGATGTTGATTTCTTGCAGAAACTTCTAGCAAAACTTTAATGCGTTTCAATTTTGATTAACGATGTGATTTCGTATTATATATGAGCCGTTACACGAGAAAACCAACAGTGTGGACTCTGCGTAAAATATAGACCCGGATCAGCCTTAGCATGCCGCGCAGGCCAACCTGGACAGACACTTTTCGCCTCCTGTGGATTTTCTGTTTCAGGAATCATTACTCCATACCTCTATCCTCCTGAGACGGAATGTGTCGGCCCGGATTAGCCTGCGAAGGCTCATCTGGGTCGATACAATAAGCAGAGTCCAAAATGTTGGTTTTCTCGTGGAACGCCTCATATGGCTTATGTTAGTTTTCACAAAGACTTTTCCGTGTTTCTGTTTTCAATGAGTAGTTTTAACAAGAAATTCAACAACAAACCATTATCTGCGTCCCTAGTATTTCTTAGCAAGAAATTCCACAACAAACCATTGTCTCATTTTCACAATTACTGCCGCGCCGACACCCCAATAGGTGGATACACAATTGTAACCAGGAAAATTATAAATCTTGATGAGTCAACCGATCATGGTTCACCTACTCATGCATTTCCTGGTTTTCTCACACCAGTACTCCACACAACAATCTTCCCAAGCAACTGGCTGCTTTTCCACATAGACTTAGCCCATTTGTGGAAGACGAATGACGCATGTCGCATTGACTTTTGTCAATCCTAGGAAAGAAAGTTGGCCGAGCCGGGATTCGAACTGACAACCCCTGGATTGACATCCCGCGTCGCTACCGACTGATCTACCGGGGCTTAAACCGATCATACAACGAGATAAACTATGTTCTCTTATATATGGAGTTAAACGCCATTTTCAACATTATTTGACAGAGATAAGGGCGAAAGAACGCGTGTTCAAATCTCCGGCGCTAAGCGCTCGACCACTAAACAATGATAATGAAAGACCACCAGTAACTACAACCTTACACTGTTTTTAACTCTATTCAAGTATCATACTTTCATTCACAGATATTTTTCGTATTTTTGCCAAGATGGTTTCAAATTCGTCTGCTGCAGATGTGTTGTATGTGGGAAAGGGTTTAAATCACGTACAGTGGGATCAATGTTAACCCTTTCCCACATACATCATACCTACAGCAGACGACTTCGATTGATTGATTGATTGATTGGGGTTTAACGCCGTTTTTAAAAATTTCTCAGTCATACCACAACGGCCAGTTCACCTACGCATGTGTTTCCTGATTTTCTCACACCAGTACTCAACAAATCAATCTTCCCAAGCAACTGGCTGCTTTTCCACATAGACTTAGCCCATTGGTGGAAGACGAATGACGCATGTCGCAATGACTTTTGTCAAACGTCGGAAAGAAAGTTGGCCGAGCTGGGATTCGAACTCACAACCCCTGGATTGACAGCCCGCGTCGTTACCGACTGTCCTACCGGGACTCGACAGGCGACTTAGAAGAGATACCCGCAAATATATAGAAAAACTCTTTAAATTAACTTTTTTTTTTTTTAATAGAGTTGAAAACATTGTGGCAAATGGATAAATTGCTAATTATTAGCAATTTCTCCATTTGCCACAATTATTTCAAAAGTCGTCTAATGCAGAGGCGTCAGAAAGAGTCTGTATTCTGGAAAGGGGTAAACAATACGCTAAAGCTGTCTATTTACAGAAAAGGGGCATTGTTACGAAGAACAGCAATGACGTCAAATGATACATAATCCAGGCTAGTGGCCTACACCTTGGTGACCTTGACCTTGACCCACACTACGACTATATCTCGATAAGAACAACAGTTTTATTATTGATACATAAGACAGGGAAGATAATAACATTGGCATAAAACCTATAAAAAACCGTATCAGTCGAAGAAAAAAACATACACGCCCTTCGTAAAATATAACGAAACGGGTTAACCCTTTTCCCTCATACAACAAGTCTGCAGCAGACGACTTTGAGAACGTATGTACTATCACGACTTTGGGAAAAAAATGGTGAATCTCTACAAATGAAAATTAATTTATTGAAAAGAGTGGAAAATACAGTGACAAAAAGAGTAAATTGCTCTTTAATGAGATAACATTTAATATGTAACAGACAACCTTGAAAATGTTAAAAGAGAACAAATATTGAAAAATCTCTATAAAGAAAAAATATAAATGCTGTCTGCTTCAAACGGGGCAAAACGCGTCTGCATGTGGGTCGAAATAGGGAACGGTGTCATAAACACGATTTTCATAGAGAACCTACTGACATTTCATTAAAACTCACGAATATGAATTTGCTTTAGTAATTTAATGATGCTTCTTTTAAACACAAAAGAACAAGACGGCTGAGAACAAGAATATAAACATATAATAGGTAAAGAAGAGAGGAGTGATGATTTTGCTTATTGCGAGAAAATCCGCATTTTCTTCCCACAAAATCCAAACCTCGTCGACTCAAAAGCAAACAAGAAGTCACAGTAACATGGGAAAATGAGCGAAGGAATTTTGTATTGTTTATTAGAAGACGCTTTCATGAGTTTGTTCAGTTAAACCATGTAACAAGGCCAACACCTGTTTGTATGTTTTCTGGCGGCATTCTTGCACCACACATAATGCGTTCCAAATTTTTTCCGAAATAGCAGGAAGATATGCACAGCGAGATGCAGGGGCGTAGCTCTCTTTAGGCACTGTAGGCACGTGCCTACACATCTTTTCTCAAAATGCCCCAAAATGCAGCTGCAGCGATAGACATCTCCGTAATGTATCGACCAGATCAGCCTGCGCTGTCCGCGCAGACTGATCCGGCTAACAAATTCCGTCTTAGAGGGGGATAGATGTATAGAGTAGTGATTCCTGAAACAAAAAACCCACAGGAGGCGAAAAGTGTCTTATCCGGGTAGACCTGTGTGGCATGCTTAGGTTGATCCGGGTCGATACTTTACGCAGAGTCCACAATGTTGATTTTCTCACGAGACGGCCTACAATGTACACATTGATTATTGCGGAGCTACGCCCCTGAGATGCTGTAAGATATAAACGCATGTCTGCATACTTTTATACTTTCCTATCAATTTGAAAAGCGATAAGAACGCAGGTTACATCATACTCTCTATGGTACCATTTATACATTAACCTTAACACTTATTGTATGTTTAAACATGATTTTATATTTGAAAACTATCTAGATTGTATCGATGACCATACATTAAAGCGACTGAACTCCAGATACCCAACTGTCGAAAAAAAATAATAATCCAATTTTAAGAAAATAAGTGTTATTTTTGTATTTGGTGCATTAACCCCAGATACCCAACTGTCGAAAAAAGAAAATCCAATTTTAAGAAAATAAGTGTTATTTTTGTATTTGGTGCATTAAAATATGATAATCGGTGAGATTTTCTTGATTTCGATACTTTTTCCATCGCAAATTCTACCCTGTCAGTAACGGGGTAAGTATTTTTAAATAGGAAACCCCTTCATCGGGACAATTGAAAACGACTCAAGTTCACTTTATTGGTAACAAACGATACATTTTCTACCCTGGTTTTACTTGGACAAAGAATAAGAAATAAAAGAATAACATTTAGGGCGAATTCGAGGTTGTTTTTTTTTTTTTTTTTTTTTTTTTTTTCGTGCCATCTGGATTTCAGTCGCCTTAACACTTATTGTATGTTTAAACATGATTTTATATTTGAAAACTATCTAGATTGTATCGATGACCATACATAAAGAGTCACACTTTGTAAATTCAGAGTTTCATCTCATGAGCTAGAAATTGAAAAAAGGTAGATATGAAAATAAAATAAAACAAGAAACGAAAGACTGTGCAAAGCCTGCCATAGAGATTAGATTGAAAACGAATATCACTTCCTTCTTTTTTGCACTGCATACTCTGAACTTCGAAAAAAAATATTTGAAAACATACTATTATACTTGGCCAAATTTACAAAAAATGTCTAACTTGCTAATGTCAAAAATGGAATTGTTGAATTTAAGTAGGCATATACATGTTGTCTCTTTAAAGCGAAAACTAAGAACTGAAAAAAAAAGATGTTGTATTGCATTTTATACTCTTTTTTTTTTCTTCAGGCGTCGCGCCTAATGTTTTGTCTTTTCCATTACATTTAGTTATTGTTAAATGTATCATGTACTTTTTACTTAATAAATGAATTGAATTGAATTGAATAACCATTTCCCAAATATATACACCTACGACGAATCGGGAGCAGACGATTTTTGAAAAGATTTTGGCTAAAATGGTATCGAGGGCTTGGCGTGAAACAGTTGTAACTAAAAACCTATTTTGAAAACCCTGATTTAGGGACAATTTTGACCCCTTTGTAAACAATGCAAATTTAGGTGCCATTGCTCAGAACGAGCAATGGCACCTAAATTTCCGTTGTTTACCAAGAAAAATGTTTTAACGGTTATAAAGACTTTATGGCGAGGTGATTAAGCTTGGTAAAAAAAATACCAATTTTAGTTACAACCGTTTCCCGCGAAGCTCTCGGTATATGACGATTATGTTTCTTTTTTCTTTCACGACTAGGTTTTGAACTCTTGTCAATAATTAATTATTTTTTTTCATTTACATCTGTTTAAACTAGACAACATAGTATCATTTAATTTATGTATTGGTGTTTTACGCCGCTTTTAACATTATTTCAGTTATATCACGGCGACAGTTCACTTATTCATGATCCCTGGGTAAACAAACCAGTACTAGGCTAGAAAATGTGTCTTGCCATGACCGTAGTGCCGCGACTGGGGATCGAACCCGGGACACACGGTTTCGAAATCCTCGACGCTAACCATTCAACCACAGCGGATTCCTAGTAATATTTAAAGTAAACGGTTTAATCCAAATAGTTTCAGCTTTCGCTGCATTTACTAAGAAAACATGAGGGATCTTCAACAAGCAAATAACTGACAATCTGCAACTGATTTAATTGACTGGGTCTTTATGCTGTTTTAAACAGACTTTTTTCCCTTTTATTACGGCTACTGAATACTTATACAACACATGATATGAGCCGTTTCGTGAGAAAACCAACATTGTGGACTCTGCGTAAAAGTATCGATCCAGATCAGCCTAAGCATGCCGCGCAGGCTAACCTGGACAGACACTTTTTGCTTCCTGTGGATTTACTGTTTCAGCAATCATTACTCTGTACCTCTATCTCCCCTGAGACGGAATGTGTCGACCCGGATTAGCCTGCGCGGACTGCGCAGGCTGATCTGGGTCGATACATTACGCAGAGTCAATAATGGAACGGCTCATATATATGTGACTCACTTACGGTGTACCGTTAGGGCCATCGTGCTATCGCGCATACGCGATGCCACGATAGCACGATGACACGATGGTGATGACACGATGACACGATGACACGATGGTGATGGTACGATGACACGATGGTGATGGCACGATGGCACGATGACGATGACGCGATGTAATATCGCGTCATCGTCATCGTGCCATCGTAGCATCGCTCCATCACCATCGTGTCATCGTGTCATCGCGTCATCGTCATCGTGCTATCGTGTCATCACCATCGTGTCATCGTACTATCACCATCGTGTCATCGTGTCATCGTGTCATCACCATCGTGTCATCGTGCTATCGTGGCATCGCTTGTGCTTGTTGACAGCGCGATAGCACGATGGCCCTAACGGAACACTAGTGTCCCGTTAGGGCCATCGTGCTATCGCGCATACGCGATGCCACGATAGCACGATGACTCGATGGTGATGGTACGATGACACGATGGTGATGGCACGATGGCACGATGACGATGACGCGATGTAATATCGCGTCATCGTCATCGTGCCATCGTAGCATCGCTCCATCACCATCGTGTCATCGTGTCATCGCGTCATCGTCATCGTGCTATCGTGTCATCACCATCGTGTCATCGTACCATCACCATCGTGTCATCGTGTCATCGTGTCATCACCATCGTGTCATCGTGCTATCGTGGCATCGCGTGTGCTTGTTAACAGCGCGATAGCACGATGGCCCTAACGGTACACCGTACTCACTAGTACTAGGTAAGAATATGTCATTATTAGCAATTTCTCCCTATGCCACAATGTTTTCAAAAGTCGTCTGATGCAGAGGCGTCGGAAAGCGTCTGTATGTGGAAAAGGGAAGAATGACACTAATGGGGCGATGAAATAGTGTTAATTTGTATTTATGTTATGTTTATAAATATCTTGTAAATATTTGATGGAATTTATGGCTTGTTTGTCAGTCTGCCTGTCTGACACGATACAACAAAAACAAAAACACCTTATCAAATGTAGAAATGACCTACAAAATGAATGCAGATTTATTTACGAAAGACACTTATTTCGCAACAGTGTCTTTGATGTTTGCCTGAAGTCTTTCAATATATATATCAGCCGTTCCACGAGAATGCCAACATTATGGACTCTACGAAAAGTATCTAAGCAGATCAGGCTAAATATGCCGCGCAGGCTAACTCGGACAGAAACTGTTCACCTCCAGTGGATTTTCTGTTTCCGGAATCATTACTATATGCCTCTATCCCCCTGAGAGGGAATGAATCGGCCCGGATTAGCCTGCGCGGACTGCGCAGGCTGATCTGGGTCGATACATTACGCAGAGTCAATAATGTTGGTTTTCTCGTGGAACGGCTCATATATAACACATAAAACACCCTGCAGTTTGGAAGTAGAGGTCGTTAATTGATGAAGATGGTCGTCTTTATTTCAGCACATGACGTTAACCTAACGGGCACACATTGTGTTAGTTGTAATAAAAGAAGTAGTGTATTGTTTTTGTTTCGACGATCTATAAGCATTTCGTTTGAACTTTTACGATGAATCGGAAGAACGGCGATCAAACGGACTTAAAAGATACCAATACATAAGTCGTTGACTTATCAAAATGAAAACATTTACGCGCAGGTTTTAAGTGCCACACGTACGTGTCATAATATCCCTGACAATGGTATGCACTGATGTTTTAACGCTTTACCTCATACGACAATTCTGCAGCAGACGACTTTAAACGTATTTTATCAAAACATAGAAAATCTCCATATTTTAATGGATAACCTATGACAAAAAGTGGAAAACATTGTGGCAAAAGGAGAAATTGCACGTTTTGTGCAATTTCTTCTTTTGTCACTATGTTTTCAAAAAAGCTGTCTGCTGCAGAGGCGTCGGAAAGCGTCTATATGAGGGAAAGGGTTAAGGAGGCGTTGATAACAGGGAATATGATGGCATTATTCACTGGTGTATATTTGAGTCGCGTTTGTAGCAGCTATGGACCTTAATGCAAAATAAATAGGGAATAATTTGTTGCAGTAGCGATACATTGCTTTGTATTGTACTACGAGATGCGTGGAAAAAATTCTTCGATTCTTCCCCGCTCTGAATAGACAATACAAAGCCCAGTTTCGCTACTGCAACACAATTTCCTTTTTATAATATAACATTGTTTATCTTTTTAGACAGATTAACTATAATATTTTTTTATAATTTGAATAACGAAACAACATAAAATTATTTTGCACATTTTTTTTTATAAATTGCGTGAGAATTACGCCCTTCTCACACGTACGTGTCATAATATCCCTGACAATGGTATGCACTGATGTTTTAACGCTTTACCTCATACGACAATTCTGCAGCAGACGACTTTGAACGTATTTTATCAAAACATAGAAAATCTCCATATTTTAATGGATAACCTATGACAAAAAGTGGAAAACATTGTGGCAAAAGGAGAAATTGCACGTTTTGTGCAATTTCTTCTTTTGTCACTATGTTTTCAAAAAAGCTGTCTGCTGCAGAGGCGTCGGAAAGCGTCTATATGAGGGAAAGGGTTAAGGAGGCGTTGATAACAGGGAATATGATGGCATTATTCACTGGTGTATATTTGAGTCGCGTTTGTAGCAGCTATGGACCTTAATGCAAAATAAATAGGGAATAGTTTGTTGCAGTAGCGATACATTGCTTTGTATTGTACTACGAGATGCGTGGAAAAGATTCTTCGATTCTTCCCCGCTCTGAATAGACAATACAAAGCCTAGTTTCGCTACTGCAACACAATTTCCTTTTATAATATAACATTGTTTATCTTTTTAGACAGATTAACTATAATATTTTTTTCTACTGCATTTTGAATGACGTGAAATACAATTTCAATGACGTATCATTATCATATTTGGTACCGTTCGGAATTGTAATACGTCGTGTTGTCTTTTCGCGTGAGAATCCGCATGTATATGCGCCGGAAAATGAGCAGGTATATACTAAATACATTTAAGTGTATGCTTAAGTGCAAAACGCAAGGGCCTGATATATATTGACTCTGACAATGATATTATTTTTACCATTTGCATAGGAGGCGTTGATAATAGGGAATATAATGTCACTACTCAGTCGGGTATAGACCCTTTCCCAAATGCAGACAATTTCTTCACGCAACTGCAGCAGACGAGCAGACGATATGGTAGACAATTGATGCAAAATGAACACAAGCTCATGATGTGAAATTACTAATTTTCCACCATATTTTCCACCATATTTCATAAAAGCACACAGTTTATCAAAACGTAATTGGGTTTACGTGTAATTGGTACCAAAAGTGTTGTCACTTACCCCTGTAAAGCGCGCTCTCCGAAGAACTCTCCACGCTGGAGGTATCTTATGACTTGATCGTCGGATTCCTTTGAATTCTTTCTTGTAACCTTTACCTGGAAAAAGTAGAAAAGATTTACGCTCCTGAGCAATGTTTTGTAACTTTACACCCTTATACCCTTACCTGGGTCCGAAACCATAACAGTCTGAACAAGTTCTCAGTGCTTAGAATTGAACTCAATGCTCCAACTAATGCTAACATTTGGCCACTTTTGAGGACGACTTGGCTTTCTGACCAATCAGATACTTGAGCACAAATCTGATTAAACTGTTATTGTTTTGGAGCCTGGTTATTGCAGGGAAAATATCAGACACCATGGGCGTAGCTTTGCAATAATCAATGTGTAGGCCGTCTAGTGAGAACATCAACATTGTGGACTCTGCGTAAAGTATCGACCCGGATCAGCCTAAGCATGCCACACAGACCTACCCGGATAGACACTTTTCGCCTCCTGTGGATTTTCTGTTTCAGGAATAACTACTCTATATATATATCCCCCTAAGACGGAATGTTTCGGCCGGATTAGTCTGCACGGACAGCGCAGACTGATCTTGTCGATACATTACGCAGATGTCTATCGCCGCAGCTGCATGTTGAGGCATTCTGAGAAAAAATGTGTAGGCACCTGCCTACAGTGCCTAAAGGGAGCTACGCCCCTGGACAGACTGACAAACAGACAGACATACATTTCATTTCGCTCAAAGCAAACGAATATAACATGATTATATGCGATATACCCAAACCTATTCCACGTCGCAGTAAATTAAATGATGATGTGCATGCTTGGGGAATGCTTATAAGACGACCAATATAAATAACACTTTTATTTTGTCTAATGCCCGGACTATCAAAAGCAACCAAAAAGTCTTTTAGATTGGATCAATCAAAAGTTATTGACTTATTCTTCTTTTGGACAAAACTGTCTGAAGTCTTTACTGTTTGTAGTATACATTATGTCATATTGTGATACTGCAAGTGTCCCGATAAAAAGACACACATTATTTATGAAAATATCCACCCCAGAAAATATACTTTCTGATTAATGGAACCAAACAACAGTTCCTCCGCATTTTTGATTTTATCAGAAACGTGAAAGCTTCTCACAGAGAGAAATCAACATCAGGATGCGTTAATCGCACAGGGCACATTACTACAGCTGTTATTACTATAAATAGATTGTGAGCCAGAACATTGCATAAACGTTCCTGATCACAACTGCACACAGTGAATGCCATCGTGAACCTGCGTGCACGCAAAACATCGCCCTGACTTTTTCGTGCGCTAAATTATGAAATAGACATTGCGCGCAGCCATGTACAAAACGCTATGGGTGCAACCCTTGTCTTTGCGTGACATTTTTGTCAATTTATGCATTATGTAACCGTCTTATGTTAACTCTTTCAGCGCCGAATTGTTTAAAATAGACTCTTCCATGTTCAAAATCGGACGTCTTCATTTCTCATGTAAAACATCTTTTGAATTATTTTGATGAATAAAAGGCAAACAATGCTGATTTCAAGTGAGACAGCTCGTCACGAGCAAACTCACTTGAATCTGCATTGTTTGCAAAAACCTCAATATTGCCTTTGACGCTGAAAGAGTTAAACATTATATTATTTTTTTCAATTGTATATAATTATATATTTTCATTTATGTATGTATGTAAATATTTTTCATTGTCATATTCACATGTATGTAATATTAATTGCCAATATCATTTTTATTTGCCGAGTGCCTACTACATATACAATCAAGTAGTTGATTTAATAGAAACTGGGACAACTAATACTTATTAGTGGTCCCAGATAGAAACAAGCAAGAGAAAACCTATAAATACGTAACTGGTTTTGTGCGACGAGGTTAAAAGTAGGTTAATAATTAATGGGGTTAACATTCAACACCTTTATAGATATGATGTCACTCAATCGAGATGTAAATGCAGTTATTCTTAAACATGAGGTTTATGTTTATGGTTCTATCGTGAGAGATGTGAAATCTAAATCGTTGCAAAGTAGATTGTATAATGTGTTATTACAATTCATAACCCTTGATATCCTATGGAATCTATGAAAATAAGACTCAGTATAAGTCAAATTACACCAAATTCATCCTGGTCTTCGGCCAAATAGTCCATAAAACAACATTACATTTTTACGAAAGCCTATTAGGACCATCTGAGAAAAAAAATATATTGTAAAGTCGTAATAACGCGAAAAAAGGCGTTATAATGCGAAAAAAGGCGAAGTAACGCGAAACAAGGCATAATAACGCAAAGTAAAGGCGTAATAATGCGAAGTAAGGCGTAGTAACGCGAATAAAGGCATTATAACGCGAAAAAAGGCGTAATAACGCGAAATTAAAGGCGTATTAACGCTAATAAAAAGCGTTATAACGCGAAATAAAGGCGTAATAACGCGAAAATAAACGCGTAATAACGCGAAATAAAGGCGTTATAACGCGAAATAAGGGCGTAATAACGCGAAAATAAACGCGTAATAACGCGAAATAAAGGCGTTATAACGCTAAACAAAGGCGTATTAATGCTAATAAAAGGCGTTGTAACGCAAAATAAAGGCGTAATAACGCGAAAATAAACGCATAATAACGCGAAATAAAGGCGTAATAACGCGGAAATAAACGCGTAATAACGCGAAATAAAGGCGTTATAACGCTAAACAAAGACGTATTAATGCTAATAAAAGGCGTTATAACGCGAAAGAAAGGCGTAGTAACGCGAAAATAAAGTCGTAATAACGCGGGAAAAAGGGCGTTATAACGCGAAAAAAAATGCGTAATAACGCGAAATAAAGTCGTTATAACGCCTTTTTAGCTATATATATAAATCGATTACTGCTTTGAAGACTCTTTTTCAACCATGGATCTACGACCCAGATCAACCAATTCGCTATGTTTTTTCATTGGCTGAGCTACGATTTACGACCCAGATCAACCAACTCGCTATGTCTTTTGAGTAGTTCAGCTACGATCTACGACCCAGATCAACCAATACGCCATGTTTTTCTCAGTGGCTGAGCTACGATCGACGACCCAGATCGACCAACTCGCTATGTTTTTATATTTTTCTAAGACCCAGATCAAACAATTTTCTTTTTTTTCAGTGGCTGAGCTACGATCTACGACCAAGATCAACTAATTAGCTATGTGTTTTGAGTGGTTGAACTACGATCTATGACCCGTATCAACCAATTCGCTATGTTTTTTCATTGACTTAGCTACGATCTACGACCCAGATCAACCAACTAAGTATGTTTTTTCATTGGCTGAGCTAAGATCTACGAGCCAGATCAGCCAATCCGCTATGTGATTTGAGTGGCTGACCTACAACCCAGACCAACCAATTCGCTTTGTGTTTTGAGTGGTTGAGCTACGATGTACGACCCAGATCAGCCTATGGCGTATTGGTTGATCTGGATCGTAGATCGTAGTTCAACCACGCAAAACACATATTAAGCTAATTGGTTGATCTCGGTCGGAGAGCGTAGCTTAGTCAATGACAAAACATACACAAGTGGCTTATCTGGGTCGTAGATCGTAGCTCAACCAATGAAAAAACATTGCGAATTAGTTGATTTCGGTCGTAGATCGTAGCTCAGCCATTGTAAAAACATAGCGAATTGGTTATCTGGATCGTAGATCGTAGCTCAGCCACTGAAAACCCATAGCGAATTGGTTTATCTGGGGTGTATATCGTAGCTCAGCCAATGAAAACACATGGCGTATTGGCTGATCTGGGTCGTAAATCGTAGCTCAACCACTCAAAACACATAGCGAATTGGTTGGTCTGGGTTGTAGGTCAGCCACTCAAATCACATAGCGGATTGGCTGATATGGCTCGCAGATCTTAGCTCAGCCAATGAAAAAACATACTTAGTTGGTTGATCTGGGTCGTATAGATCGCAGCTAAGTCAATGAAAAAACATAGCGAATTGGTTGATACGGGTCATAGACCGTAGTTCAACCACTCAAAACACATAGCTAATTGGTTGATCTTGGTCGTAGATCGTAGATCAGCCACTGAAATAGAGATTCGAATTGGTTGATCTGGGTCGTAGATCGTAGGTGAGCCAATATACAAACATAGCGAGTTGGTCGATCTGGGTCGTCGATCGTAGCTTAGCCACTGAGAAAAACATGGCGTATTGGTTGATCTGGGTCGTAGATCGTAGCTGAACTACTCAAAAGACATAGCGAGCTGGTTGATCTGGGTCGTAAATCGTAGCTCAGCCAATGAAAAAACATAATGAATTGGTTGATCTGGGTCGTAAATCCATGGTTGAAAAAGAGTCTTCAAAGCAGTAATCGATTTATATATATAACTAAAAAGGCGTTAGTACGCCTTTATTTCGCGTTATTACGCCTTTTTTCGCGTTATAACGCCCTTTTCCCGCGTTATTACGACTTTATTTTCGCGTTACTACGCCTTTCTTTCGCGTTATAACGCCTTTTATTAGCATTATTACGCCTTTGTTTAGCGTTATTACGCGTTTATTTTCGCGTTATTACGCCTTTATTTCGCGTTATAACGCTTTTTATTAGCGTTAATACGCCTTTAATTTCGCGTTATTACGCCTTTTTTATCCGCGTTATAATACCTTTATTCGCGTTACTACGCCTTACTTCGCATTATTACGCCTTTACTTTGCGTTATTATGCCTTGTTTCGCGTTACTTCGCCTTGTTTCGCGTTACTTCGCCTTGTTTCGCGTTACTTCGCCTTTTTTCGCATTATAACGCCTTTTTTCGCGTTATTACGACTTTACGATATTATTTTTTTCTCAGATGGTCCTAATAGGCTTTCGTACATTTTGTTTGCGTAGACTGAGTGTATACCTTCACTAGAATGCACAACATATGTGACAATGGATTACAATTTATTAAGTCACCCAAACGGAGTTTGGGGGACTTATTGTTTTTGCTCTGTTTCTTATACTTCTTATTAAGTCACCCAAACGGAGTTTTGGGGACTTATTGTTTTTGCTCTGTTTCTTATACTTCTTATTAAGTCACCCAAACGGAGTTTGGGGGACTTATTGTTTTTGTTCAGTTTCTTATTGCCAAATTTTGTCCAGAGCAATACTCATAAACTACTTGATGGAATTGATCGAAACTTGCAACATAGATAGATGGCAATGTGAACTTGTGTAGTTTTCAAGAATGATAACTCTGAGCCACTTTTTTTGCAAAGTTATCTCCCCTTTTTCAATATTTTAATCAATTTTTGTCAGAGCGATATCTTGTGAACGAATGGTCAGATATTATTGAAACTTGGAACATAGATAGATGGCACTGTGCAGTTGTACAACATGCAAGAATTATAACTCTGGGCCACTTTTTTGTTCCCAATCAAGTGACCTACTTTCTCATGTGTATTTCAGCTTGACCGAATACTCGTTTCTGATTGGTCGATTTTTCGGACTTGTATAACTCGAAAATGACTAGTGATAGAGACTTGAAACTTAGTACATGTGATTCTAATCAAGTAGTACTACTTTTTCAAGTGTATTAGCGCATGACCGAATACTCGTTTCTGATTGGTAGATTTTTCTGACTTGTATAACTCAAAAACGACAAGTGATAGAGACTTGAAACTTAGTACCTGTGTTTCTTATTAAGTAGTTCTACTTTTGCATGTGTATTAGCGCATGACCGAATACTCGTTTCTGATTGGTCGATTTTTCTGACTTGTATAACTCAAAAACGACAAGTGATAGAGACTTGAAACTTAGTACATGTGTTTCTTATCAAGTAGTTCTACTTTTGCATGTGTATTAGCGCATGACCGAATACTCGTTTCTGATTGGTCGATTTTTCGGACTTGTATAACTCAAAAACGACAAGTGATAGAGACTTGAAACTTAGTACATGTGTTTCTTATCAAGTAGTACTATTTTTGCATGTGTATTAGCGCATGACCGAATACTCGTTTCTGATTGGTCGATTTTTCGGACTTCTATAACTCAAAAACGACAAGTGATAGAGACTTGAAACTTAGTACATGTGTCCCTAATCAAGTAGTAGTACTTTCGCAAGTGTATTAGCGCATTAACGAATACTCTGGGCCATTGTGTTATCTGCCCTTGTTCAATAAAATGGCAAGGGAATCGTTCGTAACTGTTGCTACAGTTACAATCTCTAGTTATTATTATTTTTTTGTTTTTCTTAGTCCTGAACTTGTCCGCCAGTTTTCTCGGACATCGATGGTGCGATCTCTATCAAACTTCACACATACATAGATACTCACTCAAAGTGGTGCATCTAGCTTTTTTTTCAAAATGGCCGCCGTTTTAAAATGGTCCTGAACTTGTCCGCCAGTTTTCTCGGACATCGATGGTGCGATCTCTATCAAACTTCACACATACATAGATACTCACTCAAAGTGGTGCATCTAGCTTTTTTTTCAAAATGGCCGCCGTTTTAAAATGGCCACCATTTCTTGATTTTTATGTTTCGATGGTCCGATCTCTATCAAACTTCACACATGAATAGATACTCACTCAAAGGGGTGCATCCAACTTATTTTTTTTCAAAATGGCCGTCATTTCTTGAATTCAAGTTTCCCTTGAATTTAAGTTTTAAAATGGCCACCGTTTCAAAACAAATGGCAGTGGGTGACTTTTTGTTTTTGCTTTAGCTAACACAGTATTACTTGTTATTATTATTTTTTTGTTTTTTCTTAGTCCTGAACTTGTCCGCCAGTTTTCTCGGACATCGATGGTGCGATCTCTATCAAACTTCACACATACATAGATACGCACTCAAAGTGGTGCATCTAGCTTTTTTTTTTTCAAAATGGCCGCCGTTTCAAAATGGCCGCCATTTCTAGATTTTAAGTTTTGATGGTCCGATCTCTATAAAACTTCACACATGAATAGATACTCACTCAAAGGGGTGCATCCAACTTTTTTTTTTTTCAAAATGGCCGCCGTTTCAAAATGGCCACCATTTCGTGATTTCAAGTTTCTGCGCGATTTCTCAGACATCGATGGTGCGATCTCTATTAAACTTCACACACACATAGATACTCACTCAAAGTGGTGCACCCAACTTTTTTTTTTTTCAAAATGGCCACCGTTTTAAAATGGCCACCATTTCTTGATTTTATGTTTCGAAGGTGCGATCTCTATCAAACTTCACACATGAATAGATACACACTCAAAGGGGTGCTTCCAACATTTTTTTTTCTCAAAATGGCTGCCATTTCTTGAATTCAAGTTTCCCTTGAATATAAGTTTCAAAATGGCCGTCATTTCTTGAATTCAAGTTTCCCTTGAATATAAGTTTCAAACTTCACACATGAATAGATACTCACTCAAAGGGGTGCATCCAACTTTTTTTTTTTCAAAATGGCCGCCGTTTCAAAATGGCCACCATTTCGTGATTTCAAGTTTCCGCGCGATTTCTCAGACATCGATGGTGCGATCTCTATCAAACTTCACACACACATAGATACTCACTCAAAGTGGTGCACCCAACTTTTTTTTTTTCAAAATGGCCGCCGTTTTAAAATGGCCACCATTTCTTGATTTTATGTTTCGATGGTGCGATCTCTATCAAACTTCACACATGAATAGATACACACTCAAAGGGGTGCATCCAACTTTTTTTTTTCTCAAAATGGCCGCCATTTCTTGAATTCAAGTTTTCCTTGAATTTAAGTTTTAAAATGGCCACCGTTTCAAAACAAATGGCAGTGGGTGACTTTTTGTTTTTGCTTTAGCTAACACAGTATTACTTGTTATTATTATTTTTTTGTTTTTTCTTAGTCCTGAACTTGTCCGCCAGTTTTCTCGAACATCGATGGTGCGATCTCTATCAAACTTCACACATACATAGATACGCACTCAAAGTGGTGCATCTAGCTTTTTTTTTTTCAAAATGGCCGCCGTTTCAAAATGGCCGCCATTTCTAGATTTTAAGTTTTGATGGTCCGATCTCTATAAAACTTCACACATAAACAGATACTCACTCAAAGGGGTGCATCCAACTTTTTTTTTTTTCAAAATGGCCGCCGTTTCAAAATGGCCACCATTTCGTGATTTCAAGTTTCTGCGCGATTTCTCAGACATCGATGGTGCGATCTCTATCAAACTTCACACACACATAGATACTCACTCAAAGTGGTGCACCCAACTTTTTTTTTTTCAAAATGGCCGCCGTTTTAAAATGGCCACCATTTCTTGATTTTATGTTTCGAAGGTGCGATCTCTATCAAACTTCACACATGAATAGATACACACTCAAAGGGGTGCATCCAACATTTTTTTTTTCTCAAAATGGCTGCCATTTCTTGAATGCAAGTTTCCCTTGAATATAAGTTTCAAAATGGCCGTCATTTCTTGAATTCAAGTTTTCCTTGAATTTAAGTTTTAAAATGGCCACCGTTTCAAAACAAATGGCAGTGGGTGACTTTTTGTTTTTGCTTTAGCTAACACAGTATTACTTGTTTTTTAATGTGTTTATAAATTATATTATGAATGAAATGAATAGTTGAAATTGTACAAACGAATCTATCAGTATTTTAATGTGTTAATGTTTATTTGAGCTCAATATCTTATGTGACGCGGATTTTTAATGTCCCTTTTTATTGTATAATTACAAAACCGGATATCTCAAAAGTGTTTTTTAGTCAATTGAACTCATTATCAAATGTAACTTGCACTTAACGTCTGTTACGAATTAAATGGATTTGTATAAGATTGCATGAAGCAGACCTATTTGCATTTCTAATTCTCATTCGAACTAATGATCTCTTTTTGATGTAATAGAAAAGCGAAATAAAGATCAAACGTGCCTTAAAAAAAAACATTTATAAAGATATATCTGTAAGCGTTATGTGTTATTTTCATCATTAACGCTTTCCCACTTGCAGACGTTTTTCACCGCATCTGCAGCAGACGACCTTTGAAAACAATGAGGCAAACGGAGAAATTGCTCATTATGAGCAATTTCTCCCTTGGTCACAATGTTTTCTACTCTATTCAATAACTATATTATCATTTATTGATATTTTCCATATTCTTGTCTATATGTTTACACAGTTGTCGGCTGCAGATTTCTTCTATGTGGGAAAGGGTTCAATATAATTTGAGTTTATTGCCAAGATGTATATATCTTATATACCAAACGGCACTAAGTTTAAACTTATCGCGGTATTTTAGATAAATTTCGTTTTTAAAACTTCTATATGAGCCGTTCCACGAGAAAAACCAACAATGTGGGTAAAGTATCGACCGGGAGCAGGAGCATGCCGCGCAGGCTAATCCGGATAGACACTTTTCACCTCCTGTGAATTTTCTGTTTCAGGAATCATTACTCTATACCTCTATCCCCCTGAGGAGGAATGTCTCGGCCCGGATTAGTCTGCGCGGACTGCGCAGGCTGATCTGAGTCTTACATTACGCAGAGGCCATATAGTGTTGGTTTTCACGTGGAATATATGAATATATGAATTGCGTCTAGCAAAATGGGGTTTTATAGCACCTAGTAGACGTAGAATCGGATGAGACTGTAAGCTTTTATATTTAAGGTGCTCAATTCCAGATTATTGATCAATTTTAAAACTATTCAAAAGTTGTCTTGAAATATTAGAATCATAATTTTTGGATAAAATTAGAGTAATGATTTCAAGTTTCCAGTACAATAAACATCTAAATATTGATCGTTTATGCTTCATTTTTACTTGGTAGACATACCCAGAAAGTCAAATCTTTACATTTTCATTACTTTCAATTGACTGTTTTTCAACATTTACTGCCAGAATAGTTTTGAACTATTCATTATTTACTTTGTTTTCACTATCAGCAATATTTCAAAATGTTGATCTCCATCTTTTGACAATTAATAGACATGGAGCTGTACTAGCCATTCTAACTTCCAATGGTACTAAACAGAAGAGATTTGTTGGGTTTTAACGCCGTTTTCAACATTATTTCAGTTATATCACGGCGACAATTCACTTATTCATGATCCCTGGGTAAATAAACCAGAACTAAGCTAAGACATGTGCCTTGTCCATGAGCACCCAACCAATACCACAGCGCCGCGACCTGAGATCGAACCCGGGACGCCCGATTCCAAATCCCAAACGCTTACATGTACCTCTCGGCCACGGCGGATTCCTACTAAACCGAAGATATAAAAGTAAGCGACAATAAGACAATTGAAAGTAAAACGTTAAACAACTCATACGAGCAATGGGTCTTTTTAACATCACTTTTCGTAACCCTTTCCAACATGCAGACGCAGTTTGACGCCTACGAAGCAGACGATTTTTAAAATCATTGTGACAAAACGAGAACATTGCTCATGATGAGCACTTTCTTCTTTTGTCATACCGTTTTCGGATCCTTTCAATAACTTAAAGGTAATCGTACTTCTATTTATGGAGATTGTCCATATTTGTGTCTGGATGTTGTAATAGGTAACCTGTCGATTTGTTTTATGCGGGAAAGGATGAAGCATATCTTGTTAAGATCTAAAAATAATAATGGACTATCGCCTCTTACTGACGGACGGACGGATGGGTGGATGTAGGCTAATATAAATTGCCCTTCACAAAGTTGTTGCCAGGCTCGCGAAGCTTAGTCGGTAGCAACGCAGGCTGTCACTGCAGGAGTTCGAATTCCAGCTCGGCTATCTTTCTTTCTGCCGTTTGATAACAGTCAAAAAGACGAGCTTCGTTCGTATTTCACAAATGGGATAACAGTTTACGTGGAAAAGCCGCAAATTCCTCGGAAATACTTTGGTGTGGATTATTTGTGTCAGAAAAGCCAGGAAACACACGGTTTGGAGAACTAGCAGCCGTCATACGACTGATTTCTTTTTGAAAATGGCACCAAAACCCAATCAATCAATTCTGACTGAGTTGGCCATATTAACACGATTTAATTTCCGTATGATGCTCTTGATGCTTCAGTAAATATACAAACATTTTTTCTTGAATTGAATAAGGGAAAATAAAATAAACATTTATATCTATATATAGAACCTCACGTACAGAATCTGTTTTTGCTTTTGAATTGTAATGGCTTTCGTAAAGCGATGTGCATTCGATTTCAGATTAAACCGTCTTTTTGATGATAATATTTAGAGAGTAGTAAATGCAGTTTGATCGTCTAAATAAATACGAATTGAATTAATTGGGTAGTTATGAACAGTTCCTGCTGACAGACAAGAACTAATGGCCCCGAGGTAACTGAGAACAAACAGGCCGATTGAAGGAAATCCTACAGACGTGTAAATATCACGCAATACATATAATTTGACAATCGGACGTGTTCCAGATTGATTTTTACAACTGTAAGATGCACGATGTTGATTCACTGCAGATGACTCGACAAGGGGGAATAAAGTGGTATATTATCAACAATATGACCCGTCCCCCGTGAAAACCAACGTTGTGGACTCTGCATAAAGCATCGACCCGGATCAGCCTAAGCATGCCGCGCAAGCTAACCTTGACAGACATTTTTCGCCTCCTGTGGATTTTCTGTTTCAGGAATCTTTACTCTATACCTCTTTCCTCCTGAGACGGAATGTGTTGGTCCGGATTAGCCTGCGCATATTGTGCAAGCTGATCTGGGTCGATACATTACGCAGAGTATCTATTGTTGGTTTTCTCGAGGAACGTCTCATATCTCTATTTTGACTCAAATAGCCCTATGTTGTGGGTACTCAAAATAATCATCTACCTGAGACAATTCTTTTGAACACCCATAACATAGGGCTTGAGGGTCATAAATTATAAGGATTTTGGGATATAAAATACTCTTCTAATATAGATCTCTGACCAATTTCTAAAGACTGTAGGCATCAAGAAGACGTTGCAAGGGACGGACAATTGCGAGTACTAAATTTCTGTGATCACAAACGTGCAGCATCCAATTTGCTTAAGCGAGCCTGTCCTTAAGATTTCTCTTTGGTTTATTGTCGAATTTCATAAAATCTAGAGCATGAATATAAAATACGAAGAAATGCGTCAGACCCAAACACTCGCATATCAACAAAGAAAACCTACGTACATATATAAATGTATGCGTTATACTAATAATAGCAAATACTTTATCTATAGAGGCTGCACAGTTGGACACGCCCAGTCTTCCCTGTGGGCCTCTGTAATAATGTAAATAATATTGGAAGAACATCAGGAAAGTTTAATTTCTATGTTTTACTTCTCAAATAATTTGAAGATGACACATTTATACGTGTGTTTACGTTGCTTATCAAAATTGATAAACGGCTCTTTGCCTACATACCACATTCCAAGATAACAATTGCTCTCTAGAAAATTGATATAAAGTCAGTGGAAAGGGAAATCCAAACGAACAAAATTTAACGATAACTATTAATCACAAAAATACAAAGGTCTTCCCTACAATCAAAGAAAGCCCATTTCCAATATATTACTGAACATCTGAAGATTTTAAAACTCATCGTGATAATAAATGAGAGTTTTTGGAAAACATGCAGGCAATAAACCAATACCTGTTACGCTCCGCGACGCCGTAGAATAAACAACTTTGTCGGGAAGCTTTTTAGTTATTTTTTTTTTATTAAACTTTGCACGAAACATGTGCAACAATTTACGATTTGCGCAAGAGGATTGAGCTAGGGGGGATCATTTGCAACAATTTCGTGATGTGTTGCACATTTTTGTTTGTTTTTAATTGTCAGTTTGTAACCACGAACGTTTATATTGGACTTCGAACAACAATAACCGAACCAACTTTTTACGACAATTTTATACTTCAAACTGTTATTAAAAGCTTGCAGTCATGTTCCTTCCTTCAGCAGGATTTGAATAAAATAAAAACATAACATAGTTTTACTGAAAGTTAATAATGACACACATTATTGCATATTAAACATTGGATCTTTTAGTAAAATATTTAGTGATACTACTTGTAGACAAATTTTGTTTTGTCGTTATGTCTAATTGCTCACCACATTTGTGCGAACTATACGGGAAGACTTGTGGAAAGAAGCCGTTATCTCAAGTCACTAGCTTGTAGTAGGTAGCAGTGACTGAACCTAAGTTTGCCTTTTAATGACTTAAACAGAACAGAACAGATAATTTATTTTCAACTGAAGCATAAACAGCTCATGGTTGGTAATTACAAATATACATACAGACATGGTTAAAACAATACAATAGTTGATACACGATATAGCTATCGTCATTCAGAAGAATAGGTCACTACTTTTTTCCAGGGTAAATGGTTTTTGTCTCAAACGAGTTGAGATATAGTAAGTACTGAATTGGGCCATTCGTTGTTTCATAGTAACAGGTGTCAAAACTCACAAAATGCATGCAACCAAATGGTATCTGTATTTGGTGATCAAGCTGCGCAAACATCTTTAGTTCTATGATCACGCTGTGTGAACATCTGTATTTGTAGGATAAAAGTTCGCGGGCATATATATGTCTACGATCAATGTGTGCGAGCATAATGAATTTGAATGTTCAAATTGTGCGAATATCTGTATTGGAAACATTAAACTGTGCGAGCTTTTAAATATGTAATTTGTATGATGAAGGTGCGAGTATTTAAATATGTATGATAAAAGTGTGCGAGCATCGTTATTAGTATCATAAAACGGTGCGAGCCTCTAAATTGATATGGTCAATCTGTGAGAACATATAAATTTGTATAATAAATGTGTGCGAGCATTTGTATTTGTAAGGTTAATCTTTGCGAGCATATGTATTCGTATGATCAATCCGTGCGAGCATCTGTATTTGTATGATCAACATGTGCGAGCATTTGTATTTGTATGATCAATCTGTGCAAGCATCTGTATTTGTATGATCAATCCGTGCGAGCATCTGTATTTGTATGATCAACATGTGCGAGCATCTGTATTTGTATGATCAATCTGTGCAAGCATCTGTATTTGTATGATCAATCTGTGCGAGCATATATATTTGTATGGTCAATCTGTGCGAGCATAAATATTTGCATTCTGTATCTGTATTCGCATGATCAAACTGCGGTCACATGCGGACTTGTGTTAGTCTACGGTTGTTCAAAGGGCTGTAAAAATCATTGACTGAATTACTTACCGCTGGACGTCATTGTTTTGATAACTGATAACATTTTACTTGATTTGACATAAAGGTCAGCCTTCTCTCACGTTAATTATATTTTCATAACTTGTTTAGTCTCAAGGTACGATTTATTTGTGATGGCTGATTAACAAAGGCTTAATTCAATGTAGAAATAAGTGATTCCTAAAATCCCTAGTGGCGTAATCAAACAGGTGTAATAAGAAAACAAGTAACGTATCGGCCATTATACTTCTATAGATGTTTATAATATGGCATTTGAGACAAATGCAGGTCTGGATTACCCTCTGCATCCGCGCTGGTTAATCTGAATATGCACTGTCCGCGTATTGGCCAAAGAAGCTATCAAAACATTTCTGAGAAACCGTTAGTATTTCTGACTCGATATCAGTGATGTGTGGACTGATCTGTATCTACATATGTCACAATTGACTTTTACTTATGCACGACTCATAACTACATATTTCATGGCCACAACTTTTACTTTCGTGTACGTACCTTTCCTTTGGAAATAATGTAGAAAGTATCGCCTCTCGCCCCTTGTCGAATGATGCATTCCCCATTACTGTAGTGGGTCTGAAAATATACAATGAGATTTGTGTAAATAACACTATCTTTTCGGAAGTATGCATATATTCTATACACAAATATAATACATGGTGTATGTATTTAACCCTTTCCCTCATATAGACGCTTTCTGACGCTCTGCAGCAGACGGATTTTGAAAACATAGTGACAGAAGAAGAAATTGCACAAAACGTGTAATTTCTCCTTTTGCCACAATGTTTTCCACTTTTAGTCATAGGTTATCCGCCCAATTATAGAGATTTTCTATATTTTGACAAAATACGTTCAAAGTCGTTTGCTGCAGAATTGCCGTATGAGGGAAAGGGTTAACTACTAATGTAGTTCTGAGTCTGAACATGTACATTGACATCTTAGTAAATAACATTAAAACATGTAGAGAGTTGCATATATTTCAAACATTAATACATGGAGTTCGTCTAATGCAGCTCTAAGTGCTAGCTACGATTATCATTATAATTTTATGTCAAATTGTATGTCTGTTTTATATTTATGTATTGTCAATGTTAAGTAAACTATCGCATTTCTTTTTAGGTCAAATTACGCCAAAAACGTCCAGGGCCATTCTGATGGCAAATAGTCCGTAAATATATTTGTTTGCGTAGCATAGTTTAAACCTTCACCCGAAAGCATCGAATATATAATGTTGAGTTTAAATTCATTTTTAAAAGGATGGACTGGAAATGTTTTATTTGATCAATTTTAGTATTTTGACCTTGTTTGAAAGTGAAAGTAGAGTATGTGAAAAATAATTTTCGTCCAAACCCGATTTCGTTCAAATTGACGATAACCATCTTCGCGGGATGATGTATTTCTTGTATAACGCATGCCCCCTTTTCCTTTTGATTATTTTAAAGCTTGAGGGTAACTCTTTTCAAGGAAATCGGATGTTCTACCTGTAAAACGCTTAAAAAGTGTGACACTGGTTGATTTACGTGGGAAAAGAAGAAGGAATTTATTTGGTGTAACTTGACCTAAACTGACCAAGTTTTGTATTTTACCAAGCGCCAGATCAAGTCACGCGCAATGCATATTATAATTGTTGGGACGTAAATCATATGCGAGCAGTGCCCCAACTCGGACAAGCCTGACCAACTGTACAGTCTCACCACAGCCTTCATTGTCCGCTGACATATAGAATAACATAATACATAACTTCTAACAAAATATGGAATTATGATTCAGATTCATATGATGTTTACACAGATGCAAAATGACTCCGAATCTACAGAGACGGATGCAATTAACTTCCAAGTAACTCTAAACGATCCGAAAACAACGCATGTGTTACTCTCACAAGGGTTAAAGACACAAGTTGACGCATCTGCATCCGATGTCTCTTGAAAACATTTTAAAAAGGAAGAAATTGCTCATACTAGAACACATTTTCCTTTTCTCACTTTGCTTTCAACTCAATAAATTTTACTTTATTTTTAAAGATTCTCTTTATTTATGTCTAGAGGTTTTCAAAGTCGACTGCTGCAGATTTGTTGTATGAATTAAAGCGCGACACGTGATAGAGCTCTGACCAAACTAGCGCACGTATTCACCAACTATTCTCAATTATTTTTCGGCGAAAGCTGACTAACATGGGTTTTGACCTAAATGTTAAACAAATGATCTATATTGTAGACCAATCAAATGTTGTATTTAATGAATAATGTCGAAGAAATAAAGGAAATTAAACGTTTCAATTGGTTCATAGTTAAGTTGGCTATCCCACGAGAGGCAATAATAAGGTGAAGTTTTAAAATGAAATGCTAGAAATAAATTTCAGTGAAAAATCAGATGAAATATAATGTTTAAGAGTAAATTATTAATTATTTTTGAAACATGATAAGTTTTCAGTTATTTATCTTCAATTGAAACTTATACTGTGTTACATATTACACCTCTTGGGAGCCTCGCGTAATAACAGCATGTCGCGTTAGTTTAATGGATGTTGACTTGGATTGTCAAGTGAAAGGTCTGTGGTTCGCTTTCCGGCAGATGCAAGTTTTTTTTTCTCTCTATCATTTATATCAAAACCAAAGTATATATATGAACTAAAACATTTATAAAACAAATATTACATATTTGACTTTATTGTTTTATATCATTCTAATAAGTAAGACAACATCTCAAATAATATGCGCATGTTCCATTTCTTAGTGTTTTCTCATATTGATCGCCGTTTATCTTTTTTAAAGATATTTCTTGTTTATTCTTAGTTCAAAGGCTATTCTGAATGTAAACAGTTTCTGATTGGTTAAACCGCATGACATTAAAATAATCATCGGTGAAAATAGACATCTGAGACGAGTGTTCGATTCTGGTGACCGTGAAGATATTTTCCTAGTGGGAAGCTCAAACTTGCGTCACGTCACACGTAAAGCAACCTTAACCCTTTCCCTCATATAGACGCTTTCTGACGCCTCTGCAGCAGACGGCTTTTTGAAAACATAGTGACAAAAGACATCCTTTTGTCACAATGTTTTCCACTTTTAGTCAAAGGTTATCCATTCAATTATAGAGATTTTCCATTATTTGACAAAATATGTTCAAAGTCGTCTGCTGCAGAATTGTCGTATGAGGGAAAGGGTTAAGAGGGTTTTGAAAAGAATTTCAATTAAGATAATTAATTAACATTATATACTTATACGGGCCCGTTCATAGGAAAATAGGTACAAGTCTGCATTTCCGAACAGCGTAGACTCTGATATGACACTTGGTATGACCCGACCGGGGATCGAACCCGCGATCTCCCGCACTCGAGGAGAGACCAATATACCACTATACCACTGAGGCGGTACACAAAGTACAGAATGTTCACTAAAGCTTGTCAAAGTAATATGTGGACAGTGTATATCTTTATAACACTGTTCTGGATCTACACTGTTCACGAAGCCAACTTGAACCTTTTCCCATGTACTGGCTTATATTGTCTGTTCTAGTATTCTCAAATCGGCCTCCACGATGTGTGTACGTTAGGAATAGATGACGAGCAGCGAAGATCCTGACCAGACTGCGTAGTAGCCCGGATCATTGCTCGTCGAAATGTCCTAAACGTCGGTCTTCGTGTGGCGTTATCACAATGAAGATTGTTAGATTATTTAGTTTGTCATGTTACAAGATCCCGTTAATCATCTCTTGACATTGGAATTTCAGATAACAACAAAACCCCAAACATCGCATGCATATCACGGTCATTTATCAATAAAACAGCCGTGGAATACCTTGAGATACACTTATCTATCTATTACATTATAATTATCTGAATGCCTGCATTAGTCGTTCACATTTATAATGTTTCTTTGATAACAACGTTGCAAGTAAAATGTAAAATGTTGTTGTTTTATTGCTTAATACCATTTTCAACATTTTTGCAGTTGTCACGTCACGATGGTCCTTTCGTCTAACAATGTATTTGCTGGTTCTCTGGAACACGTTTTTCATATAACATTCTTCTCTCACTACTTACTGGCTACCACCCAACGTATACTTTAAATCCATGACGATAGTCATACTGACTTAACACTTTCCAACCTGCAGACGCATTTTGACGCAAAAGCAGCAGACGACTTTTCAAAACCTTGTGGCCAAAGGCGAAATTGCTCATGATGAGCAATTTCACCTTTGGCAACAATGTGTTTAACTTTATTTAACTATTAAGCTATCTTTTATGGAGATTTATCAGGTTTTTGTCACTATGTTTTCAAAGTCGTCTGCTGCAGATTTGTTGTATGTGGGAAAGGGTTAAAAACAATCAGCGAAATAACCAATGGCTGCTATCCGATCGTTAAAGACTTCAGCTTTTTCGACTCGATTGGTTCCTTTTGTATAAATCGATCTTGTTCTGATTTTAATCTAATGAGTAATGATTACAATGATTTTCTTATCCTAAATGTACCTTGATATCTTTTCGACAAACGACTCCATCAGGGATAGCAACAACAAATTTGTAAGGTGTAGTTTTTGTTGGTCTTTTTTTATCATATAAACTGTAGTCTGAGTAATTACTTGTCCCGTATCAAAACCATGAGAAGTAATTCAGTCATCCCATCGGAAACACGCCATGCCGCTCACCTAACGTACCAGAGTTTAAAAGCGGCCTTCTTTGACGCCTTTGAAAACATTTTAGGATGATTGATTGGGAATTAACGCCGTTTTAAACAATTATTCAGTCATGTCACGGAGGCCAGTTCACCTACCCATGTGTTTCCGGGATTTCTCACACCAGTACTCCATGTAATAGACTTTCCAAGCAATTGGCTGCTTTTCTACATATAATGGTATCACATTAGTCAAAGACGAGTAACGCTTGTCGCATTTACTTTTGTCAAACGTCGGAAAGAAAGTTGGTCGAGCTGGGATTCGAACTCACAACCTCTAGATTGAGTGCTCGCGTTTTATAATAGCTCGATCGCAAAATCATTTCCCTCTATATTCAAGGTGATCATTTGATAGCACACAGATAGAAAGAAATAACATTGAACTTGGGAGTGCCCAAATTACAACTGCTCTACATAAAACAATTAGATCCTCAGCAAAAATGATGAGCACTAAATGTTGATTGACAGGCATGGTGCAAAACGCAATTACGTATCGCATATTAATTTATTAAGAATAATCTTTATAGTCAATCAGTAATGCCATAATATTAACTTTGGTCTCACAAATATATTTGTTCATTTCTTTGCGAATGCAATTGTATTTCTAAACAGTCTGTAGTAAAACAGTTAAAATATTGTCAATTAGAAATAATTTGTAGACGCTTTAGATTCGTAGGGCAGAGCTCTTGCAATACCTTGCCCACGTGGAAGCGAACTTGAACGATTTCAGGTGGCCCAATATTGACCTTGGCTGAACAGGTTTCATCGGGTTTTGATGTAAGTATTTCCGACATTGATTGATAAATCAGGAACAATAACACGATGTAATAGTAACATCAGTGACTAGTAGAGTACGAATATCATTATCTATTAATAGTATCGTCATTCCTGTAACTACAGGGGGTCGACAGTTCAAAGTCTGGGAGATGAAAACACATTTTGACTTTGCATGGTCTTTTTTATACAACGTTACGTACGTATATTTATATAGCAGAACCGATTACATTACTTATCTGTTTATTCTTATAACATTAAATTGTACTTAACCTTTTCAGCGCTAAGGGCAATATTGAGATTTTTGCAAACAATACAGATTCAGGTGAGTCAGCTCGTAACGAGCTGTCTCACCTGAAATCCCCATTGTTTGCATTTTAGTTATCAAAGTATTCCAAAACTCTTATTAAATGAAAATGGAGACGCCCGCTTTTGAACATGGAATAGTCTACTTTAAACAATTCGGCGCTGAAAGAGTCAAATTTAAAAATATTGTTGGAAAGGTTCATTCTCAATGTGGCGTTTTAAAATTAAAATCGGTTGACATGATTACAAACGACACACATAAGAATACCATCAGTATGGACTCTACGTAAAGTATCGACCAAGATCAGCCTGCGTAGTTCGCGAAGGCTAATCCGGGCCGAAATTTTCCGTCTCAGCGGATAAAGGTATAGAGTATTGAATTTTGAAACATAAAATCCACAAGAAGCGAAAAGTGTCTGCCCGGATTAGCCTGCACGGCATTTTTAGGCTGATCCGGGTTGATGCTTTACGCAGAGTCCATAATGCTGGTTTTCTCGCGGAACGGCTCCACTATTTTACTGCTGGTAAGCTATAAAACAGCCTTCCGGTTCATATTGGAAACGGCTTGTTGTTTGTATACAATAGTCCAGAGTTCTAGATAAGGGGCATGTTTCATGTTCTAACATCCTTATTTGACATTCAAACCCTATGTTGTGGGTACTCAAAAGAATCGTCTCAGCGAGACGATTCTTTTGAGTATTCACAACATAGGGTTTTGTTGAGTAATAAGAGAAATATTGTTGGGAAAAAGACATGTTCACACCTTCGTATCTAGTCCTCTGCGATACTTCAAATTGAACAAATAATTGTGTTGGGTTAACGCAATTGACAAGATAGTTTCAGTAATATCACAGCGACAGTTCAGTTAATTATGATCCCCGGGTAAAGAAACCAGTACTAGGCTAGGGACTCCCGGTTCCAAATAAAGTATGCCAACCACTCAGTCACGGAACACTTGATTAAAAAAACAAGGGTACATTTGAAAAATACTTATAATTAAATAAACAACAGAATAATCCACTTTGAAAAAGGCCAAAACATACCAAACTATTTCGTGAAACATGCAAACAAATTGTTAAAGATTGAATGTTAACCTACACGTTCACAGTATAAACATGTATATTAAAATTCGAAAAAGTCACGTAATGTTCACATGCAGATGATTCCATCTCCGTGGTATGTGGCCTTTCTCCAGCCGGATTGACGAAATTCCCATCAGGCATCGTAAATCGCAGACGAACATATATTCGTTGTGTTTGAAGTGCGAATTAAATATAATTAAAATTGAATTGATGGATGCATTCCCCAAACATCATCGTTCCCTACCGGCATTACCTGATCATGGGATTAATCGAGGTTGTATGCTCGCTTAGACTGTGAATATCAAGAAGAAGTCGAACGAAATTCTTTCGCGTGTACCTATTGACTTTCATTATTTTCACCTAATATTAACCTGGTCTTGACCTTTATGAAAATCTTGCGTATTTCCATCAAACCGGAACTGAGTACCATTTATCTCTCCGCATCTATCTTATAAACAAAATTACAAGTTTGAAGGAAGAATAATTTGTAGACGCTTTATGTTCGTAGGGCAGAGCTCTTGCAATACCTTGCCCACGTGGAAGCGAACTTGAACGATTTCAGGTGGCCCAATATTGACCTCGGCTGGTTTCATCGGGTTTTGATGTAAGTATTTCCGACATTGATTGATAAATCAGGAACAATAACACGATGTAATAGTAACATCAGTGACTAGTAGAGTACGAATATCATTATCTATTAATAGTATCGTCATTCCTGTAACTACAGGGGGTCGACAGTTCAAAGTCTGGGAGATGAAAACATATTTTGACTTTGCATGGTCTTTTTTATACAACGTTACGTACGTATATTTATATAGCAGAACCGATTACATTACTTATCTGTTTATTCTTATAACATTAAATTGTACTTAACTTTTTCAGCGCTAAGGGCAATATTGAGATTTTTGCAAACAATACAGATTCAGGTGAGTCAGCTCGTAACGAGCTGTCTCACCTGAAATCCTCATTGTTTGCATTTTAGTTATCAAAGTATTCCAAAACTCTTATTAAATGAAAATGGAGACGCCCGCTTTTGAACATGGAATAGTCTACTTTAAACAATTCGGCGCTGAAAGAGTTAAATTTAAAAATATTGTTGGAAAAGGTTCATTCTGAATGTGGCGTTTTAAAAATTAAAATCGGTAGACATGATTACAAACGACACACATAAGAATACCATCAGTATGGACTCTGCGTAAAGTATCGACCCATATCATCCTGCATAGTCCGCGCAGGCTAATCTGGGCCGACATTTTCCGTCTCAGGGGGAGAGAGGTATAGAGTAATGATTTCTGAAACAGAAAATCCACAGGAAGCGAAAAATGTCTGCCCAGATTAGCCTGCGCGGCATGTTTAGGCTGATCCGGGTTGATACTTTACGCAGAGTTCATGATGTTGGTTTTCTCACGGAACGGCTCCAGGATGTTACTGCTGGTAAGCTGTAACTATAAAACAGCATTCTGGTTCATATTGGAAACGGCTTGGTGTTTGTATACGATAGTCCAGAGATCTAGATAAGGGGCATGTTTCACGTTCTAAAATCCTTATTTGACATTCAAACCCTATGTTGTGGGTACTCAAAAGAATCGTCCCAGTGAGACGATTCTTTTGAGTACTCACAACATAGGATTTTGTTGAGTAATAAGAGAAATATTGTTTGGCGACAGTTCAGTTAATTATGATCCCTGGGTAAAGAAAGTCTAGTACTAGGCTAGGGAATGTACTTTGCCCAAGGGTACTCCAAATGACCGCCGATCGAACCCGGACTCCCGGTTCCAAATAAATTATGCCAACCACTCAGTCACGGAAGACTTGGTTCCACAAATTGAAAACAAGGGTACATTTGAAAAATAGTTATAACGAACCAACAGAAAAATCCACTTTGTATCATGTATATCAAAATTTGAAAAAAGTCACGTGATGTACACATGCAGATGA
This sequence comes from Serripes groenlandicus, assembly GCA_031761405.1. Taxonomy (NCBI): domain Eukaryota; kingdom Metazoa; phylum Mollusca; class Bivalvia; order Cardiida; family Cardiidae; genus Serripes; species Serripes groenlandicus. Next base: position 18,455,049 of record JASEVX010000004.1, read on the forward strand.
TTTCACCTCCGTGGTATGTGGCCTTTCTCCAGCCGGATTGACGAAATTCCCATCAGGCATCGTAAAACGCCGACGAACACATATTCTTTGTGTTTGAAGTGCGAATTAAATATAATTAAAATTGAATTGATGGATGCATTCCCCAAACATCATCGTTCTCTACCGGCATTTCCTGATCATGGGATTAATCGAGTTGTATATGCTCGCTTAGACTGTGAACATAAAGAAGAAGTCGGAATTCATCCGCGTGTATTTATTGACTTGCATTATAGTCATCCAATATTGACCTGGTCTTGGCCTTTATGAAAATCTTGCGTATTTCCATCAAACCGGAACCGAGTACCACTTATCTCTCCGCATCTATCTTATAAACAAAATTACAAGTTTGAAGGAAGACAATGGGTGCATTGGTAGAGCGTTGGCCTCTCGTACCAAATGTTCCGTGTTCGAATATCGTGGTGAGCGGCTTCTGCCTGTGGGATTTTTCCACCTAAATAGCGCTTGCGTTGGTTAAAGTCTCAAGGAATTAGTCATCATGAACAATTGATATAAGCTGAAAGTTTGTTTTGCAATCGATGAAAATAAAAAAAAAGGCAAAAACTGAACTTAAAGAAAGTTTGTTGAAAAATATATCTGTGTTCTTCTTATTAACATAATAACACAGCGGTTAGGAACATGTCAAGTTTGTAGGACAATAGCGACGGTCAACACTGACGGATCAGGTCAAGTTTGTAGGGCAATAGCGACAGTCAACACTGACAGATCAGGTCAAGTTTGTAGGGCAATAGCTACAGTTAACACTGACGGATCAGGTCAAGTTTGTAGGGCAATAGCGACAGTCAACACTGACCGATCAAGTCAAGTTTGTAGGGCAATAGCTAAGTCAACACTGCCGGATCAGGTCAAGTGTGTAAGGCAATAGCGACAGTCAACACTGAGGGACCAGGTCAAGTTTGTAGGGTAATAGACAGTCAACACTGACGGATCAGGTCAAGTTTAGAGGGCAATAGCGACAATCAACACTGACGGATCAAGTCAAGTTTAGAGGGCAATAGCTACAGTAAACACTGACGGATCAGGTCAAGTTTAGATGGCAACAGCAACATTTAAAACTGACGGATTCTCTACTAGCTACACCACGTGAAGAGCGGTCACAGGTTCACGTAAAACAAAAACTAGGAAATCGACCAATCAAAGTGCATGATTCATTGACCTGTTTCTGTCAACCATTATTAATATTCACAAATGAATAACCTTGTAAGATAAGCGAACAGTGTAAACAGCCGAAGGGGAATTTTCTAGTTTAACACTTTTCCATTTGCAAGAATTCCGAAAACAGACACTGCTCAAAATGAGCAATGTCTCCATTATCCACAATGATTTCAGGTCTTTTTAATAAATACGATTTCAGTTAAAGAGAATTGCCATAATTTTGCCTAGATGTATTCAAAGTTGTTTGCTTCAGATACGTTCTATGTAAGACCGTCAGAACTTCAGTTTCTGTTTTATTTGGGGTTTTATCCGTTTTCAACATTATTTCAGTTAGTTCACGGCGATACTTCACTTGTTCATAATCCCTGGTAAACAAACCAGTACTGGGCTAGGAAATGCTATTCGTCCAAGAGCAGTCCACCATAATCGTTGCACCTCGACTGGGGATCGAACCCGGAACGCCCGGTTCCAAGTGCCTGAAGCTAACCACACGGCCACAGTGGATTTCTGCCACAACATCAAAAGCGTATGTTGCAACGTTAAAATCAGAGATTCGTCAAAATCGCAATTCTATTTTAAACGCATTTCTCTTTGAAAAGTCATATCTCAGGAACCAATATTGCGCCGTTCTGCAAAGTTTATTTGGCGAGCAGTGTAGACCCGGATCAGCAAGCGCATCCACGATCTGGCTCTGCAGGTTTTACAAATTACTCGTGTAAGGTTTCAAGAAACTTGATATTGACGGATCCGTTTGGATCCTTAAAATTGATGCGCAGGCCGACTTTCGAAACAGTTGCAATTATCCTGGTAATGTTTGTTTTCGCAGAGCACCTATGCTTGTGTAGAAGTAATGGATTTTATTAGGGCTCATGATTGTGATAGCATTACGACTGACTCGCTGGTGTCGATATACATATAGACAAGTTTTCCCGGAGCATTTCCTAGTTGATCTCTTAATGCCTTTCCTATTTGGTGCTCAAGAGTGTGATAGTATTACGACCGACTCGCTGGTGTCGATATATATATATACACCAGTATAACTGGTAACTTACCAAGGAAACGCCCGGCGTAAATCACCATACAGTCAATCGCAAAGCATCACTAAATATAAACAAATTTTGACGAAGACCTGTTTCTAACCCTTTCGCACATACAGACACTTTCTGACGCATTTGCAGCAGACGAATTTTGAAAACATTGTGGCAAAAGGACAAATTGCTCCTGATAAGTCATTTCCCTTTTGCCACTATGCTTTCCACTCTTTTACAATCATTTAATTTTTCATTTATAGAGGTGTTCCATACTTTTGTCGAGATGCTTTCAAAGTTGTCTTCTGCAGTATTGCCGTATGTGGTAAAAAGGTTAACGTTTCAAATAGTGTAACTGTTCTGTATCCGTAGCCAGCATCAGCACAGCATACCTTGTAAGTAGGTTAAGACAGAAGTCAACAGCTTCAAACGTTTCCCACATACATACGCTTTCTGACGCCTTTGCTGTAGACGACATTTGAAAACATTGTAGCAAAAGGTGAAATTGCTCATGATGAGCAATTTCACCATTTGCTACAATGTTTTCAACTCTATTTAATAATTAAACTGGCGTTAGTGTAGATTTTTCACATTTTTGTTAAGATGCTTTCAAAAGTCGTCTGCTGTAGATTTGGTGTATGATGGAAAGGTTTAATAGAGATGCATGTTACCTATAGTGTCAGAAAAACACTACATATCGCTGAAAACCGCAGTCATGAATGTCAAAGAAAAACATACAAATGATCAATTACTTGTACCGTTTGGCAGCTCCATGGATTAACTCTAAATAGGATTAAATATACCATGTTACAAGCGTATATAATATGTTTGTTTTGCGTTGGAATCATCCCGCACATTTATGCTGGTTAAAAGGTCGAATGCAATTTTAAAATAAATATACGAGCTATATAGACAGTCCTCATATATGCATGTGATGTAAACTAAGTTTAAAACAAGAGGGCCATGATCGCTCACCTGAATTAAGCAATGTTATTTCTAATGCAAAACACATAAAGACAATTATTCTGTCAAATATTCAAAATACAACCTACAGAGTGTTAACAAGATTTTCCTTCATTTGGCCTAGTGACCTATTTTTTTAACAGACATGACCAATATTCGAACTTGGCCTATATATCATCAAGACAAACATTCTGATAAAGTTTCAACATGCTCGAGTCAAAAATGCATAATCTAGAGTGTAAACAAGATTTCACTTCAATTTGTCTAGTGACCCAATATGACCCATATTCAAACTGGACCTAGATATCATTCAGACAAACATTCTGACAAAATTTCAAGCTGCTGAACCAAAAGATGCGGCCTCCATAGTATTAATAAGATTGTCCTTCAAGTTGGCCTAGTGACCTAGTTATTGACCCAGCATATTCGAATTTGGCCTAGCTATCATTAAGATAAACGTTCTGCTTAAGCTAAAAATGCGGCTTCTACAGTGTTAACAAGATTTTCCTTCAATTTGGAAAAGACATGACCACTATTTGAACTTAAATATCACCAAGACAAACTTTCTGATAAAACTTCAACATGCTCAAGTTAAAAAATGCGGATAAACTTTCATTAAGATCGGATGTAAAATGTAGCCTGTAGAGTGTAAACAAGGTAATTGTTAACGACGCACTACGCACGACGTACACCACACATCGCACGAGGGACGACGAACGGACGCAGGACAAGCAATGTGATCAAAATAGCTCACCTAAAAAGCTAATTAATGACTTATTTTTGAACCAAGACTTACTAACATCACTTTAAAAGATTGGCCATTGTTTACGAACGTCATTTTGTGAGTTGGTAATAATACATATGGCGGAATCAGCATTGGCCGAGGAGTGGATAGCGTGGGGGATTTGCAACCGAGCGTCTCGGGTTCGATCCCCACTCGTGGCGGTCAAGGTGAAATGTCCTATGGCAAGGCACATTTCCTAGCCTAGTACTGTGTTTTTGTTATAATACCCAAGGGATCGTTAATAAGCGTTCTGTTGCCGTTTTATGACTGGACTATTGTTATAAAACAGCGTAAACTCCATTAAAACAAACAAACTTACAAGAAATTTAACACATATGGATCGAGTCCTAGAACTTGGAATATGTTGAAGCTACATACAGTGAATACAGACAAGGGTGAACCGTGCTTTCGATTGGCGCAAACACACAGCATGACGTAACTTCCGTTACAAGTTTATCTCTATTGACATGACACGTCAGATGCAATGTCCGTAATTCTACATTTGTACCAAAATCGTTACAATGTAAATCGCCTGTTACACGTACGGTGGTTGTAATTTGTTTGTTATTGTTTGTTTCTAATGTGTTTTAGGACACTTTCAACGATTTTAAGTCATATCACGATGACTGACCAGTAACATAACTATGTGTTTCGAGGCTTGCTTACACCAGTAATCCACACAACAATATTTCAATAAAGCTTGCTTCTTTTTCCACATAGACTGTTAACACATTTGTTTAACGCTAATGCCGCTTGTCGCATCGAGTTTTGTCATACGACGAAAAAAATGTTGGCCAAACTTAGGTTAGAACTCACTACCCTTCGATTGACAACCCATATGGCTATCGATTCACCTACCAGGGGCCCGGATTGTAACAAGATAAAATTGCAACCATTTTGCATGACGCCAATCTCATTAAAATAAGACAATAAACAACTTCGCTATACGTATATTGGATCTGACAACAGCACGTAACCAGTTATCTAGAATTGACCCTTTACAAAGGTCGATCTTTACGCATAAATATATGGTGAAAGACGAGCTGACCAGATTTAGAGTCCAGCCAATCACAGGCCCCTTTGTACAGGTACCCGTTTTACCCTTTAACCGATATGAATGGGTAAAGGGCGAACAGATTTTGTTTAAATTACCATGAATTTGACAAAAATAACTTTTTTGGTTAAAAGAAAAACATAAAATAATTTCGTCGATAAAAGACAATTGTTAAAAGTTTAATGATATGAGTTATCTGACCTGTTTTATACCGAACGGTTCGGTAAGCGACAATTTGATGGGCTGACACGATGGAAAACCTGAGCATACCATAACAGAAAGCTTAATTATTTAATAAAGTTGAAAACATTGTGGCCAAAGGAGAAATTGCTCATCATGAGCAATTTCACCTTTGGCTACAATGTTTTCAAAAGTCGTCTGCCGCTATTTTGTCAAACTGCGTGTTGTAGACGGGAAAGGGTTAACGGCATTAAGCCTACGGCATATAACCTGTGTAACAGGTTTCTGGTACAAGAACGGGTGAACGAAAATAACAAACAAAAACGTACGTTGTGTCACTTATAGCTGTTGCACTCTGCTCCGCGTAATTAAGTACTTTTTGCAGCTCATTGACATTTAAGCGATCCATGAAAAACAGCCGTAACGTGATTATAACACGTGTGCAAAAAATACTTGTCTGCGCATTCGAATTAAGGATCCAAATGTTTATTGCTTTTTTAATAGAACATTATTGAAACCTTTATAGACTAATTGGCGAACAGTGTAATGCCAGATCGGTTCGGTTGCGCTGGCTGATCTGGTATACAATGGTCTACCACTCTTTTTCAGTAGATTATTTTAAAATCATTTAGGGAAAAAAATTTCTTTATTAGTGAAATTATAAGTGAATAGAGATGAATATTTTATGGCAAAGGAGAAAAAAGCTCATCCTGAATATTTTCTCTTTTTCCTAAATTGATTCCAAAAGTCTTCTGCTGCAGATGCGTGTTGGAAATATCCAATCAGATACCAGATCTTCAGACGTGGCTCATAACAGAGAAGGACGAAATGAGCCGTTTCACGCGATAACCAACATTATGGACTCTGCGTAATGTATCGACCCAGATCAGCATGCATATTCCGCGCAGGATAATCCAGGCAGACACGTTCCGTCTCAGGGGGATAGAGGTATAGATGAATGATTCCTGAAACAGAAAAAACACAGGAGGCGAAAAGTGTCTATCCGGGTTAGCCTGCGCGGCATGCTTAGGCTGATCCGGGTCGATACTTTGCGCGGAGTCATAAGTGTTGGTTTTCTCGTGGGATGGCTCAAATGTTGAAAGTACACTGCTGTCTGTTATAATATTAACTAGCAGTTTTAATACCCGATTATGTGTGTGTGTGTCCTCTTGATATATCGATATAGATATAATAGTCACTATTGTGTTTTGATTCGAAAATTTATATTTCAGAAACCGTTTCGGTGTTAAAGCGGTAAAGCGTCCGCCTCGGATGTCGGAGGTCGCGCGTTCGTTCCCCGGCCGGGTCACACCAAAGGCTTTAATAATGATAGTAACAGCTGCCCTCATTGGCTCTCATGGTTGCGGGGTTAGCATAACGACTGATTGGCTGGTGTCAAAATGAATTGACCAATAGTACTGATAACTTTCACAGGCCGTGATATAATAGAAACAATTGTTGAAAGCGGCGTAAAACACCAAACAATCAATCGATCAGTTATATTTCAGAAATGTACATACTTTTGGCAAAAAAAACTCTGACGGTGGAGTTGCGAGGAGTAAATGCACATCTGTTATTACAATCAAGTTCCAAACACAACAGAAATACACGACCTGGGACTTAACTTGGAGCAAGGTAAGTAGAACAAAACGTTTTCCAAACAATCGACGAAAAATCAGATAACATTCGCTATAACCCGGAACAATGGAATAATATAACCCGGAACAATGGAATACTATATCCGGGACCAGAATATAAACATAGATGCAACAGTCGTTTGCTTTTGCTTCTAAATTTAGTATGCGATGATGTTATGAGTTCACACGTGACTTTTTTTTGAAGCGTTGATTGACAAACTTATGAATGGATCGCGTTGGAGATAAAAAAAAAAGCTGATTGAATAAAACTGTTCATGTTAGTCCACATGTTTATACAGTATTGCTTAAACCATTAAACCATTTTGTCCCCAGAAATTCTAGTTACTCGTTACTATATTTTGTAACAAGATACCAAGAACTGCTAGTTTCTACTGTCTAGAATGAGACATTGCCTATGATTACGTTTCTTTTACCATTTGCAACACTTAGACTCGTTTCGGCGAATCTGCAGCAGACGATGTTTGAAAACGTCATACACATTCATATAGTTTCTATTTCAGTGACTATACTTCTGATAAAATGGGGTCAATCGAAAGCATTGCCGCATGCTTGTGCTGTTATGTAAGACGCAGTAGCGTCGCTGATGTATTGTTGAACTCTGAACAACAAACATGCCACCGCGAATATGATTTATCCATGTCATAACTGTAGTATCACGAGAAAACCAACAGTGTGAACTCTGCGTAAAGTATCGACCCGGATCAGCCTAATCATGCCGCGTAGGCTAACCCGGACAGACGATTTTCGCCTCCTTTGCAGTTTCTGTTTGAGGAATCATTACTCGTTACCCCTGAGACGGAATGTATCGGCCCGGATTAGCCTGCGCGGACTGCGCAGGCTGATCCGGGTCGATACATTACGCAGAGTCAGTACTGTTGGTTTTCTCGTGGAAAGGCTCATACGTAGTTGTATGTGATCATATACAGTTGACTCTTTGAATGACGAATCGACGATTTTATCACGGATTGACGGTCTCGCTCAGATGCGTGTGAAGAATCGCACATGCCTTAGACCTTCGCGATAAGACTTCTATAATCAAAACTCAAAAACCGTGATAAATACACCGATTTATCATTAAAATGTAAACTATTTTTTCCTAAACGTTATTGAAACGCTGCCAAACCACACGAACGTTCAGGCCGAACTTGATCTACCCAATTGTAAACATTCATTTAACACAACAGATTAAAAAGTTAGACTTTCCAGGAAATCAAAACAAAAACAGAGAGGTTACTTGGAACAAGTAAGAAATATTCCTTTGCAATTAAATTTACACCGTTTGAAGACAATTGAAAGCAATTTTACGATCTCTTTTACGATATTTTGCGTGCATTTGACTTGTATACCGTTACAATACCTATCATGCATATGTGCAATTAACGGATACTACGCCAGAACAATCAACTGTCATTCAAGAATAGTTTGGAATGATAATAAGTATCCGCCTTCTTGAGATTTTAGATAATAATAGAGCTGTCCGTGTCTCTAGTGATTTGTATTAGTGTTGCATCTGCGAACAGTGAGGACTCAGGCTAGCCTGTGGACCCGCACAGTTTAACCATAGTCTTCACAGTCCGTCTAAATGTAGTATAAACACAAAGAGGTCAATTACGACCTGAGTGAGAAAATGAATTGAGCAAAACATGACAATAATGAAGATGGTGATGAAAATTGAAAAGGAATATTATATTCTTCTATCCTACTCCAACCACGCAAATAAGTGTTAAGCTATCTTTGGGGGACTCTGACCTCTAAATGTAGTATAGTCCTAGAGGCTACTTGTGATTAAAGGCTATAAGTGCAGCCCCTGGTATAACTGGTAGTACTGATCAGTTACCCAAATATACCAGTAGAACTGGTTAGTTACCCAAACAACCCGGTAGAACTGGTTACTAACCCAAACATACCGGTATAACTGGTTAGTTACTAAAACATACCGGTATAACCGGTTAGTTACCCAAACGTACCCGTAGTACTAGTCAGTTACCCCAACATACCGGTATAACTGGTTAGTTACTAAAACATATCGGTATAACCGGTTAGTTACCCAAACATACCGGTAGCACTGGTCAGTTACACAAACGCACCCGTAGTACTAGTCACTTACCCCAACATACCGGTTGTACCGGTCAGTTACCCAAACATACCAGTAGAACTGGTTAGTTACCCAAACATACCGGTATAACTGGTTAGTTACCCAAACATATCGGTAGAACTGGTCAGTTACCCAAGCATACCGGTATAACTGGTCAGTTACCCAAACATACAGATATAACTGGTCAGTTACCCAAACATACCGGTATTACTGGTCAGTAGCCCAAACATACCGGTAGTAATGGTCAGTTACCCAAACATACCGGTAGAACTGGTCAGTTACCCAAACATACCGGTAGTACTGGTCAGTAACCCAAGCATACTGGTAGTGCTGGTCAGTTACCCAAACATACCGGTAGATCTGGTCAGTACCCAAACATACCGGTAGTACTGGTCAGTAACCCAAGCATACCGGTAGAACTGGTCAGTTACCCAAACATACCGGTTTTACTGGTCAGTTACCCAAACATGCCGGTAGAACTGGTCAGTTACCCAAACATACCGGTATAACTGGTCAGTAACCCAAACATACCAGTAGTTATGGTCAGTTACCCAAACATACCGGTAGAACTGGTCAGTTACCCAAACATATCGGTAGTACTGGTCAGTTACCCAAACATACCGGTAGTACTGGTCAGTTACCCAAACATACCGATATAACTGGTCAGTTACCCAAAAATACCGGTAGTACTGGTCAGTAACCCAAGCATACCGGTATAACTGGTCAGTTACCAAAACATGTCGGTAGTACTGGACAGTAACCCAAGCATACCGATAGAACTGGTCAGTTACCCAAACATACCGGTAGAACTGGTCAGTTACCAAAACATACCGGTAGTACTGGTCAGTTACCCAAACATACCGGTAGTACTGATCAGTTACCCAAACATACCGGTAGTACTGGTCAGTTACCCAAACATACCGGTAGTACTGGTCAGTTACCAAAACATACCGGTAGTACTGGTCAGTTACCCAAACATACCGGTAGTACTGGTCAGTAATCCAGGAAGACCAACATGATATAACTAAAATAAATTAAAGGTGCATTAATCCCACATACGACAAATAATCAGCAGAAGACTTTGGAAACAACTATGCAAGTGCTTTTATATAATCGTCTGCTGCAGATGCGTCAAAATGCGTCATTATGTGGGAAGGCGTTAAACAAAAAGCAATCAAACAAAACCAGAATGTTTCTACCTTTTCAACATTATATTCGTATATATATAAAAAAAAAAGTTAAAGATTTTTATAAAAAATCAAGGTGTATATATAGGATACCACCAATCAGTTCTAATTTCCGTGTTGTAGACAGATATTTGCTGATAAGCCCCGATATTTTTATACAGATAGCACTATGAACGGGGATAATACTGATAATGCTACACTATGACTCATCTTTGACCTTGTTTTAAGCCTTTCCCGCATAACGACGCTTTCTGACGCCTCTGCAGCAGACGACTTTTTAAAAAAAGTGGCAAAATAAAAAAAATATCATAATGAGCTATTTCTACTTTTGCCACAATGTTTTCAACTCTGTTCAATGATTTTAATGTTATTTATTGAGATCATACATAGTTGTTTTTAAAGTCGTCTGCTTTAGATTTTTGTTTTTGTATTCGGGAAAGGGTTAAGCCAAGTTTTTTATAAAGCAACGTTAAAACTCTACAGCTGCTGATATGTTTCTGTATGATTTAACCCTTGAATCAGACGAAACGACTGATGTTGCGCCTGCAGCAGACGATTTTTTGCGAATATAAGGCTTATGCAGCAGACGATTTTTCGCGCTTATGCAGCAGACGATTTTTCGCGAATATAAGGCTTATGCAGCAGACGATTTTTAGCGAATATAAGGCTTATGCAGCAGACGATTTTTCGCGCTTATGCAGCAGACGATTTTTCGCGAATATAAGGCTTATGCAGCAGACGATTTTTCGCGAATATAAGGCTTATGCAGCAGACGATTTTTCGCGCTCATGCAGCAGACGATTTTTCGCGAATATAAGGCTTATGCAGCAGACGATTTTTCGCGAATATAAGGCTTATGCAGCAGACGATTTTTCGCGAATATAAGGCTTATGCAGCAGACGATTTTTCGCGCTTATGCAGCAGACGATTTTTCGCGAATATAAGGCTTATGCAGCAGACGATTTTTCGCGCTTATGCAGCAGACGATTTTTAGCGAATATAAGGCTTATGCAGCAGACGATTTTTCGCGAATATAACGCTTATGCAGCAGACGACTTCTGAAAATACTGTTACAATAGGAGACCTTGCTCATTATGTATAATTATTTTCACTCTCATTTTCCATAATTTTGTCGTGTTATTTCCAAAAGCGTCTTCTGTTGATTAGTTGAATGAGAAAAGGTTTTAACCCTTACCCACCTATAGACGCATGCTGACGCATCTGCAGCAGACTTCTTTTGAAAACATTGTGACAAAAGAAGAAATTGCTCAAAACGAGCAATTTCTCCTTTTGCCACAACGTTTTCAACTCTTTTTGATAAATTAAACTCTCAATTATGGAGATTTTTCACGTTTTGTATATAGGTCACATTCGATCACTAACCTCTTACGACTCTCAAGAAAGTATTATTAAAAGAAAATTTGGAAATTAAAAACGTAATTTGATAATGGACAATTACACTTTGTCATATAATTGTTCTTCTCTTTACACATTTCTGCTCGGATGTAAATGTGTTAAGTTATGATCACAAACCAACAGTTAAAAATTATCTAACAAGCAGACGTTTTGACGCATATACTATGGTGTATACGACTTAAGAAAAAAACAGTGTCGCTAAATTAGAAATGGTTCATTTAAGCAACAAACTTTTCATTTTCGAGATGTTTTCATATCTTTGTAAGACAATATCAAAGTCGCCTGCAGAGTTGTTGTTTGTAAGAAAAAGTAAGCCGCACAATTTGCTGATGTTAAATATCAAAATTCGCCTGAAATCAGTATTGCATTTAAAAGGAAAAAGAAAGGTTAGACAATGAAAAGGATTGCACGTTTGTAAAAACACAAGATGTGTCAATATAAAACACATCCGCCTCGGATGCGGGAGGTCGATGGTTCGATCCACGGTCGGGTCATACGAAAATACTTTAAAGATGGTAGTAATGGCTGCCCTCATTGGCGCTCAGAATTATACGGTTAGAATTACGACTGACTGGCTGGTGTCAGGATAAATGGACCAGTAGTACGTGTAACTTACATGTACCCAGGAAACGCTATGATATAACTGAAACATTGTTGATAGCGGCGTAAAACCCCAAACACAGGGATCATGAATCAGTGAACTGTCGCAGTGATATAACTGAAATAATGTTGAAAACGGCGTAAAACATCAATAAAACAAATCACTGTTATGTGTACGCATCTGTAATAAGACCCCACATCTCGAGGCGTGGCTCGTTATTTTTTTCACCAGTTATCTAGTGCAAACTATCAGCAATAGACGAAAATAACTCTGATAAAGACTACTAACAACAGAAAGCTTGCCATTCAATATCAGCTGACGGATCACATTGTTGGGGGGGAAACCTATAACTAACTTGTATTTTTTTTCCAGATTTTTTTTTATCAAAAAGTATACAGTCAAACTTATCTTAAGCAGGCACTCAAGGGAGAGTTACAATATGGCTTCTGAACACAGGTGGCTGCTTAATGCAAGTTAAATATTTGATTTGTTTTTGTTTCGATAATCTTCAAGTTTTTGAACAAGTTTGAACGCACATAAATTATCCCATATTATCAACCGTCTTAAGTTAGTTTTAACTTATTTATTTCACATCGACTGCGAAACAAGCTTTCAGCTTATATTAATCACGCTCGATGTCTGCTTCCTGTAGACTTAACCAGTACTCACACCGTTTGTGTGGACAAATCCCACAGGCAGAACCTGCTCATCACGGGACTCGAACCCGGAACCTTTGGTACGAGAGGCCGACGACGCTCTACCTCTTCACCACTATCTTGAATTCTTCCACAACCGTCTCAACCCGACATTTTTCACATTTTTCACAGACGATCTTGATTTAATATAAATTATAAACTTATTCGTATTATTTATATCAGAATAAGCCATGCTTTTGTTAAGTACATAACACAAAACTTACTTCTGATAACGGTGTTCTTTTTCGAAATAAAAATAAAAAGTTCCGACGCTAATCTAAATTAACCCTTCATGAATTGGAGATTAAAGTTGTCAAAGGTAACCGTGTTATCATCGTAAATACAAAAGACGACAGCTCCTTTTTCCGCGTCATGAGGCGGTTCGATGTTAACCTTTTCCCACATGTAGACGCTTTCTGACGCCTCAGTAGCAGACGATTATTGAAATCATTATGGCAAATGGAGAAATGATTTCAAAAGTCGTCTGCTGCTATCATTTATAGAGATTTTCTATAGTTTGCATTTGATAATTACAAAGTCGTCTGCTGCAGATTTAGTGTATGAGGGAAAGGGTTAACCTTTTCCCTCATAGGACAATTCTGCAGCAGACGACTTTAAACGGTTTTGATCAAAACATAGAAAATCTCCATAATTGAATGGATAACCTATGACAAAAAGTGGAAAACATTGTGGCAAAAGGAGAAATTGCACGTTTTGTGCAATTTCTTCTTTTGTCACTATGTTTTCAAAAAGCCGCCTGCTGCAGAGGCGTCAGAAAGCGTTTATATGAGGGAAAGGGTTAAACAACCGGACGGTTATTACGTACATAAGGCTTTGTCTTGCTGAACACATTTATCATTGTTCTTTCAAGATTTTTCCCCAAGAAGAAACACTCGTCTTGTTCAAAGGTCTAAGTGCTAAGAGAGGAAATAAAAACAACGTTGGCTTTATATCGATATTACGCATTTTTCCCCCGTGGTGTCGGTTTGATGAAAACTGTTTATAATTTAACATTGTTTTTCAACATTTAAGCACGGAAAGGTGTGGGTAAACTCATGTTCGAATTCGAAGAAAGAGCTTACAGGTGCTGAACTCCAGATTGAAGATAGTAAAGTCAAAGTTTTAAAACTGTTCAAAGGTTGTCTCGAAATATTAGAATCATAATTCTGGAATAAAATTAGAGTAATAATTTCACTTTCCAATAAAATAAACATCTAAATATTGATCGTTTATGCTTTTTTTTAAGGCAAATTTTATACACTTTCTTGACTTTCAATTGACTGTTTTTCAATATTTACTGCCAAAATAGTTTTTAATTATTTATTTCTTATTTTGTTGTCACTATTTGCAATATTTGCAGAAATTTGAAAATTTCAAAACTTAATGTCCATCTGGAGTTCAGCATCGTTATAACTGCTTTCAACATTTAAGCAGTGAAAGGTGTGTGGGGTTAACTCATGTTGGAATTCGAAGGAAGAGCTGAAATATTTTGGTCTGTTACTGACAGATGACCGAACTGCTTTGGCAATGAAGTGAGATCGTTCGTCGGCAATACTTCTTCCAGGAATATTGTTATGCTTTCGGCGTAAAGTACAAACAATACAATCATATACATGAGCCTTCCAGTGAGAAAAACCAACATTGTATGTGTAAAGTATCAACCCGGGTCAGCCTAAGCATGGCGCGCAGGCTAACCCGGACAGACAACTTTCACATATTCTGTGTCAAAAATCATTACTCTATACCTCTATCCCACTGAGACGGAATGTGTCCTCCCGGATTAGCCTGCGCGGACTGCGCATGCTGATCTTGGTCGATACATTACGCAGAGACCAACATGTTGGTTTTCTCGTTGAACGGATCATAGCAAGACTTACCTCTTCTAGGACATCGGCGACTTTACTCAAGGTCTCGTCCGGTAAATTCTTAAACGTCGGTACACTGAAAATAGAATGGTGATGATATAATTAACTCTTTCAGCGCCGAATTGTTTAAAGTAGACTCTTCCATGTTCAAAATCGGGTATGTCCATTTCTCAATTTATGAACGTTTTGGACTATTTTGGTAACTAAAAGGCAAACAATTGCTGATTTCAGGTGAGACAGCTCGTTACGAGCTGACTCGCCTGAATCTGCATTGTTTGCAAACACCTCAATATTGCATGTGGCGCTGAAAGAGTTAATGTGCTTGTTTGAATGGTGTTTTACGCCACTTTAAAAAAAAATAGCAGTTATTTCACGGCGTTTCTTGAGTTTTTTTTGCAAGTACAAATGGTCCATTCTGACAACAGCGAGTCAGTCGTAATGCTAACACGACCGCACGATCCTCAGCCAAGGAGTGAAAGCCACTTCTATCATTGTTTAACCCTTTAACCCGCCTATAAGACGCATTTGGACGCAATATCAGCAGACGACTTTTGAAAACATTGTTGCCAAAGGTAAAATTGCTCATGATGAGCAATTTTTCCTTTTGCCACAATGTATTCAACTTTATTTAACAATAAAGCTACATTTTATGGAGTTTTCAGGTTTTTATCACTACATTTTCATAGTTGCTCATAGTTTTGTAGATTTGTCGTATGTGGGAAAGGGTTAAAGAATTTGGTATGACACGGCCGGATGATGTGACTTAAGTAGTGTCGACGGCATTCTTACACAACAAAACGACGTTTGAAAACATTGTGACACAAGGCAATATGCTCGTAGTAAGACAAGTTTTCTTTTTACAACAATGTTTTCAACCCTATTCAATATCAAAGCCTTTATTTATAGATATTGTTCATAGTTCTAAAAAAGGTGTTTTCAAAGACGTCTGTTGCAGAAAGGATAACACAAGTACATACTATACGAGTAAAATAAACGAACAACAATAGCGACATCAACAATATTAACCCTTTCAGCGCCGAATTGTTTAAAGTAGACTCTTCCATGTTCAAACTCGGACGACTCTATTTTCATGTTATAGGCTTTTTTGGAATATTTTTTATAACTCACAGCCAAACAATGCAGATTTCAGGTGAGACAGCTCGTTACGAGCTGACTCACCTGTATCTGCATTGTTTGCAAAGAGCTCAATATTGCCTTTGGCGCTGAAAGAGTTAACAACAACAACCACAACTATAAGTTTCATGCAATGCTTATGTTTGATTTTGCAGCAACATAAAGGTCGGGCCTTGCGTGAACACAAACCACGTATTTTACGTTAAATACTGCAATTAAATTGTCTTTCAAAACACGAAGTTGAATTCTAAAATTCACTGGGAAAACCCTCAGATATATACAAATAAAACCAACACAGATTTAGATTGAAATATTCTCTTATCTTCAAACACCATTTGAAATTGCCAAAATAAACAGAACGACCTTCAATAGTTAGAATTATCTACTGCAGAGCTGCCTTGGAAACCCCATGCTTCAACTAGATAGGGTGCAATTGTTCATATCAGCTTTGCCTTCAATCACATTTTATGTTAAGTAACGATAGCAAATACACTACATAAATTGCAGCCACTTTACAATGATCTTAATTTATTTGGTGAATTTTTAATCGTTAGCTTGTGTTATTTTTTTACGTAATTTCATTAAAATTAGTGCAAAATACTGACTACCCCCCATATAGGATCGTCTCGAATTGACTTTGTATACTTAACACCTCATGAGCACGTGCTCGGTTTTTATGTAATCGCGCGATACAAAATACGCCCGCGCTATACAATCGGAACTCTCGGCAATCACCGCTTCTCTATATTGTTTATGTATATATGTTATCTGACTTATCTATACCAACATAATTAATAACTAGGCTGAGAGAAAGGTCAATCTGAGACGTATGAGGCAGTCGAAGTTTAGGTCTGGTTAAAATGAAATGCCCTAGAGTCTCATGAATTACAATTGACTTATGCAAACCCCTCAAAAAATGCGGAGGCCGCAGGAAATCCACGGGCGCCCTATGGGCAGCCTAAAAGCGGCTCTACGGTGCGCGTACGGTGGCCGTATGGTATGTGGCACACCCTGCGGGTAAAGCAAAAGGCCCACGCACGGCTCCCGCACGCTCGCCGCATGCCATCCGTACGGCCCGCGTGTAAATATGGCCGTGCGTGGAGCAGGTATGTATATATACCAGTTAGCTACCTCGGTAATTGTCAAAAACCTACGGCCGCCACAGGTACCGTGCTTCATCACTTCAAAGGCCGTACGGAAGCCGCAGGTTTTCTGTCACCACAAATTCAAAATACGCCGTTCGGCTCCCCTAACATATGTGACTGCTGCAGTATGTGACCGTGGGAATGCTGCGGCGGCCCTAATATTGCTATTGACTGTAGATAGTTTAGACCCCAACGGCCTCCGCGACAAATGTGACTGAGGCATTACAGTTTTAAATCGTTTGTAGCAGGACAGGGCGTAAATAATTCGATCGAGACCCGTTTTTCTCGGTGATTATTATTGTAGACAATCAGCTATAAGTACAAACCAAACCGAACCCGATTACTCAAACACGTTTTCTATTTTCATTTTGTAATAAAAAAACAAAGTCAACCCCTGAAAACCTATTTACTTCATTTTGCAGGTGAAATCAAAGAAGGGCGTATGAATTAATCATGTTTTTATCTATGAAATCATTCGTCGCCCCCGAATTTGTTACTATGGTGGGCGTATAAAAACGTTTATTTTTTATTTTATATATATAAAAAATTAAGCTAGTGATCCAGCATAAACATTTAATTACAATTTAAAAGAGTTGAGCAACGTCTGGCGAATTACGGGTATTTTTTTCGATGTGTCTAAATTGAAAATTAAGATGAGCTTTTTTGCATACGTACAGGCTAATCAGAGTATTCACTCCCTGTCTATACTTAGAACATACTTTAAAGCATCTATTGACATAAAAGAAGAAATGTAACCCCATTAGTTGAGATAAAACTGTACATGATACCTATCCAGAAAAGCAATAAGAGCATAAATCGCGTGACTTGGCAATAAGAGCTTAAATCGCATGACGTGGCAATAAGAGCTTTAATCGTATGACGAGCCAATTTCATCACGACTATCACGACCAGGTAATTTCAGCCTAAATCACACGACGAGGCAATTTTAGCCTTAATTGTACGACGAGGCAGTTAGAGTTCGAATCGCACGCTGAGCCAAGTTTAACTTAAATCGCATGACGAGCAGAGTTAAGCCTAAATAGTACGGCAAGCCAATTTAATCCTTAATCGAACGACGAGGTACTTAGAGCCCAAATTGCACGACGAACCAATTTAAGCCCAAGTTGCACGACGAACCAATTTAAGCCCAAGTTGCACGACGAACCAATTTAAGCCCAAATTGCACGACGAACCAATTTAAGCCCAAATTGCACGACGAACCAATTTAAGCCCAAATTGCACGACGAACCAATTTAAGCCCAAATTGCACGACGACCAATTTAAGCCCAAATTGCACGACGAACCAATTTAAGCCCAAATTGCACGACGAACCAACTGCACATACAATTCGTCGCACTTGCAGCAGACGACTTTTGACAACATTTTAACAAAAGGAGAAATTGCACATCATTTGCAATATTTTCCATAACGTTTGAATCTAAATGTTATCATTATATATTCGTTTATAGGGATTTTCTATATATTTGCCTGGATGTTTTCAAAGTCGTCTGCTTTAGATGTGTTTGCTTGATGTGTTTGCTTGATGTTTGCTTGATGGAAAGGGGTGGATATCTAGAGTAGTGTTTTTAAAATGATTTTATTTAAATATAGACGCAATCGATTGAAAACTCTATAACATCCCCCCAAAGAAATAACATTTTCCCTCATGAAAATGACGTTTTTAACATTTCTTACTTGTATTTATAAACTGGTTCAGATACATTATATGATATACATTTTAGCCGCCCTGCGAGATAACCAACCATGTGGACTCTGCGTAAAGTATCGATCCGGATCAGCCTAAGCATGCCGCGCAGCCTATAACACGGACAGATTTTCTGTGGATTTTCTGTTTCAGGAATCATTACTCTATAACTCTAACGACCTGAGACGGAATGCGTCGGCCCGGATAAGCCTTCGCGGACTGATCTGGATCGATACATGTGTTGGTTTTCTCGCGGGACGGCTCATTTCTCATTTATTCCTTTTATAGATAAAACAACATAAATTATATTATACTATACAATATTCATTTGAGCCGCTACCTGAGAAAACCAACATAATGGAATTAAGGTCGATTTTCGTATATCGCCGTTATATACACACGGGCCGTGTCTGACAACTAAGGTCCGTGTTGTTTCTGCAAGCGGTGAAAACTTAGACGAGCCTGTGTATATACACAGTCTCATCAGAGTCTACATTGTCCGGTTGCATGTACTATAGACACTGTCTAGATTTGTATATACATATAATCTAGGTTAGCTGTTTTTATACCTTCGTTTCGTGTGATAGCCCTTTTCCACCTATAGACGCATATGATGCACCTGCAGCAGTCGACTTTTGAAAACATCATGACAAAAGGAGAAATTGCTCAAAACGTAATTTCTCCTTTTGCTACAATGTTTTCAATTTTTTCAGTAATTATACCTACAATTATAGAGATTTTCCATACTTTTGAGCAGACATTTTCAAAGTCGTCTGCTGCAGATTTGCTATATGTGGGAAAGGGATATTGCCTTGAGTTGATTTCATTTTGTCAAAGGCTTTGTTGTTTTATTGTTTTTACTTTTTCCACTTTATGCCATTATACGAGCCGGGTGTAACAGAAAAACCAACCTAAACGAACACAATTAAAATTGTAGAACAAGATCTGCCTATATACACATTTAAACAGATACCGCTTGAAAGAAAACAGATTCTTGGAACCTTTTTTTATTGAAATGCGAGCACTTCAGGGGTAAGATCAAAATGTGCAGATGCACGCGATGGTTTGGATATACACTGGTCGGAAATACCTGACGGTTGATTATTGTATCTTCTAGACCGCTACTCAAATAATAATTGAAAGGAGAATCGGAAAAGACTTACTTTCTAGTGATTCGTTCTATACGTCGTTTTGAAAGTTGCCCAATGTTCGGCCGAGACGTAACTGTGCCGCCTCGCATACGCATCTTGGTGTACTAAATCGTATCCGGGTTTTAAACAACAGTGTATTTCTCACGGTTGTGAGTGAATGTCACACTCCATGCTATGATGGTTTAATGACAAAGATTATTTTTCTTCAACGATTTAATTTCCTTGTTTTTTCTTTGTTTCTTTTTCCAAAAAAAAAAAACCCAGAGTGATCAAAGTCCATTAGAATGCTTTTTTCTCACGTCAATAAATTTCCACTTGTTTTCTTATTTTGTGTAGAAAGAGAAAGCGGAAATAAATGCAATACTGTTCGTATCAAAGAGAAATCTCTTCAGCTTAATTAAAATACTTTCGATAAAAAAATCATTTATATTTAAAAGTACTTGAACAGTATTTAAAAAAAATCAAAAATCAACGCAAATTTAGAATATCTTCTTTTTCCGTAATCATCGAAAATACACATTGCACAATGTGAGAGAAATACCACAGATTGTTCACCTCGTCAATACAACCACTGCATATGATACACTCAAAACATTAACAAAGTCCCGCAAACAAAGTTTTCTTTATTTTCCATTATTTCCACATCTCAATTCAATAAAACCGCTCATCACAAACGATCAGCATCAATTAAAACCCAAAGTATTTATATCGCGCGGTAAAGCTACCTCCTTGGGTATCACGTGACATTGGAAATAAACATCAAACGGTTAATACTGGAAATACCCCCGTTCTACTGCGATTGTCTAGAATTTGGAGGTATCGCAATCTATCGCTACAGCAGGTCGATAGGTTATAAAACTCAGCAAAGGTAGATAACAGAGTCCTATGACAAAAGGCATTAAACCTTTTCCCTTTCCTACATACAACAAATCTGCAGCAGACGACATTGAAAGCATCTTGGAAAAATTAAGGAAATTCTCCAAGGCCAAAAGTATAATTATTCAGAAGAGTTGAAAACGTTGTGGTAAAAAAGGGAGGAATTGTCCTAACAATATAACAATTAAGGAAATTCTCCATATCCAAAAGTACAATTATTCAGAAGAGTTGAAAACGTTGTGGTAAAAAAAGGAGGTCTTGTCCTAACAATATTTCTAACTATGCATTGAGATTCCTTTGAACTTTTTTTTCTACAAAGCATTTTCCCACTTAAAGACGCATTTAGAAGCCTCTACAGCAGATGACTTTTGAAAACAGTATGACATAAGGAGAAATTTCTCAAAACGAGCAATTTCTCCTTTTGCCACACTCTTTTTTTTTTAACTTTTTATTTGTAAAAAAAACTTGATAGAGATTTTCCAGATATTACGTAAATGTTTTGAAAGTCGTCCGCTGCAGATTTGATGCCTGTGGGATAGGGTTAAGCATCATATACGATAACATGATATAGACGAGCCTGCGTATGAAAACATATACACGTTGGTATTTCTCAACAGTGTAGATTCAGATCACTGCGTCCATCTGTTCAGTCTTACCAGAATCTACACAAGCTGGCATAGTCCCCTAACAAGCATTTGTAAATAATATATAATTTTTTATAGATGCATTTTGAAGCATCTACAGCACACGACTTTTAGAAACATTATTAAACAAGAGCACCGCTTACGGCACAGACGCTCGACTGATAGGGAGAACAAAAATGAGCTAAACAAAAAACCTTAACCGGACGACCACGCCGCCGCCGCCGCCGCCGACGCCGACGACGACGCCGACGACCACGCCAGGGTCATGACAATAGCACTCGTTTTTTTCAAAAGTCGAGCTAAAAAAGGAGAAATTGCATAAAAAAAAACAAGCTTGTGTGTAAGTAATACACGAACAGTGTAGATCTTTGATCAGACTGTACAGGCTGAAATGGATCTATCATGTGACTGTTCCCAAAAGCCAACTTGCAGATTTTCCCATGCACGAGCTCATATAGAGATGCGTTAATTACGCACAGGTGATAGCAGAAAAACTAGTCACACGGCCTTGATCTGCACGATTAAACACACGAATTTACCTAGAGTATCTATCAACTCTTTCAGCGCCGAATTGTTTAAAGAAGACTCGTCCATGCTCAAATTCGGCCGATTCTATTTTTCATATAATAAGAATTTTGGAATATCTTTATAATTAAAGAGCAAACAATGCTGATTTCAGGTGAGGACAGCTCGTTATGAGCTGACTCACCTGAATCTGTATTGTTCGCAAAATCCTCCAATATTGCCTTGTGGCGCTGAAAGAGTTTACAGGAGGTAGATCTATTTGTATTTGTTTTGCACGCGTAGTATCTAACTCTTCACTTCCGCGTTGTGCAAATATCTTTTAACCCTTTTCCTCAAATATACGCTTTATGACGCCTCTGCAGCAAACAGCTTTTTGAAAACATAGTGACAAAAGAAGAAATTGCTCAAAACTAGCAATTTCTCCTTTAGCCACAATGTTTTCCACTTTAAGTCATGGGTTATCCATTCAATTATAGCGATTTTTTGTTTTTAGAGATTTTCTGTTTTTTGACAAAATATGTTCAAAGTCGTCTGCTGCAAAATTGTCGTATGAGGGAAAGGGTTAAACACCCCCGAATCATTAAGAAACCGAAATATATCTAAATTTCATATTCAGAACTTCCGATTTTTAATAAAAGTTATAAAACTACTTATCATACTTCTTTTACGCTGGGTTTCGAAGATACGGCTCTTGTAGGTGGAGGCAAACAGTGAATACGATGTTCAGACTGTGAGTATGTCCTCAGATGCAACATAAATACTTTTCAGATATTGACCGTCCCAATGACTTAGTGGTAAAGTCACCCGCCTCCTGAGCGAGAAACTTGGTTTCGATCCCCGATTGGGACATACCAAATATTTAAAACACATATAAGTAGTGGATTCCCGCCTTTGCGTCCGGGGTACTGGTTATTTGGAATAATGCTGAATGCAGCGAATAACACCATACACACTTAAGATATGAGCCATTCCACGAGAAAACCAACAGTGTGGACTCTGCGTAAATCATTGACCCGGATTAGCATAAGCATGCCGCGCAGGCTTACCCGGACTGCCACTTTTCACCTCCTGTGGATTTTCCGCTTCAGGAATCATTACTCTATACCTCTATCCTCCTGAGACGGAATGTGTCGGCCGGATCAGTCTGCGCGGACAGCGCAGGCTGATCTGGGCGATACATAACGCAGATGTCTATCGCCGCAGCTGCATTTTGGGGGCATTTTAAGAAATGTGTAGGCACGTGCCTATAGTGCCTTAAGGGAGCTACGCCCCTGCTTTAAGCAACAACGTATGATCCTAACTTGACAAGATTAACCCGATCCATTTTGTTGGTTACAGTTAAGACGCAGGAGAGCCCGTGTACCCGCACAGTCTAACCAGGGTCTTTACAGTCCGCCTATATGTATCGTTTGACAAAAATGCTAGAACTGTAGCCCAAATAATTTGTGCCAATTTCTCAGTCTTGATATGATCCCGTTACGCAGAGTCAGTAAGATCGCAAATCACGGGCCAGTTATGTACATAAAGGATATTACATGAGTGGTCATTCAATACATAGAGGATATTACATGTATTGAATGACCACTCGCGTAAAGCGCGCGTATTTACAACGCTAAACGTTACGTTATGACGTCACGTTACGTAGCATTGTTATTACACTAGTTAAATACGCAATTTATTCAATGACTTTTTTACACTCCGGCGACGTCATTTATGATATAATTGCAGTTGCTTCAAAAGCACGGTGAATCGCTCGTTTTGATTGGTTCAAAACCGATCACGTGACTAAAAGGAATTGCGTTCACGGAACTACTTTCGGAAAATACCTTTAATTTCGACAGTTAACCGTAAACAATGCCACAAATAATTATGCCGAGGTCATATTCAGCTTAATTTTTTAAAAGTAATAATAAATAACACTCATGAGATATTATATCTATCACATAAAGTGACTTATGAGGCGTATTTCGATAAAAATGTACTTAACGTTTACAATATTTCTAGATGAAATTTACGGGTTTTGGCGCCAAAGCGACTAACGTATGACGTCAACACGTTAACGTGACGTCATTTTCCTAGTATTAGGTAATTTTCCTAGTATTAGATCATGTTATCGGCGTAAAGAACATAAAAAAGAGATCCCAATTTTCAATTTATATGTCCCTTTTCAAACAATTCTTTCGATGAAAAATAGCTGTTTTTTTCTTAAACTGCAATTATAAGGGTTTAATGTATGTTTTGGTACAGTTATAAGAGTATAACACGAAATAGCCAAATTACACAGCTGACATAATGTCCTTCGGGCATTATTTGCTGAGTAATTAGGCAATTTCGTGTTATACTCTTATAACTGTACCAAAACATACATTAAACCCTTTAATAAGTTCAAAATGTAGGTTTTCTCGTGGAACGGCTGATACACTCAGGTATGGTAATTAATGAGAACATGCAGTATCTTGTTCAATAGGCACGTCGTAATAGTACTAATACATGCAGGAATGCTTCCACAGCAAAACTAAACTCAGAAAAGATGTTTCTAATTTTAGTGTCTACCGAATGCAGAGCTGTTTTATGTGTCTTTCTAAATACAAAAATAAAATTGGTGCAAGTCAGAAGAAATTCCATGTAAAAAAGTGTGTTTATATGAAATTTTCAATGCGAGTTTACGACGTTTTCAGAATCTTTACGACAAAATAATCAATATATTCCCGAAAATAGAACTGACATATGTCTTTGGAGGGACATTTAAATCAATCATATAATCTGCAGACGAAGTCAAACACGTGATTTAAAGCCTCTCCGTTTGGGGAACATGCAGTGAGTACATTGCAGTCGTCTTCCCGCATAGATTTTTGTGTATAGGGTGTTTATTTCTGATTCAAAAGAAAGGTTGTGCGGATACAATTGGCATTTGAAGCCTTTGCGATATAATACTTTTCAAATCATTGTTGGAATATGAAGAGATTAGCAATTTTATAATTCCAAGCAAATTCTATTAAAATGCTCCTTGTTAAACGTTTCTAAAGTTGTTTCGAAGCAGACGAGAATGAAAACATAGCATGTCCGGTAAACAGTTCTTTCAATTCCGATGACGTCATAAACGCATGCACTGACTACTTTTAAGACAAACGTGATATCTCAGTCAGTAAAGAAGATATATCTTCTCATTAAAGACTTATTATGTCGATTATCACAATTATCACCGGTTTATCTCTTGTATCCAGTGTCACAAGAAAATGTGCCTATTGCAGAGCAATATCTAACTTGCTGTATGTATTTCTACGCATTTCTAAGACTTCAAGCCTAAATTTAGAATATTTCCAATGAAGCTTTGTGATTGTTTTAAGCATAAATGTCGAACAATTAAAAAACCCATTCAGACCATATAGGATCTTTATAAAGATAAACCTGATATAAATTTCAATTGATAGAACTCATCAATATAAACTAATCTACAAGTCTGTGTGTTTTTTCAATAAAGAATATTTCCAAACAATGATCATGGTTTTCAGACCATAAAGGTCCCTTTTTATTTTCCGTAACTGACATAAAGTTTCAATTTACAAAAAAAAAGCAACAAATACCTATCTAACATTTCGCGTTATTTCTCAATGTAGACTATTTAAATACAACAGTATGAGCTTTAATATATATATAATTGTCAAACAATGAGCTTGATTTAATCCTTTCCCTTATATAGACGCTTTCTGACGCCTGTGCAGCAGACGGCTATTTGAAAACATAGTGACAAAAGAAGAAATTGCACAAAACGTGCAATTTCTCCTTTTGTCACAATGTTTTCCATTCAATTATAAAGATTTTCTATTTTTTGGCAAAACATGTTCAAAGTCGTCTGCTGCAGAATTGTCGTATGAGGGAAAGGGTTAAGACAATATAGGTCCTGTTTTCTTTGCCACAACTGATATTCAGTTTCATTCTAACAGAAAGGCAATATAAACATATCTAAATGTTCGTGTTATTTCTTATCTAAATTACTCGACAACTGCGAAAGCTATTACAATAATAGGAGTTTACAAGTACCTTCTGTAAAATAACCGACCTTGACCGATTCAGTATCTGTCAGTCCACATTATTTAAAGGTGCTGAAACCCAGAGGGAGATCAAAATCTTGAAATGTTGAAACTTCTTCAAAAGTTGCTAATAGTGACAACAAAGTAAGTAACAAGTAAAACCATTTGGGCAGTATATGTTGAACGACTGTCAATTGAAAGTCATGAAAATGTAAAATACCCAGTTAAAATGAAGCACAAACGAACACTATTAAGATCTTTATGGTATTGGAAAGTAAAATTATTACTTTAATTTTTATCGCAGAATTATAATTCTTATATTTCAAGACAACTTTTGAACAGTTTTTAAACTTTGACTCTAATATCTATTTCCTGGAGGTCAGCACCTTTAAAGCCGGTTCCAACATACAATTATTCTTCAGCAGTCGATTTTTGAATATAACATTGTGGACAAACGAAAAATTCGTTTGTAACTAATACTGTTCTCTTCTCTCCAAATCATTTCAAAATACGGCTGTGGCGCAGATGCGTATGCATGTTTGAAATGGTTAGATAATTTATATTTCAAAATTCAAATTTTGATTCTTTCTCTGATTTTAATGGATCATTTTGCGTAGGGATAAAACAATTAACTCTTTCAGCGCCAAAGGCAATATTGAGGTTTTTGCAAACAATACTGATTCAGGCGAGTCAGCTCGTAACGAGCTGTCTCACCTGAAATCAGTATTGTTTGCCTTTTATGTATCAAAATAGTCCAAACTGTTATTACATGAGAAATGGACACACCCGATTTTGAACATAGAAGAGTCTACTTTAAACAATTTATCGCTGAAAGAGTTAAAACTGTTAACAAAACAAACATAACTCAATCAAACTGATAAATAGCAGACGAAGCAGGTTTGGGTTTTTTGAATATTTAAATTTGATTGCTTTTGCAAGAAGGTTCGTTTATAGCCGTGGTAGCTCAGTCGGTAACGACTAGAGCTGTCAATCCTGGGGTTGTGAGTTTCGAATCCTAGCTCGGCCAACATACTTTCCGACGTTTGACAAAAGTCACTGTGACTAGAGCGTTATTCGTCTTCCACCAATGGGCTAACAGTTTATGTGGAAAAGAAGCCAGTTGCTTGGAAAGAATGTTGTGTGGAGAACTGGTGTGAGAAAGTCAGAAAATACGTGAGTAGGTGACATTTGAGGGCGTTAAACCCCAATCTAAAAATAAGCGGTGCTTTGGTAAAAAGCAACCCTAAAACCTATGTAATGCAAGTATTAAGTATTCAAAAATCTTTTGTTTAACCCTGAACGCTATTCTTTTGAGTACCCACAGCATAGGGTTTGGGTTGGTAATAAGAGAGATATAGTGCAAAAAGACCAGTTCACTCCCCCTTAATTGGACCTCTGCATTGCCCATTTAGATGCGCAGGCATACCGTTATCTACACTGGTGCTAGTAACGCTATGATTGTTCTTCATGGATCACTTGTCATATTATATATGTGATTGTAAATATGCTGTACATAATGATGATATGTTTCATAATATAAGCCTATTATCGGAGGTGTCTGAGTTTTCGTTTCAGACAATTTGGATAAAACCGTTATGAGCAATTTCGCCTTTTGCTAGATGCTTTCGAACGTCATCTGCACATAATCTATCTATATATGCGTTAAAACAAACACACGTCTGCAAATCGGAAAGGGTTTACAAGATGGCTTGATAAACGTTTTCGGATTGATGACGCAAACCAGATTGTTCAAAGGCAGAATCCCCTTGACACTAGGCGGTTTATATCAAATTCATGATATTATTTGTCATTATATGCTTTATAATGAGTTTGTTGCCAACGGATATATGAACATTTTCACCAAGTGCATGATCATAAATACGCCAGAATAAAAAGGAACTTCGCCAAAAACTGAAGGAATTTGAAGGTGATCGTATGGTGGCATAGAACTGCCACCACTTACCAGATAATTATGTTGAATATTTTCGCGAAAGTCATGGCGTATTTCGCGTTATTTACATAAAATGATAACTTTAAATTCATTGTGATACCAAATAAATAACTTAACATGCTTTTTTTCCTGTTAGTGCTTTAGACTGCCAACCACTTAATAGAAAATATATCTCGAAATTCTCTATTTATCACGTTTATTTTAAGTTATCGTGTTAGCAATAAGTTTTCATGATACCATATATCTAAATATAGATTATAACACCATGCCGACAGACAACAGGTCCCCACAAAGCGTTCCGAATTAAACGTGTCTATTTTTAGATATCATAACGCGTTAGATAAAATGTTCATGATAAATACCAAGTTTCATGAAAATCCTTAAATTATCTAGATATAATCGTTGGCAGTTTAGAGCACTAACACGAACAAATTCATGTTAAGTTAATTATCTGGCATCACGATAAATTTTAAGTTATCATGTTATTTTGTATATAACGCGAAATCCGCAATGAATTTCACGAAAATATTCAATATAATTATCTGGTAAGTGATGGCAGTTCTATGCCACCATATGGTCGTGTTTAACCCTTTTCCACATATAGACGCTCTCTGATGCCTTACAACAGCAGCGACTTTTGATGATGAGCAATTTCACCTTTTGTCACGACATTTTCAACTCTGTTAACCCGTTCCCTCATATAGACGCGTTTCTGACGCCTCTGCAGCAGACGGCGTTTTGAAAACATAGTGACAAAAGAAGAAATTGCACAAAACGTGCAATTTCTCCTTTTGTCACAATGTTTTCCCACTTTTAGTCATAGGTTATCCATTCAATTATAGAGATTTTTCAGTTTTTGTCAAAATATGTTCAAAGCCGTCTGCTGCAGAAGTGTCGCATGAGGGAAAGGGTTAACTAATATTCTTGCATTTATAGAGATATTCTATATTCCAATATAGCTCTTTTCAAAGTCGTCGTCTACAGATATGTCGTATGTGGTTAAGGATTAAATAGAAACTAGACGATGGCTATCTTGTTGTATTATGCGAATAGTGAATACCATGCTTGGTCTCACCGGTCTTCATTGTAAATTCGCGTGTATGCAGAGAAGAAATTATAAATTGTTGCAGAATATTCGGATTTTAAAGTAGCAAAATCCTGATTCGCTAAGCCATATGAAGAAATTGAGTTGCTCTCTGAGTTTAGGATATTTGTTAGAATATAAGGCAATACTAACATGGGACTATGGAAATTCTCTATCAAAGACAGTATAATCAGTGAAGGAAGTTAAAAACATTGTTGACGCTGCAGTTGCGTTTTAAAAGCGTTTCCTGCGGGAAAGGATTAATGATATCATTAACTCTTTCCAACATACAGACACTTTCTGACGCCTTTGCAGCAGAAGACATTTGAAAATAATGAGCAATTTCTCCTTTTGTCACAATGTTTTCAACTCTATCCCAAAACTTTCATATAAAGATAATTTTCATATTTTTCTCCAGATCATTTAGAAGTCGCCTGCTTCAGACGTATGTGGGAAAGGGTTAAGGGGTGTTTTCGTATGACCTGGTTAATTATGTTTTTTTTTTTAAAATTCATTTCTGACACAGTGAACGTTCAAAAGCATTAAGCCTTCTATTAAAAGACTTGGCATCTGATTATCTTTCATGCTGTGGAAAAGTAGGGAAACTTTGTGATTAAAATCTGTTTAAGTTCATAAACTTTAATTTTATGTAGACACAAGTAACGGAAAAGGAAAACAGATAAGCCGCCCATCTTATGAAAACAAAGAACATTTGAGCGGTACCGCGAGAAAAGCAACATTGTGAACTATGCGTAAAGTATCGACTCAGATCAGCCTAAGCATGCCGCGCAGGTTTACCCGGATAGAAACTTTTCGCCTCATGTGGATTTTCTGTTTCAGGAATTATTACTTTATACCTCTATCCCACTGAGATGGAATGTGTCGGCCCGGATCAGTCTGCGCAGGCTGATCTAGGCCGATACGTTACGCAGAGTCCATACTGATGGTATTCTTATGTTTGTCGTTTGTAATCAAACAAGTTGGTTTTCTCGCGAGAAGGCTCATTTAGTGCTCAATTCATTCCTCCATACATCTACAAACACAATCATCTGCAGCAGACGACGTTAAAAAATGAAATCTCAATAAACAAAAGTTTATTTATGAGTTTGTCTTGTTTGTTATTATGGGATTTAACACGGTTTCAACAGAATTACAAACATAGTACGCCCTTTCATGTGATAACAACATGTAAGCAAAAAGTAAACATCAGACGACGTTGAAAGTAAACCAATGCATTTATAGTCATGATATGCCCACAACCCTGAGCGATAATATGGGATGTAACTACTGCCATATTGGAGTCATTGATCCCGGTATCCCGCTCTAACGGCAGAGACTTTAATCTTTACACCACCGACCACCGATGCGGTACACTCATTCTGTCACAAAGTTGTCTGTTGCAGATGCATTGACATTCGTCTGCAAAGTGAGAACAGATTAAAACGACGGATTGCAATCCATTTAACAGAGTCATATCTGGGTGTTATGGTCTCTTCGGTTTGACATTATGTAATTGACTGTTTGGTGTTTAACGCCGCATTGACCAACTGTTCAGTTATATCACGATCAGTACTGGATATTCTATCCTGACACCAGCAAGTCAGTCAGTCGGAAAGCTGACCCCCGCAACCCTGAGCACACATCAAGGAGTACAGCTATTACATCCATTTTGAAAGTCTTTGATATGACCCGGGGCGACGATCAAACCCACGACCGAGCGGACCCGAGGCGGACGCACTACCATTACACCGCCGAGGCGGACGCTCTACCATTACACCGCCGAGGCGGACGCTCTACCATTACACCGTCGAGGCGGACGCACTACCATTACACCGCCGAGGCGGACGCACTACCATTACACCACCGAGGCGGACGCACTACCATTACACCACCGAGGCGGACGCACTACCATTACACCGCCGAAGCGGACGCACTACCATTACACCGCCGAAGCGGACGCACTACCATTACACCACCGAGGCGGACGCACTACCATTACACCACCGAGGCGGACGCTCTACCATTACACCACCGAGTCGGACGCTCTACCATTACACCACCGAGGCGGACGCTCTACCATTACACCACCGAGGCGGACGCACTACCATTACACCACCGAGGCGGACGCTCTACCATTACACCACCGAGGCGGACGCACTACCATTACACCACCGAGGCGGACGCTCTACCATTACACCACCGAGGCGGACGCACTACCATTACACCGCTGAGGCTTCCATCTGAATGTAAACACTTTACACAGATGCAATAAGACCCGCAAGACACTTTTTAATTCCAAATGTGTCATTGGACAAACGTCTATAAAAATCAAAGTATTATTATTGTATAGATTTGAAAACATTGTGTCCTAAGGATACATTGCTCATTATCATTAAAACCTTAATTTGCAACAATAATGTTTAAAGTCGTCTGCGGCTAAAGATGCATCAAAATACGTATGCATGTGGGTAAGGGCTGAGTCCCGCCAGAAAACCAACATTGTGGACTCTGCGTACAGTATCAACCCGGATCAGCCTAAGCATGCCGCACAGGCTTATCCGGATGGACACTTTTCGCCTCCTGTGGATTTTCTGTTTCAGGAATCGTTACTCTATACCTCTGAGACGGAATGTGTCGGCCAGGATCAGTCTGCGCGGACTGTGCAGGCTGATCTGGGTCGATACATTACGCAGAGGCCATACTGTTTGTTTTCTCGCGGGACGGCTCATATCATTGCACAAGTATGGAATTTTAATTATGCAGCCATCTGCCAATTACATGACCCTTCCGACCTTATTTGTCCAATTACAAACAATGATTGGTATACAGTTCTATTCGAAACAGGTGTATATCCCTATCAATAGCAAATGTAAACAGTGTATTTGTATTCTACTTGCATCACGTGGTGCTTTTGCACATGCGCATCGCATCGATTGCAACACTTGCCAAAGTATCCAGCAGAAGTCAGTGCAAGCAACTTATTCTGATTGTAATTGTCCGAGGTAGACAGGAATGGATAGCACTGTCAATTGCGCTTTGCAATAAAGCCGCGTCATAAACACTTCTGTCTGAACGCGATAACGAACGCCAAAGCCTCGGACTAGACTAAACGTCTAGATCATCCTTGATGAGTGATATTTTTAATCATTGTAAACATTTTGGTAAAATGTCGCTGTGAATACCCTGTGAAATTGTGTCAAGAATGAAGATCACCATGGTACGCATTTACATGAATGCAGTTTTTTTTTTAAAGGCAGGTTGTATTGTGTAGAGTCGCAAAATATAAACAATTACTTCATGATAATTAATTAAGCTCTTATAGAAATGGCGAGAGATACAGCTGGTGCAGAAATTCCAAACAAAACGGCATGCCATGGAATTTGCTTTTGGGCATCCTCCATATCTTCAAGTGTGAGATTAATCCTTATCTTTCATTAAACAAATCTGTAGCAGACGAATGTTCAATTCTCGAAAAAATATTGAAACTCTCAATAAATAAAAGTTTAATTAATGAATAAAGTTCAAAACAACTTAGTCAAGTGCGAACATGCTAATTTTAATCAAATTTCCATTTGATAAAAAAAAAAAAAAATTAAAAGTCGTCTGCTGTAGATGTGTCAAAACAAATCTGCGTGTGGGAAAATGTTAATTAAATGCCAACCAGATGTCACATGTGTGGATAACCTACAATAATAAGTCTATAAACCGAACAAACTACGAATTGTGAGGGTAGTTCTTTCAGTAGACAAAGACAACTGAAAACAATTATATGAGCCTTCCCATAAGAAAACCAACAGTATGGTGTCTCTGCGTAGTGTGTCGACCTAGATCAGCATGCAAAGTCCGCGCAGGCTAATCATCCGGGCCGACACATTCCATCTCAGGGTGATAAAGAGTAATAATTCATTCCTTAAAATGAAAACCCACAGGAGGCGAAAAGTGTCTGTCCGGATTACCCTGCCCTTCATACTAAGGCTGATCCAAGTCAATACTTTACGCAGAGTCCACACTTGAACGGCTCAATTAGACAGCCGAATCGCGATAACTCGAAGATGGGGAAAATTCGAATATATCATTTTTGTTTGAACCACTATCTAGGAACAGATCTGTGTTTTGAAAACAATGGAGGGGCAGTTCTGATTTCTCAGACGAGTTTTACCGCCGGTCTCAACATTTTTTAAGTTATATCACGTCTACAATTCACTTATTTGTGATCCCTGAGTTAACAAACCAGTGCTAGGCTAGATAATATGCCTTGCGAAAGGACACTTCACCATGACTGCCACGACTGAGGATCAAATTCGGGAAACCCGGTTCCAGATCTCCGACGCAATTCAGGTCAGATGATACCGCTGTAAACCATAGCAGTGCTTCAATTCGAAAAGGTGTATATTAGCATTTCTGAATTATGTAGGTTCTAATTATCCGATACATCTTTCTAATTCTTAATATTATCAGCACAATTTGACAGCGTCTAACAAGTGTATGTAAATAATTTGTGAACACTACAGATTCTTGTTCAGACCATGCGGACATCATGATCAAGGTAGATCAATCATACTTAGTTTTTATACCAAACATCGTGAGGCTGTCCCATTTAGTTATTGCTTGAACGTGTTTGCTTGTTTATTATGGTGCCAAACGCCGCATTCAACACTTGTTCATTTACTAGGTAAGGTACCATCACTTCTGATCTATATATGAGCCGTCCCGCGAGAAAACCAACATCTAGGACTCTGCGTAAAGTATCGACCCGGATCAGCCTAAGCATGCCGCGCAGGCTAACCCGGACAGACACGTTTCGCGTCCTGTGGATTTTCTGTTCCAGGAGTCATTACTCTATAGCTCCATCCCCCTTAGACGGAATGTGTCGGCCCGGATCACTCTGCGCGGACTGCGCAGGGTGATCTGGGTCGATACATTACGCAGAGACCATAATGTTGGTTTTCTCGTGGAACGGCTCATATCTTGAAAACAGCGAGTAAGTAAAGTAGCTACAACGTTACATACTAGATACGTGGTTGCCGTAATACTTAGTTAAGTGCACAATCCCATTGTTACTGTTGGTCTGTGAAAGTTTAGTATATATATGAATGTATATTGTTTTATGGCGCATCGACAGCTAAGGTCATTTAGCGCGCAATCAAATTTAATTATTCATGATCCCTGTGTAAACAAACCAGTACTAGGCCTTGCCAAAGGGCATCCACCATGACCGTAGTGCCGCGACTGGGGATCGAACCCGGGACACCCGGTTTCGAAATCCCCGACGCTAACCACTCGACCACAGCGGATTCCTTAGTATATATATACACATTTACTTAAACTCTTTGTAATTGATAGGGTTTCAACGCTGTTTTCAACAAATGTTCAGTCATATAAAGGCGGCCATTCACCTATTTATGTGTTTCCTGACTTTCTCATTCCAGTACTCCACACAACAACAGACTTTCCAAGCAACTGGCTTCTTTTTCACACAGACCGTTTCCCCCATTTGGTTATAGAAGAATGACGCTTGTCACAGTGACAATCTTTATTGTGAAGGAAGCTTGTAGCTTATCGGGTCACTTTAGATTCCGCTTCCTGGGAAAAAAAAAAGTGTTGATGTCTTACGAGACTCGACCTCGCAACATCTGGGTTGGGAGTCCGACACATTGACCCCTTAAAACACCGCTCCCCTTTAATCTTTGATAATAAATGAGCCGTTCCACGAGAAAATTAATCAACATAATGGACTCTGCGTAATGTATCGACCCAGATAAACCTGCGCAGTCCGCACAGGGTAATCCGGGCCCACACATTCGGTTTCAGGGGGATAGAGGTATAGAGTAATGATTCCTGAAACAAAAATTCCACAGGAGGCGAAAAGTGTCTGTCCTGGTCAACCTTCGCGGCATGCTTAGGCTGATCCAGGTCGATACGTTACGCAAAGTCCATGATGTTGGTTTTCTTGCGGGATGGCTCAAATATAATACACTGACCACTGAATTATGACTGACGCAGGTGAGGTGAATATTGACCGGTGAGCCGATATTCATAGCATAACAATAATTGATTAACTAAGCGTGATAAATTAACAAATATATCAAACACAGACATTATTGGTTTACAAAAATAGATACTGACGATATTATAGTGTACCTGTGTAGACTACATGGAATAATAAACCTAATTTCGGGACCTTACAACCAGCGAGAGTTCGGATCGACATGCATGTCCTTCTATCCTGATCTCTATTCGCAAACTATATTAGAATCATGAAGGCATATAAGGAAAGTTTTAGATCAATAATCGATTATCGATTGTATAACGTTTGTTTTTGAGTTTGTCTGGTCTCATTTATAAAAACAATGCAAAAAGAATGATTCCCTGCGAATAATCAGCCTCAGGGCCTTTTCGAGCACTGGAAACCAAAATCAACATGTGGTGTTTTTTTTGCAGTCTACACTTGATCTACATTTAATGCGAACGACCATAGTTACGTTAATGAAACTTCTGATTAACAGTGTAAATTGGAATAGTTCTTATATTTATCTACAGATGTCGCATTCGTGTACACACTTATATTTATCTTTAAGTATCCAAATATACACTTAAGTAAATTAGCATTTGTGTACACACTAATATGTATCTACAAATGTCCAGAAATACACTGAAGTGAAATAGTATTGGTGTACATACACACTTATATTGATAGACAGATGTCCCAAAATACACTCAAGTAAACAAAACATTGGTGTATATACACACTAATATGTATTTACTAATAACCAGAAATACCCTGAAGTGAAATAGCAATTGTGTACATACACACTTATATGTATGTACAAATTTCCTAAAATACACTGAAGTGAAAAAGCAATTGTGTACATACACACTTATATGTATCTACAAATTTCCTAAAATACACTGAAGTGAAAAAGCAATTGTGTACATACACACTTATATTTGTCTACAAATTACCAGAAATACACTCAAGTTAAAAGGCAAGTGTGTACATACACACTTATATTTATCTACAAATGTCCCAAAATACACTGAAGTGAAAAAGCAAGTGTGTACATACACACTTATATTGATCTATACACTCCAGTTAGCGACGTATCACGGGGGAAATTGAACTCAGTGGACTACGTTGAAATTAGTTCCGTTTCTAATTTAAACGGATGGCACCTGGTTTAAACCCTTTCCCCTCATATAGACGCTTTCTGACGCCTCTGCAGCATACGGCTTTTTGAAAACATAGCGACAAAAGAAAGTCTGCTGCAGAATTAGCATATGTGGGAAAGGGTTAACCGAATTAAACATGTGAAAACGGAAATTTCACATAGGTCTGCTGATATTACAGCCGTTAACACTACTAATATATTGCAGCTGAATTTGACGTAGAACTGTTGTAAAATACCTCTAATTGTTATAAAAAACGTTTTAACGTAATGAACTGACAACCTCTATAATTAAATCGTTGGCATTAGCAGCCAACCAAAATAAACTTAACAAAGCATTACATGTGCACCTCCAACTGCAAAATTCAAAATTAACTAAACAAAATAATATATGTACACCATAGACTACTGCAACAAAAAGTAAAAAAAAAAAGTGCGAATATTAATGTTAATTTTAAAGTCTTACAAAATCATTGCGACAAAAGAAGGAATGGCTCACGATCTCTTTTTATCACACTGTTCTTAAAAATCGTCTGGTTCATATAGGGCAAAATGCGTTTGCATGTGGAAAGGGTTTAGGTGGCACAAAGAGCAGGGTATGTGTTAAGATAATTAGCCCAATTGGAAGGTAATCATAATTTGTGGTAATGAACTATTTGTCTGATAGGACCTTGCAGATAATGTAGGTCATTCGCAGCGTCAACAATGTTAATGATAACTGATTGTGGTGGTGGCTTTCCCAAGTAGGTGTTCTACATAGTAAGTCTTATTTGCCAAAGCAAAAATTGATTGATAGATTGCTTTGTGTTTTACTCCGCTTCCAACAGATTTGTACTTATATCACGGCGTGTCCTGTGATCAAGTTACCAGAAGTACTGGTCCATTTATCCTGACACCAGCCAGTCAGTCAGTCGTAATGCTAACCCCACAATCCTGAGCGCTAAGGTAGGCAGTCATAACTGCCAATATTTGGTATCACCCGGTCGGGTATCGAACCCGCGACCTCCCGCACTCGAGTCGGGCGCTCAACCACTACACCACCGAGACGGTCCGTCAAAGTCAAAATAATTCTTAAAGGGGCTACTGCTATACGCGACTTTTACCCTTTCCCACATACAATAAACCTGCAGCAACCGAATTTGAAAATATTTAGCAAAGATATCGAAACCATCTAAAAATAAAAGTATTTTTTTTCATTTGTCACATTGTTCTAAAAATTCGTCTGCTGCAGATGTTTCCATAAGAGGGAAATGGTTTAAACAACTTCTGTCAACACAGTAGATTAAGTATGAACCTTACAAACAGGTACATGATGTTCCATAATAATTCTTATTTTCTATATTCCCATAAAAAAAATAATAATTATAGAAATAAATTGAAGAACATAACCTAAAACAACATGAAAGAGCGGACATGATAGATTAGTTATCCATACATGTACACGTATACGATAACGTTACATATGTATGCGTGTCTGTGTATTGTTATATATGTTTATCTGATTATTTGGTACAACAGGGCGCGGCTTAATACGCATCATTACAAATCTGTTTTTATTTTAAGACCGATCTTAATTCAATCTGCATCCTTATAACGTCCTAATTAGGGACATTAGTGATAATTATATTATATCCCTTGTCAGATAAAGACCAAGGAAGACCAAACAGTTAGTAGGTCCTTTTAGTTGGAATCCTTTGTCTTTATCGCTATTTCGCAATAAGATATTGCAATTACTCTGTACACATTAATCATAAATGTGTTAATTAAAGTGATGATTAAAAACAGAAAATTTACAAAGCAGTGTTTAAAGAAAACAAATGTGGAATTACTTATCAATCTAATAACAGTTTGCCAAGAAAATGCTATTATAAGTGCACAATCCGGTGCAAAGAAACCAATGATAAAAACAGATGAAACCAAATGATAGGACCTGGCTAGATGTAGAGAGTATTAAAGGGAGATAACTGACCGATGTCTGCCATTCAAAATATGTATACGCGTTAGCCTCAGCGTTACTAGAACATCCTTCAACAATGGACCTGAGGTGTGTGTAGTATGACGCGTTTGGGTTTGTTTCTTATACCACTTTCCATCTAGTATATCAGTCTAATGATCCCGTTTCCTGGATGAGTTACCAGTACTGCTTGTAAGCTTTTCTTGGCAGAATTGATTGATTGATTGATTGATTGGGGCTTAACGCCGTTTTTAACAATTTCTCAGTCATATCACGGCGGCCAGTTCACCTACTCATGCATTTCCTGGTTTTCTCACACCAGTACTCCACACAACAATCTTCCCAAGCAACAGGCTGCTTTTCCACATAGACTAAGCCCATTGGTGGAAGAGGAATGACGCATGTCGCATTGACTTTTGTCAATCAATGGAAAGAAAGTTGGCCGAGCCGGGATTCGAACTCACAACCCCTGGATTGACAGCCCCCGCGTCGCTACCGACTTCTTGGCAGAAGCGCGTTCAGTCGTAATGCCGCTAGCCACTACTCTACGGAGATGGCATCGATAAGGAAATCGCTGCTGTGTATGCTTTCGATAAATAAACAACATTTTAGGTGAAAAATGATAAGCACGCAATGAATTCTGGGATATTTATTAGACCATCAAATACTAATTCTGCACTTTCAAGTTTAAAGGAAGTTCCTATAATAATGGATCATAACTGAGGTTAGTTTACGAACGCTTTTGCTTTCTTCTTTGAATAACTGCACGTGTTGATCTATACGTCATCTGTGGATTCTAATAAATTATTTCCTTTCGGGATAATGATGTATCAAAACAAGTACATTAAAAAATACCTAACATTAACAGTAACAAAAAAAATCGATGCCAATGAATTAATTAATTATCAGTCACGTCAAAAATCAAGGATAACACAAAAAAGGGAAATAATCCCTAATTACCATTGTGATCCTTGTTCTGGATGGCCTAGCATAGAGCGGGCATGACTACTGATTCTCAGTGTATACGGGGTGTATAGTAAGTGCATTGTTTAACCCTTTCCCACATACTGTCTGATGCATCTGTAACAAGCGACTTCTGAATTGCATGTTGCAAAAGGCGATATTGCTAATTATGAGCAATTTTCTTTTTTTCTCATAATTACTCTACCTGCAATCAATAATTGTACTTTCATTTAGAGGATTTTTCATATTTTCTTTTGACGAGATATTTTTAAAGACGTCTGCGGCAGAATTTGACCGTTTTTCGGAGAGGGCTAAGCGAACATTTTGCAATAGCGAATACGTAATCTAGCGCTCTATTTTATTACCCAACAATTAAAAATGTACCAAACAATAACAAATGATTCAAACGTTCTTGGTTACTTATGATGCATGGATTTCTGAAGCGGATCTCATACTTTATATTGCGCCGTGACGTAGTGATAAGTGTCGGGGATTTGAAACCGGGCGTCCCGGGTTCGATCTCAAGTCGCGGTTGGCATGGTGGAGCGCTATTGGGCAAGGCACCTTTACTAACCTTATACTGGTACATGAACATTTATTAAAATAATGTTGAAAACGGCACGGCGTCAAGCTCAATGAAGCAAAATTATTTTACCCAACTTGAACCATACACACTGTTGTTTTGAAAGTGTAACCCTTTCCCACATACAACAAAATGGCGGCAGACGACGTTGAAAGCATCTAGGCAAAAACACGGAAAATCTCTTTAAATAAAGTTATAATTACTGAACAAGTTAAAAACAATGTAGCTAAAGGAGGAAATTGCTCGTTTTGAGCAATTTCTCCTTTTGTCATAATTTTTTCAAAAGTCATCTGCTGCAGATGCGTCAAAATTCGTCTTTAGATGGGAAAGGGTTAAAGAGAACACTGTCAATTCTATCTTTCATACATCCAAGCTTACTTAATGCATTTTTGAAGAATGAAATTGGATTTAACCTCCCTTTCCCACATACAAAATTACAGCAGACGACATTGAAAATATGCCCACAGACGTACGACAAAAATCTCTATAAAAAATGTGGCAAAAGGAGAAATTGCTCATAATGAGCAAGTTCTCCTTTTTTTTCACAGTGTTTTCAAAAGTTGTCTGCTTTAGATACTTTATAAAGCGTTTATATTTAATTAAAGGGTTGAACGTTTGGTTGTACCCCCGGGCCCGTATGATGTTATTAACCCTTTCCCTCATACGATAATTCTGCAGCAGACGACTTTGAACATATTTTGTCAAAAAAATCTCTATAATTGAATGGATATCCTATGACTAAAGACGGAAAACATTGCGGCAAATGGAGAAATTAAGCAATTTCTCCTTTCGTCACTTTGTTTTCAAAAAGCCGTCTGCTGCAGAGGCGTCAGAAAGCGTCTATATGAGGGAAAGGGTTAAAGAAGCGAAAAAGAAAATCGGATAAATTGTGCTTTACATAATTATGTTTAAACTTATTTAGTTTACATCGATTGCGAAACAAGCTTTAAGCTTATATTAATCAGGCTCGAAGTTTGTTTCCTGAAGACATAACCAGTACTTGCACCGTTTTTGTGGAACTTTACACATGCTTTACATCAAAAGATAATTTCGGAGAAATTAACAGGTCAAATGCAAGTTCAATGTTTGCATTACAATCATGATCAGTGAGCTAACGGTTGTTTACCCTTATATAACCCTTTTCCCGTATACTATTTTTTTCGAGCTTGAGACGATCGAGGGAGATATTCAAATGAGTCCCACACAAACCAGTAGGCGTGATAATAGGAACATTTTGGGTTTCGAAATCGGAGAATAACCTGCAAATAACATACAGTGACGTAATGAACCATTTCCAACATACAGACGCAAGATGACGTAGTTGCTGCCGATGCATAACCTGCAAATAACAAGCAGTGACGTAATCAACCATTTCCAACATACAGACGCAAGATGACGTAGTTGCTGCCGATGACCTTTGAAAATATGGTAGTATTTTGGTATTTTTTTTCTTAAAAAGAGATATTTCTTTTCCGCCACAATTGTTCAATCAAGTCTATTCAAGAAGTTCTCTTTCGATTAAAGAGAGTTTACATGTTAAAGCCTAGAAATTATCTAAGTCGGCTGAAGGCTGTAGATTTGTTGAACTTGGGAAAGGGTTAGATCGTGCAACAGGTTGTAGTAATAGTTTGTATAGCTCATCAATATGATCCAGATATTCCCCGATAAACCTCGAGATAGTATTTATTGATCTAGCAAACTAAAGAATAGCAATAAAATCGAGAGCTTGGCGTGAAACGGTTGTAACTAAAATTGGTATTTTTTTACCATGGTTAATCACCTCACCATAACGTCTTTAAAAGCGTCAAATAATTTGTATTGGTAAACAATGGAAATTTAGGTGCCATTGCTCGTTCTGAGCAATGGCACCTAAATTTTCATTGTTTACAAACGGGTCAAAATTGCCCTTAAACCAGGGTTTTCAAAATAGGTTTTTAGTTACAACCGTTTCACGCCAAGCCCTCGAAATAGTGTTTTTAATACTGTAGATTATTTTATTCACATGTTGTTGATCAGTAAACGTTTTTACGAAATGGTCTGTTTGTGCTAATGTCTTTATTAACATATCTATAAATAGATCGATAATTGGGAAATGCATAGATAATAGTGCTATTATTATCAACTGGATTTATTTTTTAAGTATGTAAGTAGTCATGTTTAATGCTTTCCGTGAACAAAAACGTAAGTATATAAGCATATCATGAAACCAAAACCAGATATAAAAACAAAACAATTGCACGTATTGACTGTTTAACCCTTTCCCTCATATAGACGCTTTCTGACGCCTCTGCAGCAGACGGCTTTTGAAAACATAGTGACAAAGGAAGAAATTGCTCAAAACGAGCAATTTCTCCTTTTGCCACAATGTTTTCCACTTTTAGTCATAGGTTATCCATTCAACAATCTGACTAAAGTACACGATCTGACCAAATGTAAGCGTTAATAGGAGATGATTTTAATGAGATTGTCCATTCAATTATAGAGATTTTCTATTTTTTGACAAAATGTGTTCAAAGTCGTCTGTTGCAGAATTGTCGTATGTGGGAAAGGGTTAATATAACATCATGAAGCCTCAAGAAATAAAGTAGTTGCTGTGTTTCAATTTCGGTTGTAACATTTAGGCCGTTCCTCGTGATGATGGAAATTACGATTGTTAATCAAGACAATATTCACAGTGTTTCACATAGTAGGGTCGGCAGAGAAATACAATGCAGGGATATATAT
The DNA here is from genome assembly GCA_031761405.1 of Serripes groenlandicus. Classification (NCBI taxonomy): domain Eukaryota; kingdom Metazoa; phylum Mollusca; class Bivalvia; order Cardiida; family Cardiidae; genus Serripes; species Serripes groenlandicus. The sequence continues at coordinate 18,497,423 of JASEVX010000004.1, forward strand.
AAGCCGTTCCTTGAGGAAACCAACATTTTGGACTCTGCGTAATGTATCGACCTAGATCAGCCTGCGCAGTCCGCGCAGGCTAATCCGGATCGACACATTCCGAATCGGGGGATAGAGGTATAGAGTTAATGATTCCTGAAACAGAAAATCCACAGGAGGCGAAAAGTGTCTGTCGAGGTCAGCCTGCGCGGTATGCTTAGGCTGATCTGGGTCGATACTTAACGCCGAGTCCACAATGTTGGTTTTCTCGTGCGACGGCTCATATATATTTTCTACTACGGTGGGTACTTCTACCATTACGTGTTGCCAACACGTCAAATAATGATTTTGTCGTAATAGAGTGTTGGTAGCACTGCCTACACGCCAAATGCATTGTTTGCTGTGTTGATATTAGCTCTGGTGGGGCTCCATAACGTCAATTTGGACGCGCAAACACGAGATTAAAAGGGTGTCAGAACGACGATGTTATTGCTGGCGTACTGGCTTGGACTCATCATACCACCATGCCAAAATGACAGTACACAAACATGAGATGGCAGAACTCATCCACCATAGTTTACGGACGATTCGGAATCTTCATTATAAAAGTGATAAAAACAGATATTTCGATGTAGCTGCAAAAGCGGAAGCAAGTTTGATTCTTCGATATTTGAAAGTCAAAACATCCGTTTTGTTGGAAGAAAGTCAAAAACAAACGTAGGTATCTGCTTTGGCACAGTGGTAAGCATTAACGATTTGAGGTCGATTGTCCCGTATTTGATACATGCTGACAGGGGTCATGGTGGAGTGTCCATGGGCAAGCCACATGCCATAGCCTAGTACATAATTTGAAACCCGCGAATAAGTGTTCTAACGCCGTGATACAAATGGACCACTGTTTCAATGGCGTTAAACCGAAATAAAACTCAAAACAAACGTAATAGCATTCGTTTAAAATAACCCACGTCAATGTTGTATCTCACAATTCAAGGTTGCACCATTTCAGTTCATCAGGTGCGTAGCTTGGCAATAATCAATGTGTAGGCCGTCTCGTGAGAAAGCCAACATTGTGGACTCTGCGTAAAGTATCGACCCGGATCAGCCTAAGCATGCCACACAGGCGTACCCGGATAGACACTTTTCGCCTCCTGTGGATTTGGTCGATACATTACGCAGATGTGTATCGCCGCAGCTGCATTTTGGGGCATTTTTAGAAAAAAATGTGTAGGCACGTGCATACAGTGCATAAAGGGAGCTACGCCCCTGATCACGTGACAACAGAGGCGCCTGTTCTCCCAGAGAACTCACTATTTTTTATTAACCGTTAACTGCATATTAATCTCTAGTGAACGCATTAATCTCTAGTGAACGTATTTATCTTTATGATGTTATCTTTGATATAAACTTTGTAACAAACAAATGTTTTATTATTGTTTCTACTGTTTGAGAGATGTCTGTTGTACAATAAAACTGACATGTTTTTGTCGTTGACTGTTACATTTCGGATATCTTGACATGCGAAAGTACATATTGTGATAAGAACAGTGAGATCGGTCCAGCCAAAAGGGGTCTTCTTTCATTCTCGAAATATGAAGCCTCAGACGATGCTGTGCTTACGCACGGTTTTCACTATCCACATATGTAACTTTTTCCAAAAAAACTAGAAGTGCTGATCTACTATTACAAGCCTGTATACCTCATGCGATGCTAATTGATTAATTGATTGAGCTTAAGAAATTGTCAAAATATTTACAGTTATGTCACGGCGTCTAGTTCACCTGCACATGTGTTTCTTGGCTTTCTAGCACTCGTATTCCACTCACCAGGGTGTTCAAGAAAATGCCTGCGTCTCCAGTTAGACCACTCAAATAACCAATTGGTGGGAAAAGAATTACGCTCGTCGCATTGACCTTTGTCAAACATCGGAAAGAACGCTGGCAGCGCTGGGGTTAAAACTCACAAAGCCTGGATTGACAGCTCGCGCAACTACCAACTGAATTACCCCGAGTCTCGACACGTGCGATATCAAACTGGAAATACCACTATAATACTTAGTCCCCAGATTATAATGATTACCACCGTTGTTGGCCATTTTGATAAACAAATAGGATCAGTTTTGATTGTTTGTTTGTTTGGAGTTTATCGCCGCTTTCAACAGCTTTGGTCATATCACGGCGGTCAGTGCACCTACCCATGTTTTCCTGGCTTTCCCACACCAGTACTTACACAACATTCTTTCGAATCCACTGACTACTTTCTCACATAGATCAGAGGTGAGAGGCAATGGAAAACATCGCCCGAAAGAATGTCGCCGCAACCGGGTATCGTAGGATAAGTACTGATATAGTATATAAACAAATGTGACAATTAGAAACACAAACTGAATTTGAAAACACTTTTACATTGAATAATTGGTTTTATCAGTTTATAGCAGTTTTTTATTTGATTAGTTTTGTCCATGTAGTTTTTCAATGATTGTTTACTTGATCTTTCACTTTTCAATAATTAAAAAAATATGTATATGCAAATGGCAACAAGGGGGTCGCTTGTGTAGTTCTGGGAACTATGTATTGGTAGATCACGCACTAGGGTATGCGTGATAATTCTGTTTCAGACGATGCGTCCATTGTCTGATTTTTTTTAACTACATGCATGCTAAGTGCTTAATTCATCTCTGCTAAGATGGTTGTGTTAAGAATACAATTATGATTTTTTTCCCCATATATATATATTTATTTTTCTTCTTTGCTTTTCTTTTATTTGTTAAAAGGTAGATTTACCACAGTTTATGTGATCAATTTACGATAAAGTAATAGACATATCAATTTTAAGTTCATATTTATAAACGCATGTATAATTGTAACATTGAGTAGTTCATATGTAACACACGTTTGTTCATGTTTCGTTCCATTTTGTTTATGTGTGAGGCCCTCATGGAAGATTGACTTGCATACATGCACTATGTCAAATGAGTGTCCTCTATAAATAAAACCTTTATTATTTTTATTATTATTATTTATTGTGGCTGCTGTATTCAGATTGTATTGTAATTCAAACAATACATTTACCAAGAGCTGGAGTGGATGTCAGAAAATATACTCCCATTTTATGTTTCGTATTGGCAATGGAGGTAAAGCCAAATAAGTTCTAAATTTACAATTACACCCGTATGATAGTTTAAATATTTCGTCGAAATAAGCATACATTAACCCTTTCCCTCATACAACAATTCTGCAGCAGACGACTTTGAACATATTTGTCAAAAAATGGAAAAGCTCTATAACTGAAAGGATAACCTATGACTAAAAGTGGAAAACATTGTGGCAAAAGGAGAAATTGCTCGTTTTGAGCAATTTCTTCTTTTGTCACTATTTTTTCAAAAAGCCGTCTGCTGCAGAGGCTTCCGAAAGCGTCTATATGAGGAAAATGGTTAAGTACCCTCCGGGGTCACTTGCGTGGTAATTACTTTGTTTACGAACTTATGAATATGAAATCTCGTTTGGGAAACATACGTGATGAAAACACAGCTGCTGTGCTTTAGAATATAAGCACAGACAGTGATGATAATAACGAGGGCTTGGCGTGAAACGGTTGTAACTAAAATTGGTAATTTTTTACCAAGGATAATCACCTCGCCATAAAGTCTTTATAAGCGTTAAATCATTTTTCTTGGTAAACAATGGCAATTTAGGTGCCATTGCTCGTTCTGAGCAATGGCACCTAAATTTGCATTGTTTACAAAAGGGTTAAAATTGCCCCTAAACCAGGGTTTTCAAAATAGGTTTTAAGTTACAACCGTTTCACGCCAAGCCCTCGATAACGTAAACATCAGAGTATTGACCTAGAAACATCCCCCGGTTTTTTGAGAACATTCGTCATGATCTTGTGATCGAAACAAACAGGATGACGTCAACCTTAGGTCGGGATGTCGACGTACTGATGCAGGGACATCGTGGTGCACATGTACATACATTGCCGTGAGGGAGACGAACACACAAAGTATGAACTAGAGGCACGGACAAATTTCATTGAAATCGGACCAAATATTTATGTTATTGAACATGCGTATATTGGAACTAACGATATCGCAAAAACTTCGCCATTGTTTATTATCTCCCCTGTTGATACCTAACGATTTCGAAGGCGTCATTTGATTGGCTGATGTAATCAGAAGTCATCTGGTCTATACGAGCGATTGTAACTGAATATACCAATCTCAACCATAATGAGATAATAAGCAATGCAAATGAATAACCCTAACAAGTAAGTAGCGACCATTTCAACACAGTTTACCGGTGCTCTACGACATTCACCCTTATGGCATATGCAGCCGGTTAAGATCCAGTCATGCAGTCTCGCATACACGAATGTCCCCTTTTCCTGGAACCTGGGTCATTTAATGACATACGGAATGTGTCGGCCGGATCAGTCTGCGCGGATAGCGCAGGCTGATCTGGTCGATACATTACGCAGACATTCTCGCACCGAATTACAAACTCATTGTGATTGGTTCAACCTTTGAACTTGTTGGGCCACATCGGATATCGGTCGGTATTATCCATATCGAATAGGTGCTGAACGATTTACCACAGGAGACGTCAAATGCCGAAAACAATTGCATTTATCGTTATTATGAATATTTGTTTATCAGTTTTATTATGGATAGGAACCGTAGATCAAAGCATCCAAGGTAATACAAGCATCGAGGCGTGACTATAACAGGACTGCTGTGAGGTTAAATACAAAAACAGTAATTGCCTACTCGCTAACCAGATTGAGAGTCGAGCCATGCACAAATAGCCTTTATCGTATGGAAAATATAGTGAAACTTCACCCATTCTGTGTATAACTTTGCAGCCTCAGCCTTGCAGGACACTTCAGTTCACTATTTTGACCCAAATACACAACTGGTCCGTCGATTTAAACAGAGCGTTTTTCATGTTCTAAAATCCTTATTTACGATTGTTTTGAGTACCCACAGCATAGGGTTTGGTTAAAAACTTAGCGAGCTGTTATGGGTAAAATACTAGTTTACTCCCCCTGGATTGAATAATGAACATTCGCATATTCTGTTACGAATCAGACTGTGCATAAACAATAGGCTAATCTTGGAACTACGTCAATCCCAGACGACAAAAGCGATGACTCAACAACAAATACTGTATGTTTAAGGCAATTTGTTAAGTTCTTATGTCCACAACATAATGTAAATGAAACGCGTCTGCACATTTGGGGTCTTGCTTCTTAGGCATACAGTTATGTCCGTCCGTAGTCATTAGATATATCGGTAGTCCACCGAAAATGACGGAAAATACATCGAACAATACCGAAATCTAACGACCTCATACGGCAATCCCCGAGGCTATTTGGAATGTTCTACCTTAACCGTTTCCCTCATATAGACGCTTTCTGACGCTTTCTGACGCCTCTGCAGCAGACGGATTTTTGAAAACATAGTGACAAAAGAAGAAATTGCACAAAACGTGCAATTTCTCCTTTTGACACAATGTTTTCCACTTTTAGTCATAGGTTATCCACTCAATTATTTTCCATTTTTCGACAAAATATGTTCAAAGTCGTCTGCTGCAGAATTGTCGTATGAGGGAAAGGGTTAAAAGATGTGCCACTATTTGGTACCATGTTAGATCGATGCAGTAAAAGGTTTAGTAATAGCGCCTTGGTGGTGTAGCTGTAGAGAGTCCGTTTCGCGTGGCGCGGCAGGTCACGGGTTCGATCCCCAGCTGCGTCATACCAAATACTTTAACAAATGGTAGTAATAACTTTCCCTACTTGGCGCTCAGGATTTTGGGGTTACCATTAAGATAAACTCGTTGGTGTAAGGATACATGGAACAGTAATACTGGTAACTTACCCATGAAACGCAGTTATATAACTGAACAATGTTGAAAGCGGCGTTAAACACCAAATAAACAAACAAACAAGCAAATGTTTTGTAATGAGAACTCTAGCCTCGTTTCAATTCAATAATAATATATATTTGTTTTTCAAATGATTTTCAAGAAAAGCAAGATGGAGACCTGATAACGTCTTTTCCGTAAAATACCAATGGGTGAGTTCTATTATGACCATAGTATAGTACCGGAAGTCGCATTGCGCATGTATCTGAGCGAACGGGCATTAGTCGATAAATGGTTAATTGTTAAGTGGCGACTGAGAGGTTTTTTTCTCATTTTGTTTGTGGAAGTATTCCATAATGATATTTACATTGGATTTACGAGACCGCAGTAGCATACAGTACTTGCATATAGTGACAAATAACTTGGGTGAGGTGTTTACAATCGCCTAAAAGCACATTTAGATTGACAAACTTTTAACAAAAAATCAGGTTTTTCCTGAGCTAGCCAGCGTGTTTCCAAAGAAACCAAGAAAAACTTCAGCAACCGTAGTCGCTAAAATTACATCATTATCTCTAAGCAGTTTTCAAAAAAAAAAAATCACAATCTTATCCCGGCAGCCAGTTCACCTATTCATCTTTGTCCTGGTCTTCTAACACCATTCACACACAACAGACTCTGCATACTGATAGTATAGTTTAAGACCCATAATTGCCAGACTCGTATGAGTAATGCTTTTGTTCGTTCCAGTCTTACATTTACAAAGTCGTACTTTAAGAAATATATTGCATGGGCGAAGCTCATTAGTAACTTAATCATAAGAAATAATGCATATTTTACGAGGTGCAATATAACATAAATAAAATTACAAACTCCAGCTTAATTTTCAATATTAGTGTAATTTTCATCGTAATTAATTCAACCGAATAGTCTTTGATTATAATTCTCCTGCATTTAATGCCAAGTCTGCCTTTATTGAAATGTTAATAACACGAAGAGAACTATTAATAACGGGAAAAAAGTATAAAGAGGGGATTAATGCACTATTTTTAATGCATCTTTATTTGATTTTTGCACACAAAAAAAAGAAATTGATAACAAGGAGACTGCCAAAGAACCTTTAAATATAGACTAATAGAAATATATATTTACGCTCGCATATCACAATATATAGGTGAAATAGTTCTGCTTATTGTAGCATTTTATGATTCATTCAGTCATTTGACCTGTAGATGGACAATTGAAAGATAAAAAAACGAATTTGGTAACAGGAACAGAACACAACCTTTATTATTTCAAACCACAATTATGGTACACGAAAAAGTCAATAAACAGTAAACAAAGACAAAGAGAGAGAGAGAGAGAGCAATTATGGAAAATACTGTATAGTATGAGAAGTACGTAGACAAAGATCAGACTGTGACAATTGTCACACTCATCTCAGTCCGCACTTTTTTTCAGTCGATTTTATGTTTAAATCGGTGCAGGATAAGTCTTAAATTAATAGGTTTAAAGATTTTATTTATGACGAGATTTGGAAACGAGACTTTATTTTTTTTTCTATTTTTGTGATTAACGACGATATTGTTTACAAAATGGAGTCATACTATTTTTTAGAGCGTGTACTAGTACGTAGGCAATGGTACACAGTTGTGTCGCGGTCTTCAAGACATGGCCAGGTACAGCAAAAGCCGCACATGACAGACATTTATGGAGGTATTCGTGTTCAAGCGGGGAACACGACTTACGTTAAGCAAGTTAATTAGCTATAAAAGAGTTGTCTGTGTATATTATCTTCAATCAGGGGATCTAGTATTGATGACGTCATATTGGTAGGTTATACCTTTGATCAAGTTATGTCAATATGCAAATAAGGCATTGGTCTTTGTCACGCGGTAAATATTATAAAAGCGGGCATTAGATCTAGAATTAAAGTAATTGTAACGCATGTAAACAACTAACTGCCAATAAAACTAAGCTACATAAACCAATCAATAACTTATTGGCGAACTTTGCATATTCAAATTATATAGCGCAGATGCGCTAAAGCTTCATTGGCTGCAAAATCCGTGAGATTTGTTTTCGCGGAGCACCGCTCATAGTTTCTCCATAAGCTGTTACTTTGCAAAAGCATATCAGTGTATGTAATTTTTTACTTATTATATAGTCTCATCGAGGAAAATTTGTCTGCGGACATGCACGCCCAGTGCATTTTAAGATTATCATTTGCGTGTCTATTGCGAAGAGATAATTTACCCCAATACCAAACTAAAGCAAATGTTAAGCCTTCAGACGCTTTTTGAAACAACTGCAGCGGACGAACTTTGAAAATTCATGGATAAAAAATGCTAATAATAAATATTACTCCTTTTGTCACATTTCTCAATATCTATTCAATAATTATTCTTTCATTCAAAGCGAGTTTCAAATGTTTTGCGGGCTGTTTTAAACAGCCTCTGCAGCATTTTACTGTGATGTATGTAGGAAAAGGCCAAAGATCTCCAAGTGAATGTTAAAAGGTCAAGGTTATTCTTAGAACAGAGGCATAATAATCGCATTAACTCTCATTAAACAGTCTCTGATAAACGGAACACAAATAAACTTTATATAAGTCAGGCTGTCATAACAAACAGACGGCTGATTCCAACAACTGAATATCATTCGGACGGAGTTCCTTCATCTCTCAGGTAGAATCCACGACATTGCTGTTATCAATAGGGATCGAGAGTTTATGTGAGCTCTACATTCTCCCCACATACAAAAAACACTACAGCAGTCAAAGATTAAAAACCATCAAGGCAATACATAGTAAATCTTAAAAAAAAAGAACGTTAATGAACAGTTCCGCGAGAAAACCAATATTATGGACTCTGCGTAAAGTATCGACCCGGATCAGCTAAAGCATGCCGCGCAAGTTAACCCGGACGGACACTTTCCGCCTCCTGTGGATTTTTTGTTTCAGAAATAATTACTCTATACCTCTATACCCTTGAGACGGAATGTGTCTGCCCGGATTAGCCTGCACGGACTGCGCAGGCTGATCTGAATCGATACATTACGCAGAGTCTATGCTATTGGTTTCATCGTGGAAACGACTCATATTTATTGAATGGAGATGAAAACATTGGGTCAAAAGGAAAACAATACTCGTTGTGAGTAATTCCCCTTTTTCCTCACGGTTTTCAGAAGTCGTCTGCTGAAAATCTATCAAAATGCGTCCGGGTGACATTGAGGGTAAATTGTTATTGTAACATTGAAGGTAGTTGCGTTCCTCCCCTGAGCGAAACATTGCAGGAATTCTAGGTAGTGTCTAATGTTCACTGTTGTCAGGATAACCCTACCAGTAATTACACGTGTATCCCATCAAGAAAACCTCGTTATTCCGGCAAATTGACGAACATCGGATTTACAATTGGTATGACATCCACGATGTTTCGAAAACCAACATTATTGTGTCTGCATAATGTATCGACCCAGATCAGCCTGCGCGGACTATCCAGGCCGACACATTCCGTCTTAGAGGGATAGATGTATAGATTAATGATTTCTGAAACCCAAAATCTACAGGAGGCGAAAAGTGTCTGTCCGGGTAAGCTTGTGCGGCATGCTTAAGCTGATCCTGGACGATACTTTACGCAGAGTCCACATTGTTGGTTTTCTCGCGGGAAGGCTCAATTATAAGAAGCAGAAGTAAAACTAAATGAAAGTATTTCTTACAACTAGCCTGAAATCTTGGAACCATCATCTTAAGGCAGCGACATATCAATGAAAGTTGTACAATTGATATGGCATGCACGAAACGTTTTCATACAACAGAAATAAAATACAAAAGTAAGACATAAAACTTTCAACTTTAACACCAATTTAACACACAGAAAAAAGTTGTTATACAGCAGACAAGTAAGAGACAACAATACAACAGAAAGTCGTAGTAACAACTCATATGACGTCTAAGATTTTTTAACGCCGCTTTCAATAATGTAACAGTTATATCACGGCAATTCCTGAGGTACATTACCAGTAATACGCATGGAACGCCTTTACTCTCTTATGATGACTTGTTTGCTTATATACGGTAGATATTTCATTATATGCAGTATAACTTTTATTATATGCAGTAGATATTTCATTATGTGTGGTACTTTTTTCTTTATATGCTGTACTGTATTGGTTATATGTAGTGCAACTTTTCTTATATGTGGTGGTACTGTCTTTATATGCAGTGCATTCGAATTTGTGTGTGCGGTACACAGACCAATATATGAAGTAGATTGTTTTTGCTACACACAGAAAATTTATTTGATTGAGTTACAGTTTCCTTTTTGACAATAAGTACCCGTTGCAAATGCAAATTTTGGTTGGTTCCAGAAAAAGTTGGCTTTACCAAATGAATTAACCTTTTAGCACGGAAGGGTATGTTTATCACGTGTTAATCAGTGATATATATAGCGTGTAATATAGATATAGATATTGCTTATCAATTTCGGTGGAATATCTGGGATGATGGAACGTATACCCTTTGCACATCGACAGTTTTATCTAACATTTTCCACTTATAGACGCCTTTTCACGCATCTGCAGCAGACCACTTTTGAAAGCATTGTCACAAAAGAAAAATTGCTCACAACGAGCAATTTCTCCTTTGGACAAAATGTAATCAAATATATTTGATAATTATACTTTCATCTATTGAGATGTCTGCTAGATATTTGTTGGATGTGAGAAATAACATTGAGGGAATGCATTAGTTTCCACTGTTAACGTCTATAAATATCAAATACCGCTTAAACATTACGTGAAAGATCCATTTAGTGCAAGACCCGTGGTGAAAACAGTCAGACAATTTGTTTACACTGTTTGAGCATATTTTTATTTCTCGCCATACTGTTTGCATTCTGGTAAGCAACAAAATAAAATACTGCAGAGTAAGGGATATTCTTGGACCTAAAGTATTGATCTATAAACGTAGGGGACCCAAAAAGTAATTTCGTGACCTGGTCAAGTGATCAATTGCCTTCTTGGAAAATTAAAGTAGTAATATATTCGTGTCACGGTGTCGGTTTTAAACCAATTTAAACGAGCGATACATATGGTAGCATAGAACTGCCACCACTTACCAGATAATTATGTTGAATATTTTTGCGAAAGTCATGGCGGATTTCGCGTTATTTACAAAATAACATGATAACTTTTAATTCATTATGATACCAGATAATAACTTAAAATAACATGCTTTTTTTTCCTGTTAGTGCTTTAGACTGCCAACCACTATATCTCGAAATTTAACACGAACAAATTCATGTTAAGCTAATTATCTGGCATCACGATACATTTTAAGGTATCATGTTATTTTGTATATAACGCGGAATAACGCGGAATCCGCCATGAATTTCACAAAAACATTCAACATAATTATCTGGTAAGTGGTGGCAGTTCTATGCCACCATAGATACACATTACTTTGGAACTATTTATTATGTATTTATGTTGTGGCTAAAGGAGAAATTTTCCATTATTATCAATTGACGCTTTTGCCACGTTTTCTCTATAATTGGTATGGTGAAGATGCGTCAAAAGACGACTTTTACTAGTCGCGTCACGTATCACAAAACTTATTGAAAACAAATAACAAACATGAACATATGAGCCGAATTACGAGAAAACCAACAATGTGGACTCTGCGCAAAGTATCGATCCGTATCAGCTTACGCATGCCGCGCAGGCTAACTCGGACAGACAATGTTCGACTCCAGTGGATTTTCTGTTTCGGGAGTCATTAATCTATACCTCTATGAGAAAGGAATCGTTGCTGTCGTACACAGAGTGATTCCAGATATATATAATCCAGGTTACTAGTTCAGAACATGGCTTCAGGCACACTTTCATCTTATTTCTTTTTCAGGGGTGAAAGTAATTATATGAGTCGAGTCTTATAAAATGGGGCGGGGTGGGGGCCATCTTCGTTTCGCTACGCTGTAGGGCCGGGGTGGGGGTGGGGAACTTATGTCATCTTCATTTCGCTACGCTGTAGGGCCAGACTTGTGGATTCTGTTTTCCGAACACTGTAGTTCCAAATCAGAATAATGCCATTTAACATTGAATCAAGTACATGTATATACTCAATTAGTCTGTCTCCATGGTGTGGCGATTAGAGTGTCTACCTGGTTCGATCCCCAGTTCGTGTCATACCTAGGACTTTATAAAACAATTGTAATGGCGCGTCCTCCTCTTGTTGGGATAGCATGTGCATTTGCATTGTGTTTCACACCGCTTTCAACAGCATTTTCAGTTATATGAGCCGTCTCGCGAGGAAACAAAATACTGTGGACTCTGCGTAAAGTATCGACCCGGATCAGTCTAAGCATGCCGCGCAGGCTAAACCGGGCAGACACATTTCACCTCCTGCGGATTTTCTGTTTCATGAATCATTACTCTATACCTCTATTCCCCCTGAGACGGAATGTGTCGGCCCGGATCTGTCTGCGCGGACGGCGCAGGCTGATCTGGGTCGATATATTACGCAGAGTCCATAATGTTGGTTTTCCCGCGGGACGGCTCAATTATCACGGCATATCCTGAGTAACTTACCAGGACTTTCGGTATTGTTTATCGTGACACCTCGTATTGCATCAGTCGTACTGCTATCCGTGCAAGGAAACGACGTCATTGCTATTATGTTCACAAGTCCGGGGTATGACCCGAATGGTGATCGAACCAGGCAGACACTTTAATGGTTCCCCATGGAGACAGGATGTATGTACTTGACTCAGTAAAAGTGAACATATATCAGGGAAAATGAGGTTAATGTTTGTAGATATCAGATGAACCATCTCTTATAAATTGTTATTGTGGGCCATAATGACCTTTTTATCAATACATCGAGCCCTGGCACTATAAAATATAATCGAAACTGTTATGAACACTGCAGGCACATTTCTGCGTGTGTCTCTACAAAACTGTGTCTCTACAAAACATGATCCCATTAGTTTCAACTGTACGCACTCACTTCTTTCTAGTTTGATCTAATTGTTCACAAAATTGTTCACATTGAAACGAGAGAAAGAGGACGGACATACAATGCTGTCTGTCTAGTAGTTCATTTCAAATTCCCCAGTGAACCGAGAGGACGGACATACAATGCTGTCTGTCTCGTAGTTCATTTCAAATTCCCCAGTGAACCGAGAGGACGGACATACAATGCTGTCTGTCTAGTAGTTCATTTCAAATTCCCTAGTGAACCGAGAGGACGGACATACAATGCTGTCTGTCTAATAGTTCATTTCAAATTCCCCCAGCGAACCGAGAGGACGGACATACAATGCTGTCTGTCTAGTGTAGTTAATTTCAAATTCCCCAGTGAACCGAGAGGACGGACATACAATGCTATCTGTCTAGTAGTTCATTTCAAATTCCCCAGTGAACCGAGAGGACGGACATACAATGCTGTCTGTCTAGTAGTTAATTTCAAATTCCCCAGTGAACCGAGAGGACGGACATACAATGCTGTCTGTCTAGTAGTTCATTTCAAATTCCCTAGTGAACCGAGAGGACGGACATACAATGCTGTCTGTCTAATAGTTCATTTCAAATTCCCCAGTGAACCGAGAGGACGGACATACAATGCTGTCTGTCTAGTAGTTCATTTCAAATTCCCTAGTGAACCGAGAGGACGGACATACAATGCTGTCTGTCTAATAGTTCATTTCAAATTCCCCCAGCGAACCGAGAGGACGGACATACAATGCTGTCTGTCTAGTGTAGTTAATTTCAAATTCCCCAGTGAACCGAGAGGACGGACATACAATGCTATCTGTCTAGTAGTTCATTTCAAATTCCCCAGTGAACCGAGAGGACGGACATACAATGCTGTCTGTCTAGTAGTTAATTTCAAATTCCCCAGTGAACCGAGAGGACGGACATACAATGCTGTCTGTCGAGTAGTTCATTTCAAATTCCCCAGTGAACCGACTGGTTATTGATATTGTTTACTGCTAATGTTCGGGGTAGCTTGAGACTTGAGACTGGAACAGTTATGCTATTGATCTTTACTTACTCTGTCACTGCCGAATTATTTCACAAAGTCGACTCTTCCATGGTGTAAAAATTGGACTACTCCATTTTTCGTCAAAAAATTAAATGTCTAAGTAGCAAACAATGCAGATTTCAGGTGAGACAACTCGTTATGAGCTGTCTCTCATGAATCTGCATCGTTTGCAAAAGCCTTTAATTGCATTTACGTAGCGAAAGGGTATGAGCCATGCTTAAAAAAATAACAACCGCACAACCAGACCAGCGTAGATTCAGGTTAACCTGTGCATCAGAGCATTCTGAACTGTACACTGAACTGTACACTGAACTGTACACTACTCGCAAGAAACACTCAAGTATAAACAGTCAACATTTGACCAGATAGCATGGCATAAAGCGGGCCAGTCAGACAGATCGTCTACTATAAACACTTGTCGGAATTATCCAATGCGCTTATGATGACGTCGCGCATAGCCCTAATAGGGGTTAGTACTATCTTTATAACAATTAAATATCCCCAATGTTCAAGTCACATACGCATGTTTTCAATTTCAATACCGTTACCACCGTAAATAGGACATATAAAAAACTCAATTTAATAAGAATAATATTTCGCCAGTGTATACCCTAACAGGCTACTAATTATTTAAATGAAGGGCGAGTTTGTGACGTCAATGCCTAGGACTGTTCTGAATGACCAGAACATACTACATATGTTTAAGTTCTTCTCCTATTATAGCCTGTGGATGAGGAAAGGTACTCGTTGGCATTTATGAACAGCGAATGTTCAGATAAGCCTGGACATATGTCCAATCCAACCAGAGTACAAAGCTAAATGTGTTTCTTACAAGTTATGTTATTTAAAAATATCTGAAAACAGTAAAGCTGATCACGATGTACGAATGTACAGGCTGATTTTGTGATACAATACACACAAAAAACTACTAAAACATTTTCTCTAGAACGACTCATCTTATGAAACCGGCCCTAACAATACCCTTTGGCAAAGCGCATCTCCTAAGCTAGTACTGGTTTGTTTATCTGGGGACCATGAATAAGCGAACTATCGCCGTGATATAACTGAAATAACGTAGCAAACGACGTAAAATCCCAGTCAAACAAAGACCTGTTTAGCGTTAAAATCGGTTTAGATACATATCTTTTTTTGAACGGTGACTTTTCTTAAACCAAAACCAGTAAAATACGTTTTGTCAAAACCAGGAGTCTGACTGAAACGGGGGACACGTGATTTTATCTAAAATGAGAATGTGAAAACTTATTTTAAAATAGGCCTTTAAGTCCAATCAGTCAATATCTCTTTTTGTTTTTAAACATCTTTCAATACACTTATTCGTAATGATATGATCTGGCAAAACTAGAAATATCACTGAAAGTGATGAATACCACAAGCTGGTGCCTGACAATATACATATGTATGAGAAATTCAAGGGGCCATAACTCATTTAAAAATATGGTATCAATCATTCTTGCGAAGTTATATTGAATTCTGACCAGGGGTTGCTGAGAAATAGTGTTCACAAGAAATGTCCTCAGACCAACGGACCGACAAACCGACCGACCGACAAGCGTGACTCCTATATAGCCCCCATATACTATATATCTGGGGGTATAATAATAATATTCATTAGCAATTGAAAATCTGAAGTTTATTGTAATGTAGGCGTTAAATCAATCAATAACTACTTATTTTAGACATCTATCATGACAAATCGAGGGCTTGGCGTGAAACGGTTGTAAATAAAAACCTATTTTGAAAACCCTAGTTTAGGGGCAATTTTTACCCCTTTGTAAACAATGCAAATTTAGGTGCCATTGCTCAAAACGAGCAATGGCACCTAAATTTCCATTGTTTACCAAGAAAAATGATTTAACGCTTATAAAAACTTGATGGTGAGGTGGTTAACCTTGGTAAAAAAAATACCAGTTTTAGTTACAACCGTTTCACACCATGCCCTCGAAATATTCTAACTGATTTTATCTGGCTAACTAGAAATATTTATACTATCTAATTGAAATAAATGGACTATTTCCAGTCTGGGAATGGGTATGCCTTCTCGGGTTATAAATAACGTGTGTTTGTTTATTTGGGGTTGCTAATGTTCCTATCGGATTACTAGATAAAGACAGGGAAGCGTAAACAATTCTCCCGTGTGTGGTAGGTAGGTTATTAAAATACCTCGATGAAACGTTTGAATCCTCATAAATGTTGAAGAAAAGGTGAGTGCAGAGATCCAGGAAAACCAGCCTTTATGTAAGAATTACACACGTACCCGTGAAAAATACCTTCTAGCACATTCATTTTAAATTCCAGATTATAGAGAGTGTAGAAAAAGTTTTAAAACTGTTCAAAAGTTGTCTTGAAATATTAGAATCATAATTCTGGGATAAAACTATATAGTATAATTTCACTTTCCAGTACAATAAACATCTAAACTTATCTGTTATGCTTAATCTTTACTAGGCAGAAATACCCAGGAAGCCAAATTTTCTACATTTTCATGACTTTCAATTGACTGTTTTTTCTACATTTACTGCCAAAGTATATTTGAACTATTTATTTCTTATTTTGTTATAACAATTAGCAATATTTGAAAATTTTGTTCTCCACCTGGAGTTCAGCACCTATAAAGGATTCAAACATGGATACTGGATTGTTCGTTAATAAGGTTTAGAAAGTCTCACAAACCTTATTGGCGAACAATGCAGCGCCAGATCCGCGCCAGCTGATCTTAATCTACTATGCTTGAAAATGCCCTATGTCGGTAATGTTTAAAGAAGACACAATTGAGCCGTCCCTGCGAGAAAACTTACATAGTGGACTCTGCGTAAAGCATCGACCCGGATCAGCCTAATCATGCCGCGCAGGCGTACCTGGACAGACACTTTTCGCCTCCTGTGAATTTTCTGTTTCAGGAATCATTACTCTATACCTCTATTCCCCCTGAGACGGAATGTGTCGGCCCGGATCAGTCTGCGCGGACTGCGCAGGCTGATCTGGGTCGATACATTACGCAGAGACCATAATGTTGGTTTCCTCGCGGAACGGCTAATATTATATTGAGCATCTAGAAAGTGTTATTTTGATACAGAGTTGAACACATGATGTAAAAGGCGCAATTCTTCTTTCATTGTTATGTTTTTGTTGAATGCCTTCTACATTGCATACATTAAATGGCCTCTGTTTTCAGGGAAAGGGTCAAACAGCAACATCAACAACAACGACACATACAAACAACGTGTACCAAGATCAGTCCACTTGATTGCGTGAAACATTATCCTTTATATCTCTGAGATCTTGCCAAGATAGAGCCATCTGACCAATCAATTATGAACATGACATGACTTTGTTCCTGCCAAATAAAAAGCCTTGAGCATGAACTCTGGGACAAGGGCAAGTTTTTTAACCTCAGGGTCAGATACATGTATACATAGTTTTATTCCAATTTATAGAAATCAACGGGGATATAATAGAGACACGCACACGAAAACCGACCTTTAGAGGTTTTGAAGTGATTTATGAGCAAATACCATGCGTGTATGTTCTGATTGGTATTTACGAACAAATACCATAAGTGTAAGGTCGACATTTTAGTCCAAACAATTTTTCAGAACATTTCAGGATGCCTTTGCAACTATATGGCTAACGGGTAGGATCCTGATCTGGATCTTCGCTGGCAGTTCGAAGGTCGATCTTCGTGTGACGTGTCCCAATAAATTATGACTGAAGACATACCTTTTAAGGAATTCTCGATATTCTGTTTGTCTAAGTAGGCCCGACCTCATCATAATGCTCTGGAAGCAGGTCCTATCTACGGCCCACAGCTTACACGCCGTTAATGCTGGAGAAGATAAATTGTTTTTATATAAAATAAAACGGTCGCACTAATTCTATATCGATTGTGAGTCGGATATTACAACGTAAAGTTCATATTTCCTGTAATGTTTCGAAAACAATGCGTTTGTCTAAGATGAAACGTAATGTTAACAGCAATTTTCTCCCACCCAGTACAAGATTTGAACACGTGACCTTAGACAGGGTCGACATATGTCACTGTTTATATGCATTAAGCCGCGTGCTATACGTTTACAAACCCACATTGTAGTTGTTTGGGGATCTTGAGTAAACGATCGATTTGCACATCCCGCGGTGCTGTAGTGGTTAGAGCTTTCATATACAGAGTGGGAGACCGGGATGCGATTCCCCACCTGGTCATACATGGACCAAAGACTTTCTTTTTAGGTTACAATACACCCCCAAAAAATCCTTCTTTATTTCCATGTAACTCGTCCAGTTTCAGTCCTCA
Organism: Serripes groenlandicus; assembly: GCA_031761405.1. Lineage (NCBI taxonomy): Eukaryota > Metazoa > Mollusca > Bivalvia > Cardiida > Cardiidae > Serripes > Serripes groenlandicus. The sequence continues at coordinate 18,515,610 of JASEVX010000004.1, forward strand.
ATTGTCACACTTTCTAAGCGTGTTTCATGTAGAACACCATATATCATTGAAAAGAGTTACCTCCTAGCTTTAAAACAATCCAAAGAAACTGTGGGGTCATGCATTATGCAAGAAAGAACTCACCAGGCGAAAATAGAACCGTCATTTTGGACCAAATCGGGCCCGGACAAAACCGGTGTTTAGCATTCTCTATTTTCACTTTCAAACAAGGTCAAAATACTAAAAGTGATCAAATCAATCATTTCCAGTGCATCCTATACGCATTCACAATGCATTTAAACTGAATGTCATATATTCAATACATTCTGGTGATGGTATACACTTATTTCTACGCAAACAAAGTTTTTTTAGGGGCTATAGTACTGTAGATCAGCAAGTCAGCGGATGTATTTAGCGTTATTTGACCTTTCAAAGACCAAAGTAGTAGCACTCAGTGTTGCTGGAACAAGTTTAACGACACTATGATCATAGTACATGATAAACGTACACTTCGCACAGATAATTCGCCAAAAATAACGCCACACTGTTTCAACTTGTTCCAACAATTATACCTTTAATTACAGAGAATTGCAATGTTTTTGTATATATGTTTACAAAGTCGTCCGCTGCGGTATTGTTGTTTGTGGGAAAGGGTTAAATTATTAAGACACTGTCAATCAACTAAACAGAGCGTCTGGTTTTTTGGGTTTTAAACCCCTCAAAGAAATGAAGTGAGCTCAATGATAACCAAGGTTAGGGTAATAGGTTGGCGGATGGTAAAAGACACGCCTGTGCAACGCTGCTAAGGATCCAAACTAGTTTACAGCAGTTTCTTAAGTATTCAATGACTAACTGACTAACAGTGCAATGCCAGATCAGACTTTTAATTACAGAGATCGCCGCTTAAATAATTCTTTATAAGTTCAAACATTGTTATTAAATACGTTAAATCTATGGATGAAATATAAACAAAAAATTATAATTGCTGAAGTGACTCATAAAGTTATTTGCCTTTAACTCTTTCAGCGCCACAGGCAATATTGAGGTCTTTTGCAAACAATGCAGACTCAGGTGAGTCAGCTCGTAACGAGCTGTCTCACCTGAAATCAGCATTGTTTGCCTTTTAGTTACCAAAATAGTCCAGAACTTTCATAAATTGAGAGATGGACACACCCGATTGTGAACATGGAAGAGTCTACTTTAAACAATTCGGCGCTTAAAGAGTTAATAAAATCCGACAATCGTAGGAACTTTCATTTCAATTGAAACACTTACCTTTGACACTGGCCGTTCGTGTACAATTATAGAGAATTGCCAGTTCTCCAAACACTTTCTCCGGCCCCATATTGCAGAGCTTGACATTACTTTTAGTTACTTCAACTTTACCATCTGAAAATAGAAAATGACTGATGTCCAATTAAATGATAAATAACAGTGTTTTGTAAAGCGATCTCATCATACCTTGAACTAAAAAGGAACCCATTAACCATCGACGTAAACGAATGCTCGCTTGAATTTCACAACGAGTATTCAGTTTCGTAATGCTTGTATACTTAAAAGTGTTGTATATAGATCAAGTTAATTATAATCGAGAAGTCAGCAATCAGATGGGATGTTAAAAAGTTTTGACAAGATAAGACTTTGCAGGAAGTGGTTCGAGATAAACTATAATTATAAACTCGAGTTATCGCATGTTCGAGATATCGTATGTTCTAGTTATCGCATGTTCGAGTTAAACTATATATACACGAGTTATCGATGTTCGAGTTAAACTATATATACACGAGTTATCGATGTTCGAGTTAAGCTATATATACACGAGTTATCGATGTTCGAGTTAAACTATATATACACGAGTTATCGCATGTCCGAGTTAAACTATATATACACGAGTTATCGCATGTTCGAGTTAAACTATATATACTCGAGTTATCGATGTTCGAGTTAAACTATATATACACGAGTTATCGCATGTTCGAGTTAAACTATATATACACGAGTTATCGATGTTCGAGTTAAACTATATATACACGAGTTATCGATGTTCGAGTTAAACTATATATACACGAGTTATCGCATGTTCGAGTTAAACTATATATACTCGAGTTATCGCATGTTCGAGTTAAACTATATATACTCGAGTTATCGATGTTCGAGTTAAACTATATATACGAGAGTTATCGCATGTTCGAGTTACTATATATACACGAGTTATCGATGTTCGAGTTATACTATATATACACGAGTTATATATACACGAGTTATCGCATGTTCGAGTTAAACTATATATACTCGAGTTATCGCATATTCGAGTTTAACTATATATACTCGAGTTATCGATGTTCGAGTTAAACTATATATACACGAGTTATCGCATGTTCGAGTTAAACTTTATATACACGAGTTATCGATGTTCGAGTTAAACTATATATACACGAGTTATCGATGTTCGAGTTAAACTATATATACACGAGTTATCGATGTTCGAATTAAACTATATATACACGAGTTATCGATGTTCGAGTTAAACTATATACACTCGAGTTATCGCATGTTCGAGTTAAACTATATATACACGAGTTATCGCTGTTCGAGTTATTCTATATATACACGAGTTATCGCATGTTCGAGTTAAACTATATATACACGAGTTATCGCATGTTCGAGTTAAACTATATATACACGAGTTATCGATGTTCGAGTTAAACTATATATACACGAGTTATCGATGTTCGAGTTAAACTATATATACACGAGTTATCGATGTTCGAGTTAAACTATTTATACACGAGTTATCGATGTTCGAGTTAAACTATATATACACGAGTTATCGATGTTCGAGTTAAACTATATATACACGAGTTTTCGCATGTTCGAGTTAATCTATATATACTCGAGTTATCGATGTTCAAGTTAAACTATATATACACGAGTTATCGATGTTCGAGTTAAACTATATATACACGAGTTATCGCATGTTCGAGTTAAACTCTATATAATCGAGTTATCGCATGTTGTAGTTAACATGTTGGAGTTATCACATGTTCTAGTTATCGCATGTTCGAGTTATCGCATGTTCGAGTTATCGCATGTTCGAGATAGCGTATATTCTAGTTATCGCATGTTCCAGTTATCACATGTTCGAGTTATCGATGTTCGAGTTAAATTATATATACTCGAGTTATCGCATGTTGTAGTTAACATGTTGGAGTTATCACATGTTCTAGTTATCGCATGTTCGAGTTATCAATGTTCGCGTTATCGGAAATGCCCTGCAATGTACGAAATAATACAATTATCCTGCGTCTGACGGTTGATATGTATTCATGATTTGTTTTGAATTTTACACCCATATAAACGATGAAAATACAATGTAATACAAGTTCAACTGATTGGGTAATGCATTTGCATAACTTTGTGAAGATAATTATACTGCTTAAGATATACAATGCACTGTCTGGTGTCATTATAATTTGGTCTTAGAAAAAAATCTATTACGGATGAAATTTAAAAAAAAAAGGAGGAATTTGTGAGGCAATGGCATTCGTGTTGCTATGATCTCTTTCAAATAAAGACATCAGACTGCTGACACAACATTTCTACAGCACACGATTTTGAAAACACAGGCAAACAAATGTTTATCTCTATAATTGAAGGTGTAGGTATTAAAAAGAGATGAAAAATCATTGCGGCAAAAGTCGTTTTTGCGCAAATTTATCTAAATGCTTCTGCAGGTGGAAATGCCCTGAAGCCTGTTATCAGATAACAGTTATTTTCCTTTATGCTACAACGATTTCAATATCGTTTGCTGCAGATGCGTCAAAATCCGCGTGCTTATGGAGAAGATTAAATCAGAGCTCTAGATAAGGGGCGTTTGGCATGTTCTAAAATCCTTATTTGACACTCTAAGCCTATGTTGTGAGTACTCAAAAGAATCGTCTCAGTGAGATTCTTTTGAGTACCCACAACATAGGATTTGCGTTATAATAAGAGAGCAATTATGGTTAAAAGAGCTCAATGCCCCTCCTTATCCGGACCTCTGGAGTTACAGATACCGCTAACTAGCTACTTACTACAGATGCCTCGAGTCTGATGTCCGTTTTTACAACGAAAATATAAAGGTTTTTTCTATAGATTAAAACGACGTGAGAGCTATATAACAGAAAAACAAAAACATCAAAACCAACTAGGTTTTTACCGCGTGCGATTAGTACCGCAATCGTTTCATTGCTCTTGAGCGATAAGATAAATCAGAAGGGCCCTTTTCGTTTTAATTAGTATTGAAATAAATATCAATCAAAGGGGTCAAGAGTGCGCTCGTGATGTGGTTTATGTTTATCTCGGCTCCGTCAGGATAAAAAACAACTCCATCAACCATGTCCTGGAATAGGAAACCCACTTAGACGCTTCGGAGCCGGGCGATTTTTGGCAAAAGTCGAAAGTTATCATTATCATACTGAACACACACAATAATTTGAACTTCCGCTTAATACGTTATTTTGCTTTGATTCTATCGGATTTGTTATCCATTTATTCAGGATATTTTCAGTTTGGTTTGAGCTTAAAATTAGCGTAATTCATAAATCTGAACCGTTGCCATTATCAATAAACAAATACATGTATTTATTTGTTGTCATGATAAAATAAAATGATAACACAATACGGATGCGTAGAACACAAGTTTGCTTGGTTTAATCATATATTTGCCAAGTTATGAAACGATTCATAACGGCTAGAGATATTCGAATATACAGGCATGGTCCACTTCTACGTGGCGCGCTACAATCTGGGGGTTGTTAGATTCGGGTTCAATCTAGAGGCAGCCAGAGTTCTGTCAGAAACCAATATATATAAACAAACTGACTCATTGCATCAAAGTTTATCCAAGGTTCTCCTTCGTCTCCTCTGTATATATATATATATAGAAACTTAATGTTTCCCTCATATAGACGCTTTCTGACGCCTCTGCAGCAGACGGCTTTTTGAAAACATAGTGACAAATGGAGAAATTGCACAAAACGTGCAATTTCTCCTTTTGACACAATGTTTTCCACTTTTAGTCATAGGTTATCCATTTAATTATGGAGATTTTCTATGTTTTGACAAAATACGTTCAAAGTCGTCTACTGCAGAATTGTCGTATGAAAGGGTTAACCTTTCCTACAAACAACAAATCTGCATTAGACGACTTTGAAAATATCCTTGAACAAAATGAAAGTCTCCACAAATAGGAGTTAATCATAAAGTATAGTTGATAACATTGTGTCAAATGGGGATATTGCTGATCATGAGCAATTTTTTCCTTTTACCATAATGTTTTCAGATGTGGTTAGCTGCAGATGTGTCAAAATGCGTCTGCCGGTAAAAAAGGGTTAACTTTATTTGTCAAACGCTTTCTCACATATAGACATTATTTTTTTTACAAATCTCAGCAATTACTCCCTTTGTCACAATTTTTTTCATATCTTAATTGAATGGATAACCTATGACTAAAAGTGGAACATATTGTGACAAAAGGAGAAATTGCTCCTTTTGAGCAATTTCTTCTTTTGTCACTATATTTTCAAAAAGCCGTATGCTGCAGAGGCGGTTTTTGTATTTTGATATGATTTTAGTGAGATAGACTATTTTCAACATACACATGTACAACAAATCTGCAACTTTTTAATAATTCAGGCAATGATTTAAAAAAAAAACCTCTTGTATATGAAAGTATAATTATTGAAAGGAGAAAAGCCGTCTGCTTCAGATGAGCCAGAAAGCGTCTGTGTGTGGGAGAGGATTAACTGGTTCCGCGTTGTACACGTGCCAATATTACTCAGTCACATACTTATATAGAGCGCGACGGGCATAACAGGTTAAGTGATTAAAACTTGATTTACCGGTTCCAATTTTCATCAACCGAGTCTTCCGCCATGTTGCCAGACTGAAGTTACCCGATATTACCTAGCTCCTGGGATAGGGTGACATCGAGTTTAACCCGAGTAGGCTGTCTCTCTTGTTAAAACAAACGCCACCTCAAACGTCAACTCGGGTTGACTCGGGGACGAATGCGGTCGTTATGGTCAAAGGGAAGCAATTCATTTTACATAGGCGACCATTGTAGCATTATGGGTTATGGTTCGTTCCCAACATCTCAATGAAGCCACAAACCTGTTTTAAATCAAAGTCCATTATTATATCTACCATTAGGTGGCAGGGGACCCCTAAATGTACAACATTTAAGCTTGTCCGCACCAATAAATGTTATTTGAAAAATTCGCAAAAACAACATCCATCATAATGTCAAAACTATATCTCAATATATGGCATTATAACAATATTTCATAATCATGTAACATTTCAGCAACTCAACAGAACAGAAAAAAAAATAAAACCCTGTGTATTCTATCCCACCTACCCAAAATGCGGGCTATAATGACACTATTTCAGCAGATTTTCTAATCATGTCCTTACTTCCTGGAAACATGCAGGAGAAAATTGAAGCACACGTACTTAATAATCAAGCAATGCATAACCAGGAAATGTATACAAAATACCATGTCATCAGTATTCTTCTAGTAGAAAATCTTATTTGAAATACCTGAATTTTCATCCCAAAACAGCTTCTCAAATGATATTTAGATTGACCTCCCCTTGAAAAGCTATACAACATGATATGAGCTAGCATATACAAATGTTCGTATTTTATCCACACTGTCCACATCAATTGATAGAAGTCAATAAAGAAATCAATGCCATATATTGTTATATAGTTAAGAAATCAATTCATTTTCAAACACTCCAACTATATGAAATATCGACAGGGGCCAAATACGAATGTGTCCCCTGCCACCTTACAGCACCAGAAACTCAGGGCTCATCCTACCATTTTTGTTTAGCTATGACGTCAAATGATAGGTCACCCTTATCCCGCACTGAATTTCACTTTAAATTTCAGAAAATACAGGATGTTCTAAAAATCACTCTGAAGGTGTCAATACAGTCAGAAGCAAACCAGGGTTTGGTTACAAATCACTCACAGGATAATATAGTTTTCAAAAAAATAATTCAACTTTCAGCAAAATCATTATTGTCCAATGGGTAACAATTTCAGTCTTACATATTCATCTGAAATCCCCTGGACAAAATTGTCTGCCCGGCAAGCCGATCCGATTTACTTCCCTTTGACCTTATGTGAAAGCTAATAATGTAAGGGAGGTAACCAATCCACTAAAAGTCAGGTTGTTCACCGGCTTACCTTCCATGACGTAAACAATAGAACCGACATCTCCCTCTTTAATGATCATACTGTTTTGACTGTATTCGACTGGGTACATGCATTCTACAATATCGGTGATCTGACCGAGTTCTAGATTCTTCATGAAGTCGTTGTCGAGAATCGCCCGTTTTATCAATTCTTTGGAACTGAAAGTATAGATAAAAGGAAAATAAGTACATGTACATATTTATGTCTTCAATCTTCGTCTAAAACCCGTTTTCGGTCGGTAACGACCAATGCTGTCAACACAGGGGTTGTGGGCTACTCCGATTCGGCCATTTATTCCTTCTCGATAAATGACAAAATGATTAGTGACTAGCGACATTCGTCTTCCAACAATGGACTAAATAGTCTATGGTGGAAGGTAGCTAGTTACTTCGGAAGAATGTTGTGCGTAGTACAGTTGCGAGAAAGCCAGGAAAGAGACGTTATGTGAACTGAGCGCCGTTATATAACTGAAATACCGTTCGAAGTGGTGTTAGACTCTAATCAATCAATCGTCTGCAATTAACTTTTGATCAAATTTAAACTGTTTGACTAATTTTCATTTATTTTTCGTTTTGTGTCGCCTGCATTTAGCATGGAAACACACATGGGTCAATTCCCTATCCTTTGTCCGTCCGTCCGTCTGCCCGTCAGTCTCTTAGTCACAAAACTACCTGACATATAGGAAGACGACACATGTATTACTCTAGTTATTTATAACGTGCCGTTCTAATTGATATTGAACTTCACTTTCAACAGTATTTCAGTTATGTCTCACTATGTCCAATGGATAATAGAGCAATGTTCGGCGAAAAGCAAGTATCGGACATTTGCGATCAGTGTAAATCCAGATAAGCATGCGCATGCACGTAGATTCATCTGTCTCTGTACAGTTCGTTACAGTAAGTAAAAAATGGTTTCAATAAACTTCTTTAAATAATGTACGTTTTCTCATATTGTATACTGAATGTGCATCTCGTTCTACTTCATTAATTGATTTATAGTCTGAATCTGGAAATAGGTTTATCCTTACCTACTTACGGATTCGTAAGCATTTGCAGCAGATGACGTTTAAAAACATAATGAGCAATTTCCCCTTTTGCCACAATGACTTTAACTCTAAGAGTTTAAAGTCCATTGTGGCAAAGGGGAAATTGCTCATTATGTCTTCCTTTCAAAGTCGTCTGCTGCAAATGTGTTGTTTGCGGGCATTTGTTTAATACTCATAGAACTTATGTCCAAATGAAACACATTGCGCACATAGCATTAAGACAAAAGAAATAAAATGTTCAGAAACAATTTCGCAAAGATATGCGTAGTACCTTACAATAAGGTTCTACAGATCAAAAAGGGTTCTACGACTTAAGATGCATGCATACTATCATGATAATGATACGTTATATTCTTGATACAGATTTCGACGTTAAAAAGGTCTTATTGTAAAAGAGGAAGCAAACATGTCGATATGCTTTATAGTATACGTGTGTTTAAGGAAAAACACTTCGTCGGTATGAGCCCTAAGAACAAGTTTCCAAATTATTAAAGGGAAACAACTATTATCAAATGAACATTCGTGTAATGGAGTTACTCCCCTTTCATGATTTACCAGAATCACGTTCGAAACTTTTACTGTTTGCAAATACTGGATAATATAGTCTGACACGCACAATTCTATTTTTGCTGTCACTTTCGACACATTAGAAGCTTTTAATTTATAACTCTAGAGCTTTCCTTCAGTTAAACTGTTTAAATATGAGACCTGCAATAACTAAGAGTGTACAAGTCTTCCATCTACATCAGGTCTACGTCCCTGGACATACGGATTGATGGCGATTGACATCGACAGACCAATAGATCGCACAGGAATAGTAGTAATCCCGGTATAATTTGGAATAGTCGTTTATAGGGATGATTTAACAGTAATGCCTCGGTTGACTGATCACTGCTTAAAACAAATCTAAATCAATACAACATTTTGGGAAATGGAGTATCTATAGGTAGCTGGCCATGAAAAGCGTTCTTTGAATTGTATAAACCTCGACATCATTATTTATACTTTTTCTGTATCAGATATGTATATATAAGTACCAGATTGTAAATTTATTATTACATTTATGCCAGCATGTCAAGGTTTGTTTACAGTATTAGGCAGTAATCAGCTCTCTGAGCGTACATCATTAGCATGGTGTTAACAGATTTGGACAAACATGTTTTTGCACAGCGATAAGTTATCTGTTAATCAACTTGCAGACGTATTCTTACGCATCTGCAGCAGACGACTTTTGAAAAAAACATTGTGACAAAAGGAGAAATTGCTCATAATGAGCAATTTCTCCATTTGCCACAATGATTTCAAATGAGGGATGGGGGGGGGGGGGGGGGGGGGGGGGGGTGTTATTTCAAAGTCGTCAGTTGCAGAGTTGTTGTATGTGGGAAAGGGTTAATGAAAATAGCATAGATGCGCATACTCCGAAACTAAGCTAGTCAATGACAGCAATAACTGAAATGTGTACAGCTGCGTAACTTTCTCTAAAAAAATAACTGAAATGTGTACAGCTGTGCTGTGTAACTGTCTCTAGACATGTGTACAGCTGTGTTACTTTCTCCAAGAAATAACTGAAATGTGTACAGCTGCGTAACTTTCTCCCAAAAAATAACTGAAATGTGTACAGCTGCGTAACTTTCTCCCAAAAAATAACTGAAATGTGTACAGCTGCGTAACTTTCTCCCAAAAAATAACTGAAATGTGTACAGCTGTGTAACTTTCTCCAAGAAATAACTGAAATGTGTACAGCTGCGTAACTTTCTCCAAAAAAATAACTGAAATGTGTACAGCTGTGTAACTGTCTATAGAAATGTGTACAGCTGTGTAACTTTCTCCAAATAAATAACTGAAATGTGTACAGCTGTGTAACTGTCTATATAAATGTGTACAGCTGTGTAACTGTCTATATAAATGTGTACAGCTGTGTAACTGTCTCTAAGTACAAACAGAGTTGCATGTACCATGAGTCTCCGCTTAATTATTGATAACCACTTTTCACTGTCGCATGTAAACTTGTTTTATATTTTCATTTCAACGTACAAACTTGATACCGACCTTACATTCGGGGCTATTATTCCTTTAACCCTTTCCTACATTACACGTGTCTGCAGCAGACGAATTTGAAAACAACTACTCAAGACAGTAAAAATCTCAAGAAATGATGGTATAATTACTGAAACAAGTTGAAATCATTGTGGCAAAAGGAGAAATTGCTCGTTTTGATCAATTTCTTCTTTTGTCACAATGTTTTCAAACGTCATATGCTGCAGAGGCGTCAGAAAGCGTCTAGTATATGTGGAAAAGGGTTAAGTAATACCCAATACATATCAGTAGTGAAAAGCAACTTATCCTCGGCTCATAATAGTACTACCAAGGGAAATAAATCGTGTCGTAAAAAGAACAAGCGCTTCCAATATTATTCCCCTTTCAGAACTTGCCATATTGAATTTTAGTTTATAGCTACAAACAATTCCATTGCTATCGGACCTAATACTTGCTTCTATTTACAACCGTGTGCTAACGAAGAGAACGATTAGGTCTGGTTTTGATTAAATAGGTTTAAAACATTTCGTTTTCTTTATTACATGTTCAAATCATTATTCAATCACGTCAAATCTAACGTAATAGTTCATGACTTGTGCTTTATGGCAAGTGATATTTGGAGCCGGAATTTAAATATGCAAACCCTTCTATTTGCAGTCCTTCGCAGGTTTTGCTAAACTTTGTCTGAAATGAAATACGTGCAACTTGTGTTTAAAGACCACCCATGGAAAACGAGAACAATCTGTTCACAGGTGGTCTTTATTTACATTTGTGCAGAAAATGAGTAATTGGGAAATTAAAAGTGTGGTTGCTAGAGACTGGAAATTGCTAAACAAATGTGGTCTTTAAGAACTGGTTTAAATGTACAGTGAAACCTTTGTTTAAAGATCACCCATGGGAAGAGAACAATCTGGTCTTTCTTCACAGATGGCCTTTAATTACAGGGTCAAATACATATCATGATATTATGAAACATACTGTATGTTGTAAATGAGTAATTTGAAAATTTAAAGTGTGGTTGCTATAGACTGGACATTACTAAACAAATGGGTTCTTTAGCACAGGCTCGACTGTACCACATTTCAATATCGAATCATGTTCTACGAAACCAAACTATATGACTATGGCGACCAGTGTAGATTCAGACTATTCTGGGCATCAACAGATTGAATAAATAGTTAACCCGTTCCCTCATATATACGCTTTCTGCCGATCTGCAGCAGACGGCTTTTTGAAAACATGTTGACAAAAGAAGAAATTGCTCAAAACGAGCAATTTTTTTCTTTTGTCAGCATGTTTTCAACTCTATTCAATTATTGCATTTTTATTTAAAGAGAGTTTCCTATTTGTTTCGTCTGCTGCATATGTGTTGTATGTGGGAAAGCGTTTAAGCAATTGGACTAACAGGGGTGATAGGTCGTTTGGTATACAATAAACAGGCGCGTTACTTTTGACGTTTACCGCCCGATGTTTACAATGAATGATTTATCAGACGAGAAAAGAAATTACATAGAACATGATGGTATGACGTAGACTTATGCTACATTGTTTAATCTGAATTCGGAAGTGCCAAATTTTCTTATATGAACCGTTCCAAGAGAAAACCAACATTATGGACTCTGCGTAAAGTATCGAACCGGTTCAGGCTAAGCATGCCGCGCAGGCTAACCCGGACAGACACTTTTCGGCTCCTGTGGATTTTCTGTTTCAGGAATCATTACTCTATACCTCTATCCCCCTCTGAAGAAATGTTAGATGATCTGGGTCGATACATTACACAGAGTCCATGATGTTGTTTTTCTCGTGGAACGGCACATATTATCTGATATTTATAAACATATTTAATTATTACACGTAAGCTTTGTCGAGAGACTTGGAGTCTTCAGGTGTATGCGTACAACGTGCGTCTAACCCCATGAGTTTCACGCCAATTCATCTTTTGTGTGAACCCGTTACGGATAGTCAATAAATTGATGAATTGGGTTTTAACGCCGTTTGCAATAATATGTCAGTCATATCCAGTACCTCACACAAGCAACTGGCAGCTTTTTCATAAAGACTGTTGATTCACAGGTCGAATACAAATGACGCGTATCGCATTGTCTTATGTCACGCGTCGGAAAGAAGGTTGGCCGAGCTGGGGTTCGAACTGTAGAGTTAAAAAAAAACCTCGGTCGAGAATCTTATGCTTCAAATATCGTCAGGAAACAAGAATAACTCATGTGAAGTTTTGGGATGTTTTCGCGAACTGCGTCCAAGGTCTAAAATGGGTGAATGAGTTTAGCAGTGTTTTATTGCATTTGTTTGGGTTTACTCCTTTTTCAACATTAGTTCAGTTATATTTCTGCGACAGTTCATTTACGAGGGGGTGATCCAAAAGTAATTTTTAGTAACTATTGCAATGGTTGAAACACATTGATGCAATTAATACCATATGCATATCGTTGTTTGCTCTACTTTACAGCGACTTAATTTGTTTTGTCATAAGTTAAATTATAAATCGTTATCAAAGAAATTAGTTAAGCTATAGGCGGGCCACTCCAGTTTAAACGGTGTATATTTCATATATACCAACAGAAGATAACGAAACTTTGCTTGACATAGATTTATTTTATATGTTGCCGTTCCATGACTACCCTCATAATACAGACTCTAGTATATTTGCTTATCGACTGAAAGAACGTCACGTACTAAATGACGTCAAATGAAATAAATGGTATAAAGTAAAATGATGTCATAATGTAGACAAAAATTGAAATAATCCCTGGGTAAACAAACCAATACTATTAAATGTGCCTTGTCCAAGGGCTCTCCACCATGAACGCCGCGACTGGGGATCGGAACCGGGACGCCCGGTTTCAAATCCTCGACGCTATCCACTCGGCCCACGTCGAATTTTTAGTGAATTTAGCTGAGATAATATAATTTCAAATGCATACTAGTATAATCCAATCTCTGCGGTATCTATCAATGTTATAAATATATTCCAAATACAAAATCTCTTTTCATTCCGTTCACGATTAAGGGGTACAAATAAAATGTCGAAACATTGTAAGCAAAGTTTACAACGAAAGACTCCAAAGTAACATATAGATGCTGGTGTTGTATATGGTGCTCCAAAAACAGTAGCACAAGACAACAACAACTGGACAAGCCGTGTTTGTTCCTACTGCATTAATTTTGCAAGTATCGCTAACACACACGCAGTAGAAACGAACGAAATTCGTCAAAGAGATCAAAGGCAGAGATGCAGAGATATGAGGATCCTTATGGAGACACTAAACCCTTTTCTAAATACATAAAATCGAGGGCTTGGCGTGAAACGGTTGTAACTAAAATTGGTATTTTTTTTTACCAAGGTTAATCACCTCGCCATAAAGTCTTTATAAGCGTAAAATCATTTTTCTTGGTAAACAATGGAAATTTAGGTGCCATTGCTCGTTCTGAGCAATGGCAACTAAATTTGCATTGTTTACAAAAGGGTCAAAATTGCCCCTAAACCAAGGTTTTCAAAATAGGTTTTTAGTTACAACCGTTTCACGCCAAGCCCTCGAAATAGTCAGCACACGGCTTAGAAAACATCTAGGCTAAAAGGAAAAATATATATAAATTAAAAAAGATGATTCATGAACAGAATTGATTACATTCTGAAAAAAATGAGTATTCGCCGTTTATGACCAATACTTCCTTTTATTACACTCTTTTCAAAGGTCGTCTGCTACATTTGCCATTGCATGAGGAAATGGGTTACAATTAAAACTCTCCCTGTTTTGTCATAAAACGAAATTTAACCTCAAAACTATCTCAGCAAAATTGTAAAGTAATGCCTGTCTAAGTGTTTAATCTCCTATTCACTTAAATCCAACAAATCTGTTACACATTAAAACTGGTGTGCTACCTGGAAATCACAAATTTGGGATTCGGTTTCGTTCAAAATTTTACACTTTGATGGTTTTCTTTCTTTGTGCATGTTGTAAATCAGGGAAGTTTGAAGGCTTTAATCTTGAATTGACGGATGGGTAAAAAATCTTTGCGTCAGCAAATTTGCACAATTCAAAACAAGTAGGAAATGAGTAAACGGAATAGTTTTTCTTTTATTATAACAAAAAGCTATAAATGTATTTATAATTGCTTCTTTATTATATGTATTTCTGAAACCAATGTTATCTTAATTACCTTGCAACTATACAAAATGTTGATTGATATTATTCTGTGTGGAAAGGAAGTTGTGAAAAGTGTATGTGCAGATATGTATTTACATATGCCACGTTTTATCACAATCTACTGAAATCGACAGCAACTTTAAACACACTCATTGATCAGACTGTGCGGATACAGAGGCATATCTGAATTTACTATTCACATAAACCAGCTGGTACTTTTCCCAATAGAATGGCTCATCAGCTACATGCTTGGACACTTAACAATTTGGTATATTTGACAAGTTTATCGGTAATTTAAAATCAGGGACGTATTACGATTGCCATTACACACCGAACATATGGCCATGTGATAGCTGAAATGACCAATCAAATTACAGCTTTTGACAAGCATCCAGCACTAGCAATCGAAACTCCTCGGGTAATTCCGTCATCCATCATGCATTCGTCACCGAGGTATTCCGATTACCAGCATTAGGTGTGTTAAGCCAATCAGAATACACCCCTGTAATATGGTGAATCATTTACTGTAACGTGTACGAGTTAAAACGTTTATACGCCCCCATTGTACATTTCAAATTTCAAATATGTATGAATTGCAAGTTGGATACTGTTGAATAGGTGAAAAGGTTAATTACCTAAATAAAATATCTAAAAGAAATTTCATCTGAACATCTTTTATCAGCTTAACACCTGGTTTAAATGGGTTTAAATCATCAACATACGGGCTCGTAAAAATGAAATAAAATACATGTGTGTACATATTACAGACTTTAGAAAATCCCCATGATCTATGCATTATATTGTTTTATGGCATTGAGCAGCTAAAATGCTGGTTGTTCGGGACTCTATAGTGTGGAATAATCATCCTTATATTAGCCGTCCTGCGAGAAAACCAACATTATGGCTTCTGCGTATTGTATTGACCCGTACGGATCAACCTGCGCAGTCCGCGCAGACTGATCCGGGCCGACACATTCCGTCTCAGGCGGATAGAGGTAGAGAGTAATGACTTCTGAAACAAAAAAATCAACAGGAGGCGAAAAATGTCTATCCGGATTAGCCTGCGTGGCATGCTTCGGCCTATCCGGGTCGGTACTTTACGCAGAGTCCACAATTTTGGTTTTCTCGCGGGACGGCTCATATTACCTTGCAACGTTTCTTTAACCCTTTCACTGCCGAATTTCATAAAGTTGACTCTTCCATTTTGAAAATCTTCGTCCAACCAACAGGAATTGGTAAAATTTAATGTAAATGTGGCAAAGAAATGCAGATTTCAGGAGAGACAGCTCGTAACGAGCTAAGGAATCCGCTGTGGTCGAGTGGTTAGCGTCGGGGATTTCGAAACCGGGTCTCCCGGGTTCGATCCCCAGTCGCGGCACTACGGTCATGGTGGAGTGCCCTTGGGCAAGGCACATTTTCTAGCCTAGTACTGGTTTGTTTACCCAGGGATCATGAATAATTAAATTTAATTGCGCGCTAAATGACCTTAGCTGTCGATGCGCCATAAAACAATATACATTCGTAACGAGCTGTCTCACCTGAATCTGCATTGTTTGAAGAAGCATTTAATTGCCCTTGGAAGCGAAAGGGTTACAAGTTATCTGTTACAGAACTGGTGTTTCAATCATTTTGTCATTTTCTAACATTCGATTAATTAGATTCACAATTTCATGCTTTAAATATTTAGAGCTCTCATCTTTACCCTTTCACTGACGAATTTCACGAAAACGACTCTTCCATGTAGAACATTGGATCACTCCATTTTTCGTTCACCAGGAAATTTGGTATAATTTAAGTTCGAAGTGGCAAACAATGAAACAATGTAGATTTCAGGAGAGACAGCTCGTTACGAGCTGTCTCTCCTGAATCTGCATTGTTTGCAAGAGTCTTTAATTGTCTTTGGCAGCGAAAAGAGCTAAAAGTTATAGTTACTGAGGGGCGGACCCCCCCTACCCCCCAACACATTTTTCCGTATTCATTGATGTTCAATGCAAGCCATAGGGGGGGTGTCAGAACATTGTCAGGGATGTAACCATAACTGAGCCGTCCCGCAAGAAAATCATTATTGCGTACTCTGCGTAAAGTATCGACCCGGATCAGCATTAGCCGCGCAGGCTTACACGGATAGACACTTTTCGCCTCCTGTGGATTTACTGTTTAAGGAACCATTACTCTATACCTCTATCCTCCTGAGACGGAATGTGTCGGCCCGGATCAGGCTGCGCGGACTGCGCAAGTTGATCTGGATCGATACATTGCGCAGATGCCATACTGTTGGTTTTCTCGCGGGACGGGGGCTCATATCAAGATGATCTCACCCCGAGATTGACATCCTTTGAAGGTAGGAAATTTGAGGACAACTTTGAGAACAAAAAATAACAAAACAATCTTACCACGCCACGCCCTTCTCTATTTCTTTATCGTATGCTTTTGTATCATTATGACTGATAAAGTACTGATGTGATTTACTTAACTGTAAATGTAGGCAAATATACGCCTTAAGAAATTATATAAAGTGATACACTATTATGTCTTTGTTGTCTAAATAATAGATTCGCCTTGGCTGTGGGTCCTTAGAAACGAAACTCAAATGCGCACACCCTGAGCCCGTATGGCACCTGTTCACCAAGTTTCATCGGAATCGGCCCGTCGGTTTGGGCTGTGGAGCGTCGCTTTACAAACAAACAGACAGACAGACAGACAGCCGGAAAAGCCTGACAATAAGGGATATCTAACGAAGCGAATCCCAATATAATACCCGGAGATTATCAACGTCTTATAATTATAATGGTGGACGCAGAGAGTACTATATGGTTTAGACCCAGTATAAAGCGAATTTCGTATTTGTACACCTGACTCGCTCGAAAATTTGTTTTAATAATTTGACGCAGAGAGTACTATATGGTTTAGACCCAGTATAAAGCAATTTTCGAATTTGTACACCTGACTCGCTCGAAAATTTGTTTTGATAATTAAAGCCTAAGGAAACAGAAAGCGATTGTTTTTATCTATTCGGACATGTATTCCGAATAATTTCATACCGGATGTTTCCATTAATATAAACATATTATCTTTCGAGTAAATTTCTGGATACTGAACACATTGAAAGTACACAGGTGGACCATATACCGATAGTCCATTCTGTTAGCTCTTTCCCACTTACAGCAAAGCTGGAGCAGATGGCTTTGAAAGTATCTAGGCACAAATATGAAAAATCTCTACAAATAAAAGATAAGTTCCCGAAACTAGGAGAATTTGCTCATCATAAGCAATCTATCCTTTTGCCTTAATGCTTTCAAAAGTCGTCATAAGATGCGTATGCAAGCTGGAAACAGTAACAGAAAAATGCCCAGTTTTTAAACATTTCTCTAATATATTCTTATATAATAATTGGAGACGCTTGGAACGAAATAGGGTCTTACGTCGTATATGTAACGGTATCACTTTACCCTTTCCCACTTATAGAAATGTGCTAACGCTTCTTCAGCAGACGCGACGTTTGAAAACATTTTGAAAACAGGAGAAATTGCTATTTGTAAGCAATTTCTCCTACTGCGACAATGTATTCAGTTTTATATAACAGTTAAACTCTTATTTATGGAGTTTTTCGCCAGGATGTTTATAAATTCGTCTGCTGTAGATTTCTTCTATGTGGGAAAAGGTTTATGAGAGGTGGAACGAAATGGGGTCTTTTTGCCGTATATGTAACGGTACCACTTTAACGAGAGGACGCACGACAAGAAAGGCTACCGGCGTAGATTGTTGTCGGATTCTCAGGCGAATAGCGAAGGATATGTACATCGTTATATGAGCCGTCCCACAAGAAAACCGACATTGTGGACTCTGCGTAAAGTATCGACCCGGATCAGCCTAAGGATGCCACGCAGGCTAATCAAGACAGACACTTTTCGCCTCCTGTGGATTTTCTGTTACATGAATCATTACTTTATACATCTATCCCCCTGAAATGAAATGTGTCGGCATGGATCAGCCTGCGCGGACTGCACATGCTGATCTGGGTCGATACATTACGAAGAGTCCATAACGTTGGTTTTCTCATGGAACGGATCATTTGTCGAATTGCTATGTGGCGAGTCGTTAAAGTGGCGAATCTTTATGTTACCGTACAAACAGGTTAACCATTTGTTTTCACTGAACACAGATCCGTCAAGACGCGGAACGTATGTTGTATTGAAATAACTTAAGAGGCGTTGACCATGTTTGTATCATAGTTTCTGACATTCTGAAGCAACCGATTACAGAAAACATACTAGCATGCCGACCTCTATTTCCAAAAATTTAATTCTGACAAAGACCAAAATAGTTTCTTATTTCCCATGAGCTTATCTTTGTTTTATAAACATAATTGTCTGGAAGTCGGCGTGTTATCCTATTATCTAATTAATTCCTCAAACAATTTTTTATGAGTCGAGGAAGCAGATTTACTCGCGTATCCGCGCAGCTTGATCCGCATTTGTACTGTTCACCGATAGGTCAAAGACAGGTTCACAGCAACCTCTGTAAATAGTATCGACTTTGATCCTTCAGCATGGTTGTATAGACTTACTTGTTTCTACACGTGTAACGATTACGTTAAACATGCTGAACCTAAGATGGAGATACAAAATTGAAATGTTGAAACTTCTGAAAATATTGCTTATTGTGATAACAAAGTAAGTAATAAATAATTCGAAACCTTTTTGGCAGTAAATGTTGAAAAACGATTGAAAGACGTGAACATGTACAACATTTGGCTTACTGGGTATGTCTACCCAGTAGAAATGAAACATAAACGATCAATCTTTAGATGTTTATTGTACTGGAAAGTGAACATAATGATCATAATATTTTCAAGACAACTTTTGAAAAGTTTTAAAACTTTGACTATACAACCTATATAATCTGGAGTTTAGCACCTTTAAGGGTTTTATTTCTGGGGAATCCTTAAAATACCCTTACTGAGTAATAACAAAGATTCGGTACTAAATTAGACTTGGCGTGTCCACGAAAAACCAACCCAAGTGTATTTAATATTATAACTAGTACCACATCCATGCTCTTAGAATACATGTACATCTGAACACAGTATAGACCAATAATAGATTGTACATATGTACAATGAATTATGGGTTTGTATTTGTGTTGGTTTTTTTTGACAAATTAAGCTTTAGAAAATCTCCAAAGAATAAACTGAACAATAATTTTTTTATATGATCTGCAAATCAGAGAAAAACTGTTATACAACACAATTCAGCATGATTGGGGTTTAGATGAAAAAAAAACCAAACTAGTTTTAAAAAACATTTGTGTGTATGTATATATTCTTATATTCTTATGGTAAATTTGAAAAATCTTGATGTAAGGTATGAGAGAGGATGGCCACGACGTGGCAAATAAAGTTTGGGGAAAAAAACAAAAAACTGCAGATTGCTTGACAGAAACTTCTTGTGCAATTTTTTGAATTGACAAACAAGGCCAGATCATTTGAGTGTCTTGATGCACATGATGATCATTGATTCTGTATGCAGAAATTTAAACACTAACATAGCGTTATTGAATCTTCAATTCAATTCTACCAAAACGGACCTTTTCCATGACTTACATTGGCTGTCGTTTGACGATAGGTGTCGCTATCACACCGCCTTGCTGATTTACAAGACCGTTCACAATTTGGCACCAATATACATGAATGACATTCTAATATTTTCGGAAAATAAATATCACTCTACGCTCACAATCCATTAACAATTTAGCATTGACCTACAAACCTAGAACAAATTACATGTTGAATTCATTTAGATATTTTGGTTTTAAGATATGGAATAGCATTCCATCACATATAAAGCACTCAACGTCTATTGTATCATTCAAACGAAATTATAAAAAATACCTTCTGGAAAAGGTTCCATACTAACACTGTCTTGATTACTTGCCGATATTATGTTAAGAATTGTGTTTGGAGTAGTTGGAGTGTCTGTCTTCACATGATTGAAAATTAATTATATTTGTACTTCATGCCATAATTTTTCATTGAAATTTGCATGTTGTTAAATGTAATGTTTGTGTGTGTTATATTATTGAAGGCCATATGAAAATAAGATATGTATAGTCATTGTTAAATTGTCTGTATGTGTCTTAGATGTTACCTTAAAAAAATAAAGATATTATTATTATTATTATTATTATTATTAGTATCCCCCTGAGTCGGAATGTGTCGGCCCGGAGTTCGCAGGCTGATCTGGATCTATACATTACGCAGAGTGCAACATGTTGGTTGTCTCGTGGAACGGCTTATTGATACGAATCAAGCTCTTCGTCATGCTATACATCACTATCAAATTTGGTCCGATCCAAACTGCGTTTTTGGCAAATGTTAAGGGTTCGATAAAAGTAGACCTGGAATTTGTTAATTACGGAAGCAGCTGACCCGTATATGAAAATGCAATTAATGCCGATTAGGTCTGAAATTGAGGTAGAGTGATACGATATGGGGGGTAAATCCAAGGTAACTATCTCCCTTAACCAATAACGCTCCCTCTCCCATCTACAGAAACAATTATAACGCAGCAGACGACTTTTCAAATCGATTTGATAATTGTACTTTTATATTTATAGATATTATCCATTTTTTATCTCTAGTTAATTTAGAGTTGTTTGCTGAAGATTTGTTTTTTATGCTTCAAAGGGATTGATAATCTCTATCAAAGAGCAAATGCATGCTTCGCGTTTTGCTGAATATTGTCTAATGGCGTCTCCGCTTACGTATCACCTAAATGGGTCTGGTTTCCGACTTCTTATGATACATGTAGTCCTTTACGCAGTAATAAAGGGAAGGAACTCTTAACTACACCTAAATATGCAGGTGTTCGCCTTCAACATTGTTTCTTCAATTATATAACGGCGTTTCCTGGTACAGTTACAACTATTACTGGTCCATTTATCCTGACACCAGCCAGTCAGTCGTTATGCTAACCCCGCAACCCTGAGCACCAAGCAGGACAGCCATTACCACCATGTTAAAGTATTTGGTATGATACGGGGAGATTGAACCAGCAACCTTCCACATTTGAGGGGGACGCTTTACCACTACACCACCGAGGCGGACGCTCTACCACTACACCACTGAGGCGGACGCTCTACCACTACACCACCGAGACGGACGCTCTACCACTACACCACCGAGGCGGACGCTCTACCACTACACCACCGAGACGGACGTTCTACCACTACACCACCGAGGCGGACGTTCTACCACTACACCACCGAGGCGGACGCTCTACCACTACACCACCGAGGCGGACGCTCTACCACTACACCACCGAGACGGACGTTCTACCACTACACCACCGATATGTACGTTCTACCACTACACCACCGAGGCGGACGCTCTACCACTACACCACCGAGGCGGACGCTCTACCACTACACCACCGAGACGGACGTTCTACCACTACACCACCGAGACGGACGCTCTACCACTACACCACCGAGGCGGACGCTCTACCAATACACCACCGAGGCGGACGCTCTACCACTACACCACCGAGACGGACGCTCTACCACTACACCGCCGAGGCGGACGCTCTACCACTACACCACCGAGGCGGACGCTCTACCACTACACCACCGAGGCGGACGCTCTACCACTACACCACCGAGGCGGACGCTCTACCACTACACCACTGAGGCGGACGCTCTACCACTACACCACCGAGGCGGACGCTCTACCACTACACCACTGAGGCGGACGCTCTACCACTACACCACCGAGGCGGACGCTCTACCACTACACCACCGAGGCGGACGCTCTACCAGTACACCACCGAGGCGATACATTTAATTATGCATAGACGTAAGACTATGTAACAGTGCAATACTTTTTGCAAGAAGACGCTTCTTGTGCGACATTATATAATACTAGACGGCGAAGGGTCTGATGAGACTGTACGTATGCATAGGCACCAGAGTCGGCACTATATGTATATTCAAGAAGACCAAAATGTGTTTGATGTAGATCATGTATCTTTTTTCTGAGGCAAATAATTGTTTAAATCCTCTTAAAATCTCAATAGAGATAAATATGTTATATATTGTATCTATGAGAATAGTGATGTCTCAGCCTAAGAGTTTTGTTATTAAAAGATAAAATATTTGATGAAAGAATAAAAAAAAATCCCATTACCCAAACCGACAATATAAATTAAACAAATATATCCGATTTAAAACATGATTGATGGGTGGAATGTAGAAATGTTCATGGTGAGTAAATTCTCCGCTCACATAATGGTTTCCGAAATAAATATTTAAACAGAAGAAAGTTTCAATATACGAAAGAAAATGTATCGTATATAGATGCCAACATTGTTGCAAATGGATCAATTTCACCTTCTGTCATAATGTTTTAGACAGGCGCAGCTCCTGCAGACGCCTCAAATTTGTCTACATACGGGACAGGGTGTTAACCCTTTCCCTCATATAGACGCTTTCTGACGCCTCTGCAGCAGACGGCTTTTTGAAAACATAGTGACAAAAGAAGAAATTGCACAAAACGTGCAATGTCTCCTTTTGTCACAATGTTTTCCACTTTTTGTCATAGGTTATCCAATCAATTAACCCTTTCCCTCATATAGGCGCTTTCTGACGCCTCTGCAGCAGAAGGCTTTTTGAAAACATAGTGACAAAAGAAGAAATTGCACAAAACGTGCAATTTCTCCTTTTGCCACAATGTTTTCCACTTTTTGTCATAGGTTATCCATTCAAATATGAAGATTTTCTATTTTTTGACAAAATACGTTCAAAGTCGTCTGCTGAAAGGGTGTTAAGGGTATCAACGGATACATTTCCATAGAGTCCATATATTATGTGTTTTCAGGAGACTATATCGGCGTAAGCATCGGTGGTGTAGTGGTAGAGCGTTCGCATCGGGAGGTCGCGGTTCGATCCCGACCGGGTCATACCAAACACATTAACAATTGTTAGATGTGTCTTTTCCCTCCTTGGTGCTCGCGATTGTGGGGGTTTGCATGACGACGGACTCGCTGGCGAATTGAACTGAACACTTACACAGAAAATTCCGTTTAAAATTGTTGAAAGCGGTGTAAAGCATCATACCATCAAAACATTTCCGTTGAGTTTATCATTCAAAATATTTGCCTTTAATAGATTAAGGGCTTCGAATAATGATTAATAAACATTATAGGTTTGGTTTACTATATAGAGGATATTTGTTTGTTTTGAGTGGTTATGGAATATATCACTTCGAGACAAATTTATATTTATTTTATGCTAGTTGATGACGAAAGAATGGAACTATTTAGTGTTATCGTACCTGTTCACACGCGCACGAATCTGTGTGAATGTCATATTCAAACACAGTTTGTCCGCCATATTTGAAAAGTTGTAACGAGAATAAATATGGAACTCATCTGATGGACTTATTTGTTTACTAGAAAATGTCAGACAATGACAATAAGTCCGATTTGTTAAATTTACGGAATACGAAATTTTACATTAGTCAAGATTTGTAAAAAAAGTAGTTCCTGCATACCTATATCACTCATAGTGTGGGTGATATGGATTTTATTTCACTGATAGAACACAGTATTTCATCATTTAGCACAATATAAAAAAGATGTATGTTTCAAAACTAAACTGTTGAAAAGATATATGCTTGATATGTACCCATTCAATATGCAGACGCATTTTGAGATATCTGCTGCAGACGGGTTTTGATTTTAAAGTCGTCTGCTGAGGATCAGTCAAATGGCTAGTATCAAGATAATACATTCGGACAGACGAACACTGGGCAACATTTTCCTTGCGTCCACAGAATAAAGTAATTCATAAATGTTTGGCTTAGCTCGTGAAGTAGAGCCAGGGCTTTGCCATCGTGGTGCAAAGGCCTCGGGTTCGATTCTCATGAGAACAAAGTAGAAATTTGCGATCTTCTTAAACATTCGACGTGTATACTACTGACTAACCGTTTTCCAGATACAGCAAATCTGCAGCGGACAACTTTGCAAATATTAAGGCAAAACATGTGAAATATCTCTGTGTAAGAAATGTTGATAATTTAAAATGGTTGAAAATATTGTTTTCAAAAAGAATTCACCGCATAGTCGTCAGAAAGCGCCTTTAAACGGGAAAGGGTTAATGATACGAAATAAGGCATAATGATTGATCATTATACATTGTTCAAAATATAAATTTCAATCAATGTAAGATTCAATATTTAAACTAAACAAAACAAAAAAGAAACATCGAAGGGAAAGGCATGAAATAAAAAGCGAGACACTGACCGGTTGTACGATAACCATTTCCAACAGTCATGAAATCTGCAACAGACGATTTTGAAAACATCTAGACAATGAGGAAGATAATCTATAAATACAGGTACAACAATGTTAATGACTTGAATATATTGGAGAAAAAAGGAGGAATGTCCTAAATGCCACAATTTTTGCAAAAAGTTTTTATCTAAAGAAGCGTAAAATTGCGTCTGTATGTGGGAAATAATTCAAATACAGACACTTCAGGGCTAAAACCTGATAACGTGTGGAAACGGGCGCCAAGGAATAGATAACGGTCACTATCTATCATGATTGGGCTAGGTAATTATTCGAATTTACGCTGGTACAATGTACCCTAATATGTCAAAGAGGGAATGAGGTAGGAAGGCAATGATAGAGAGAGAACGAGAGAGAGAAAGAGAGAGAGAGAGAGAGAGAGAGAGAGAGAGAGAGAGAGAGAGAGAGAGAGAGAGAGAGAGAGAGAGAGAGAGAGAGAGAGAGAGAGAGAGAGGTGGGGGGAAGAGAGAGAGAGAGAGAGAGAGAGAGAGAGAGAGAGAGAGAGAGAGAGAGAGAGAGAGAGAGAGAGAGAGAGAGAGAGAGAGAGAGAGAGAGAGAGAGAGAGAGAGAGAGAGAGAAAGAGAGAGACAGACATACAGAGACAGAGTTTGTTTTACGATATTGTGTGATATAAACCTTTTAACCCGTGTGGTACAAAAGGGCGCCAAAACAACAGATTAGAAAAAGATAAAATTCACCATACATCAAGATATCAAGATATCGCTTAAATAACTGGACAGTTCGATGGTGCTGGAATCTGACGGTATAAATATCCAGACAAATCCCAGAAAAAAACGATATAGAGGGTATGAATTTTTTGTAATTAACTTAGTAAACCTTTAAAATGTAAAGTTTTCTTACTGATTAGTCGTAAGAAACGTCTCTTTAACCTTGAGGGGATATCTCTATAACTTTGACAGTGATATATCTCCCTAATAAAGAGGGTCATATCTCTAATATATAGAGCTATAGGGAGACATATTTCTTACTTAAAGCTATTTCTCTCTGATGTAGATATATATCTTAAGTTAACGTGATACGTCTCACTACTCTGATGTGATTTATTATTAAATGACGACGAAACAAATATTACCAATTGCATTTATATTGGATGCGAACGGCGTTCTACGAAAACAAACCACAAGGCATTGCTAATTAATAAATTACATTTGAACTTAAACTCGGTGTATCATTGAGACAGTTGGCGTGCTGTGTTCATCTCGTATCTATGATGGGTTTATAATAACGAGTTTCTTCGCTCTGAAAGTTCCCTGTCAATCCCACTCAACTCAGACAAAATTACTTCGCTGACAACACCACATAAAAGGTCTTCTCGAATTGTGTGACCCTATACATTTAAATATTCATGAGCAGGTGCTCGTTTTTCTGTCCAATAAAACCGCTCGATACAACCAACGCTTAGCTCTGCTGTCAAAATGGTTACTTTACAACCAGACCACACCGACATCCCCGCTTCTCTTTCTTGTTTATTTATTTATTTATTTATTCATCCTCCTCGTGGGAGATTTGTTAACATCAAAAGAAAATATAATATATACATACACAATATGATAGAAGAAAAGAAAATATAGTTACAACCAGCGTCTAATGCTTATAGCGGCATGATGAGTCTGATATTAAATATATAAATATACTGGTAATGATGTGATGATATTGTAGCGGAGCTTTATATATCAACAATAACTTGTTGCAAATCATATTCAGATACTGTGGTTCTAACAAATGTAAAACCTCATAGTTCTGCTCGATGGAAATATTCTCCTGCCTTGCGCCTAGTAATGCACAAGCAAACTCTACTTTTCCTAGCCTAGTTAAGTGCATCGCACTTTCTCTTCCAAATGTTCGAGACATATCGTTAATTAACGTCTCTCTTGCTTGTTTAAAATTTAGACATTCTGATAAAATATGCACATATTTGTTTACATAAACATTTGTATGGTTTATCTAACATAACGATTTCGCAGGCGATATTTTGATTGGCTGACGCAAAGGTCAATCTTAAACGACCTGTTATAGACATTCATCAGTTTTATACGAGCGTCTACTACTGCAGTGAAGTTAAGGTCTGGTATCAATACTATTTGAGTTCCCGGTATTTTATAGCTTTGCAATAAACCTCAAAATGAGTTCAAAAGTTCTATTTTGTAAGGCTGTTTCTTGTCATGATCTACAAATGATGCCATTC
This sequence comes from Serripes groenlandicus, assembly GCA_031761405.1. Classification (NCBI taxonomy): domain Eukaryota; kingdom Metazoa; phylum Mollusca; class Bivalvia; order Cardiida; family Cardiidae; genus Serripes; species Serripes groenlandicus. The sequence continues at coordinate 18,542,638 of JASEVX010000004.1, forward strand.
CGATATACTTCGTCTGCTATCACTGACCTTAACGTTTGCAGCAGGCGAGAATTTGAAATAGTTCAAAAGTGTATCGTTTGCTGTGAGGTGATAATGCAAAAAATGAATATGCACATCGAAACATGCTGTTGGGCGGTTACCCTCAATTTCACAATCTTGAACAGTGACACGCACGTTTTGTAAATCTAATGGTTCCTGCAGAAATTACAGAAATGTTTATTACATTAATATTACTTTATTTGAGCCGCGTCTGGTGATTATGGGTCTTACTGCTTTAATCTAGCCTATCCATAGAAAGGCTACACATTGGCATATCTGACCGAACAATGTATGTTCAGATCAGTCTGTACATCTGCTCCGTCATATCAAAATATACACTCATAAATTAACATTAGCTTTTAACAAGCTTGTGACATTTATATGTTAACAGTGTAGCCCCTGACCAGACTGTGTGAATGCTCAGGCTGATCTGAATCTACATTTTTCACCAAAGCCATTGTATACATTGTATACATTTTCCCATGTGTGGGTCCATTTGACAATAACATAAACGTAAACTGGTAGGGCTATATTCCTGTAGATTTGTGTCAGAATATGTATAATATTATTATAGTGGTTGTATTGGATGTCGTAAAGGAGGTAATGCCTTTGAGAGCGTTTTTCATTTGTATGGAGTTATGTCGTAAAGCAGGCAATGACATTGAGAGTGATTTTAGTTTGTATAATGTGATGTCGTAAATGAGGTAATGCCTCTGATAATGCTTGTCTTTTTTATGGAGTAATGTCGTAAAGGAATCAATGAACTAGAGAGTGATTGTATTGTGTATGGAGTGATGTCGTAAAGGAGGCAATGGCATTGAGAGTACTTGTATTTTGTATGTAGAAATGTAGTAAAGGAGGCAATGACATTGAGAGTGCTTGTATTTTGTATGTTGAAATGTAGTGTAGTTAAGGAGGCAATGCCTTTTAGAACGCTTGTCTTTTTATGGAGTGATGTCGTAAAGGAGGCTATGCCTTTGAGAGCGCTTGTCTTTTTATGGAGTGATGTCGTAAAGGAGGCTATGCCTTTGAGAGTACTTGTAATGTGCATACAGTTATGTCGTAAAGGAGGCAATGACCCTGATATTGCCTTCTTGGCATCCATGATGTGACGTCCTGACCACTCACAGCAACTACACCAACATTATCATCATCAACAACATCAAAAACGAAAACGAGTGTGTAAGAACATAGTCGTTGACCTCGAAATATATACGTGATGCTATTCCGATAACCTTTATCCGTTATCAGCGACCTTGAAATTTGTAGCAGACAAGAATGTTAGTAGTTTCAAAAGATTATCGGTTTCTTTGAGAATGTTCATGATATCCGCAAGCAAAAAATGTTGCAATTCTTCAATTTTCATTTTTCATTTTTTAAAACATTAAGATAAAAAAAGAAGTTGCTTAAAATGAGGTGAGGCTTATCTGTGCACATCCATTTTGTTTCTTTCCGTTTCACATAACTTTATCCAAATCTAAAAACTAAATGGGATGATAAACAATATTTTAGGAATATTTCAAAAATACTAATTAACGAATAAGTAATGCTGAGTTGATCAAGGAAAACCTATATTTAGCATGAGCGATGAACTAAGATCCAAATCACCCTGCGCATCTTCAATGTTGTCAAGTTGGTTACAGTTTCTTGTTTTAAACTTCTGACATTGAACATTTGGATCATGAAGCATGATTGCACAGGAAGATCTTTATCTACATCTTGAAACAAATATGTATCAGAAGGTAGGTGGAGTGATAGTACAACATAAGAACCATCGTTGACATTCTTATACACATATGTTGTTTTATTGATAAGTAATGATGTGCATTGCCGATGAAATGCATTTCATATATGTTAGATAGAATTAAATAGTCTATAATGCCGATAGCTTATTATGTTTAACTTAAAACTTGTTTTTGGCCTGGGGCTGAAGCCCCTGGCCATAGTAGTAATACCATTTGTTTCGGAGTTGGCAGCCTGCCAATTGCTGTTAGCACCAAACAACGCATGAGAAACTGCGCGAGAAAAATAGCTCATCGTGGATTTAACAAAACTGCATTTTAAAAGGTTAGGATCTCCCCCGTAAATATCATTTTAATGTTGTTGGAACATCAGTGAAAAACTTAAGGCGTGAGTACTCCAATATTAGTTTAAGAAATGCTTTAGAAATTAATGCGCCGAGAGGTCAAATATGGACGCTTGTTAACATTATTAACATTCGCGAAGAGGAACGGAAAAAAAAGAAAGAAGTCACGTGAAAAATACAGTGGCGGCTTAACCGGTGGCCGTAGGGCCCGTGTGTCGAAAAATTAATGGTAAACAAAGAAAAAGCGTGGGAAATGTAGTGGCGGATTAAGGGGGATCCAAAGGGCCCGTGCCCGTCTCCCCTCATCCCACGAAAGAAGTCACGTGAAATATACAGTGGCGGATAAATCGGGGGGCCGTAGGGCCCGTGCGTCGAAAAGTCCAACCTTCCAGCATCCCACAGGCCGTCAGCACTGCAGTGCTTTTATTATATGCTTCTGCTGTCGTCAGAGGTCCAGATAAGGAGGGTTATTCAGCTCTTTTCCCCACAATTTCTCTCTTATTATTAAAGCAAACCCTACGTTGTGGTTACTCAACAGAATCGTCTCATTGAGACGATTTATTTGAGTACCCACAACATAGGTTGATTGATTGATCCGGTTTAACGCCGTTTTTAACAATTTCTCAGTCATATCACGGCGGCCAGTTCACCTACTTATGTGTTTCCTGGTTTTCTCACACCAGTATTCCACACAACAATCTTCCCAAGCAACTGGCTGCTTTTCCACATAGACTTAACTTAGCCCATTGGTGGAAGACGAATGACGCTTGACGCATGTCGCAGTGACTTTTGTCAAACGTCGGAAAGAAAGTTGGCCCGAGCCGGGATTCGAACTCACAACCCCTGGATCGACAGCCTCACCTGAATCTGTATTGTTTGCAAAAAGCTCAATATTGCCTTTGGCGCTGAAAGAGTTAATAACGTCGTGAAGACCTTTCGAAAGCAACAGTCTCGGAGCTTCGTGTGTAACGTGGTCTTGTATTTAACAGATGCATGAATACGCCCTCTAAGACAGTCATATGATTACTCAGCTGAAGTAAAATACAAAAAGGCGGGGCGTGTCACTTTATAGGAGCCTATTATTTAATGTACAAGTTGGCTTTTGTTTAACAGTGTAGACCCAGCAGAATAGCCTTTGTAATCGCACAGCCTGATCGAAATCTACACATATTACTTATATAGGAGCGTGTTTCGAGCGTCTGTCAACGAGTGTAGATTCTGGTAAGACTGTGCTGATGGAGAGGTGAGTCTGAATGTTCGCTGTTCAGAAATGCAAACGTGTACCCTTACACATGGATTGGCTTATATCACGTTATGTTTTCTTCGTTACAAAAAACGCGTGTATTTCATGTTGTCTCCACCCAATCTTGATGTAAACTGATCACGTTAATGTTGTAACATGTACTATAAGATGTGAATATGATATCACATGATGTAATGTATCCCTTCTCATAAGATTTTCTTGATAATTTGTGATTCTGGTTATTTTATTTATTTATTGGGGTTTTACGCCGCTTTCAACATTATTTCAGTTATATCATGGCGACAGTTCACTTATTCATGATCCATGGGTAAACAAACCAGTACTAGGCTAATAATGTGCCTTGCCCAAGGGCACTCCACCATGACCGTAGTGCCGCGACTGGGGATCGAACCCAGGACACCCTCTTATTATCTTAAGCTATGGGTTTCATAATTATAAATGGTTATGAAATGATTGAGTGACTAGTTGGTTCTTAAGACCGTTTTCAACAATTGTTTGGTCATATCATGACGGCCAGGTCTTCTACCCATGTGGTTCCGGGTTCTTTCGCAACAGTGGAAGAAGAAGAAGAAGAAGAAGAAGAAGAGAAGAAGAAGAAGAAGAAGAAGAAGAAGAAGAAGAAGAAGAAGAAGAAGAAGAAGAAGAAGAAGAAGAAGAAGAAGAGAAGAAGAGAGAAGAAGAAGAAGAAGAAGAAGAGAAGAAGAAGAAGAAGAAGAGAAGAAGAAGAAGAAGAAAAAGAAGAAGAAGAAGAAGAAGAAGAAGAAGAAGAAGAAGAAGAAGAAGAAGAAGAAGAAGAAGAAGAAGAAGAAGAAGAAGACGAAGAAGAAGAAGAAGAAGAAGAAGAAGAAGAAGAAGAAAAGAGAAGAGGAAGAGGGAAGAGGGAAGAGAAGAGAAGACGAAGACGAAGACGCACGAACACGAAGACGAAGACGAAGACGAAGACGCACGAAGACGAACACGAAGATGAAGGAGGAGGAAAAAGAAGACTGAATTATATATTTAAATATTTTTATCCCTCAATTTGCCTGTTGCATTCAGTAATGTTCTGGTTCAAAACAACATGACTTAAATAAAATAGAAATGCACGTTATATTTTGCAATATTTCTGAGAACAACATTTTAGCCCAAAACCTAAAGTGACTGACATCGACTCTATTACATTAGGCAGTGTTTCTCAAAATAATAGTTTTAATATAAAAGAAATACATAAGAATTAATCTACACTGCTCCCCGTTTGTTTCATCCACTTAAGACAATATTTCCTCTGCATTTATAAGTACCAGATTAAGCTGTTTTAAAATTCTACCCATTTAATAGATAAGATAACATAATGACAGGAATTATCTCATGCCACGTTAAAGTAGGATGCAAATTACTCTGTATATCCTCGCTATGATTGCGCCATGACAAAGTAAAACAAGACAGTAGAACATTAGCGACCAGCTAAGATTCATGTTATAATTTCTAAAAGAAAGATAGATAGATATATTTTATTTACGTATACATACATATACATGCATCTTGTAATACAAACAAATAAAGACATAATTTCATGGTCATTTATGGCACTATTCCACATAGACCACGAATTCCACGAATGAATACATTCTAGGATTCGTAGTTGAATCGTTATCAGTTCGTGAAGTTCTTATAACTGATTCGTATATATTCGTAGTCAGTTCTTGCACTTCTCGATGAATCGGGAATTCGTGGCAAAAGTTTTGAGCTGTTCAAAGTTTTGACCACGAACTCCCGATTCCAAAAAACCGTGCTGGATGTTGTAGTAATAAAATAAAAAACAATAACATGATTAGCAGTTGTTGCAGACTTATTAGTAGAAGGATTCTTCCGTGGCCGAGGGGCTAGCGCCCATGGTCAATGCATATTTCCTAGCCTAGTACTGGTTTGTTTACAATGGGATCATAATACGTGAAATGTCGCCGTGATAAAAATAAAATAATGTTGAAAACGGCGTAAAACAAAACAGAAATATGTTATATGGAATCGTTAATTAGTCATAAATAATTTATTGCATATCGAGAAAATTGATCGAACTCTTCAAAGAGGGAGCATGCTAAACCAATGGAAGCAATGATGTTTGGAATCGTTTAATAGACATAACTGATTTATTGCATATCGAGAAAATTGATCGCACTCTTCAAAGAAGAAGCGTGCTCAACCACACCCTTTATTATTCGGTTCAACATTGCAAGCGATGGTAACCTTGATTGACTGAATGGTTGGGGTTCAGTGCCGTTTTCAACAATTTTCAGCCATATCACGACGGCCAGTTCATCTGGTCATGCGTTTCCTGGCTTTCCCACACAATTACTCCACACAACAGACTTTCTGAGCAACTGGCTTCTTTTCCACATAGACTATTAGACCGTGAGTGGAAGAACGCTTGACTCGTGTCATAGTGACTTTTGTCAAACGTCGGAAAGAATGTTGGCCAAGCTAGGATTTGAATTCACAACCCCTGGACGATGGTAAGCAATGCTGTATGGACTCGTTTATAAGACATAACTGGTCTGTTATATATCGAGTTTATCTTACAGTCTACATGCATACAATAGCTGCGTCTGGCATCGTTGGTTCTTATTGCATCTGCGCACAGGAAAGACCCGGGACTCTGTGCAAATGCAGTGTCCCGCAAGTCTTTATCGTTCGTCCGTTCGCCTATATGGTATAGCTTCTATGCCTCTTCTGACCGATGTCTTGAAGTGGAGCATCACACGATAGACTTTTTAAAATATTTAGTCAAAGTGTTGGACAAAATTATCCTCTCCGCCCGCGGACTTTGTTTCTTAACCCTTTCCCTGATACGACAATTTTGCAGCAGACGACTTTGAACATGTTTTGTCAAAAAATGGAAAATCTCTATAATTGAATGGATAACCTATGACTGAAAGTGGAAAACATAGTGGCAAAAGGAGAAATTGCTCGTTTTGAGCAATTTCTTCTTTTGTCACTATGTTTTCAAAAAGCCGTCTGCTGCAGAGGCGTCAGAAAGCGTCTATATGAGGGAAAGGATTAACAAATTCAAACATGATTAATTAGCACGCTCGCACTGGCGCTGCCAATTAGCTTATCGGTATAGCCTTGTTGATTAAGATAACAATTTTAGTGCCAATTACAGTTAAAATATGAGCTCCTTATGATATAAAATGATGAAAGGAAATTTTTTACCCCGGCTATTTTATCTCTGTTGATGGTTATCGTCAATGATTTATAGTCGGTTCTTCACTTAGAACTTAGAAATTACAGTTTGTAAAACAAAGAGGGAACCGACGGGTTATTGATAGAGTCTTGACTTTATTGACGTTCTTCAAGACGAAATTAGCATCGGAATCTTTATTGTACCATATATATATATATACATGCTTGTGATATGTGTCAGATATTGATGTTTTACATACTATACGTATGACAGTCTCTTGTATTTCATTCCATGAAAGGCCATGTGCTTTTTATTTGTAATATTATTTTAACAATACATGCAAATATATATGATTGTACATTGTACATGAAATTTATGAAATAAAATATGAAATCCTCGTTTACCCTCGCGCTCGACATTAATGCCATTTGGCGAGCAATTGATAGAGTACTTGAGATCATTTGTTTAAAACGTTGGCACCAGTAGAACCATATTGCAACGCCTTAATAAAATTTCGAAACATTTTAAGGGAAGAAAATGCTTGCATATTCTAATGCTATTCACAAAACGGATAATATTACCATTTGAGGACAGCATTTTGAAACATTTTAATGGGAGAAAATGCATGCATATTCATATGCTATTCACAAAACGGATTATTTAACCACTTGTAGATTCACTTTGACGCCTCTGCAGCAGAAGGCTTTTTTGAAAACATTGTGACAGAAGGAGAAATTGCTTAAAACAAGTAATTCCTACTTTTGCCACTAGGTTTTCGACTCTTCTCAATAAATACATTTTAATTCATAGAGATTGACCATATCGAGGGCTTGGCGTGAAATGGTTGTAACTTAAAACCTATTTTGAAAACCCTGGTTTAGGGGCAATTGTGACCCCTTTGTAAACAATGCAAATTTAGGTGCCATTGCTCAGAACGAGCAATGGCACCTAAATTTACATTGTTTACCAAGAAAAATGATTTAACACTTATTAAAGACTTTATGGTGAGGTGATTAACCTTGGTAAAAAAATACCAAATTTAGTTACAACCGTTTCACGCCAAGCCCTCGATATGTGTGCCAATATGTTCACTAAGTCCTCTGATGCAGATTCGTTGTATGTACGAAAGGGTTAAAAGAAGTTACAAATATTAAAAACACAGAACAGACAAGTACTCTAGACAGGATATAGGCGAATCGTCGCCGGATTGCACCGGTTGATTACCAACCCGGAAGTTCCGGTTGTTGATGCTAAATCAGCGGATATTGCAATTAGGATCTTTAAAAATGGAAAAATAGCAAAACATCAAGATTTCCACCGAGACGATTTATTGAAGGCTATGAAATAATGATTTAATTATTTTACAAACTGTTAATGAGATGCTCTCTAGTGCCTGAAACTCGCCTGCTTAATCAACGGTTCTTAAAGAGAAAAAATCCGAGATGTGTTGTTTTTACAGACCAAAACCTTTTCCCACATACAGCAACTCTGCAGCAGGTGACTTGAAAACATGCTAAACCAAAATGGGGAAAGTCTAAATGAATATGATTATAAAATAAAGTTGGAAACATGGTGACAAATATTTGTTTTATATAGAGAAATTACTCATCATGAGCTATTTTCACATTTTGCAAAAATCATTTTAAAAGTCGTCTGCTGCAGAAGCATTAAAATGTGTCAGCATGGTGGAAATGGATTACGCAGTTAACAGTATTGACACACATGATATAAGACTAGTGTTTATTAACCCCTTTCCTACATACAACAAATCTGCAACCGACGATTTTGAAAACATTGTGACACAGATCTGAAAAACCTCCATAAAAGATAGCTTAATTGTAAAAAAAAGTTGAAAACATTGTGGCCAAAGTGGAAATTGCTCATCATGAGCAATTTCAACTTTGGCCACAATGTTTTCAAAAGTCGTCTGCTGCTATTGCGTCAAAATGCGTCTGCATGTGGGAAAGGGTCAAGACAAGCCTGCGCATCCGAATCTGTCAAATAACTCAGTCATTTAGAGAAGTGTACAAGATGAGTAACTGACACACAGATTGCATTTTGATACAAAATGATTATATCCTCATGCAGACCTTCGTTTCATTCTCATGTACGTAGTGTTACGTATGAAAAGTGCAGGCATTATCGTATTTCAAGAGAAGATAGATAGTGTATTTATTGTGAGGTTTGTATTGAAGAAGATTTACATTTTGTTTTGTCCTCTATATGTAGATATTCGTACAAAACACATAGACGAGAGGTTTACAAATAATGACTGCTTAATCAAATGTATTCAACTTATGTCATGTTGGAATAAAACCGTTATAAAACATTTTTGGTTTTTTTTATACCATTCTTTTAACTCTTTCAGCGCCAAATGCAATATTGAGCTTTTTGCAAACAATACAGATTCAGGTGAGTCAGCTCGTAACGAGCTGTCTCATCTGAAATCGGCATTGTTTGGCTGTGAGTTATAAAGATATTCCAAAAATCCTATAACATGAACATAGAGTCGTCCGAGTTTGAACATGGAAGAGTCTACTTTAAACAATTCGGCGATGAAAGAGTTAAGAAACGTATCACAGGGCTGCGATTAAGGAATTTGGCATTTTGACGTTATTGAAAATATGCAATACACGAAATCACACATGTTGTAATGGTTGTATATTGTGATTGTATATATATACTGTGAAATAGGCCGGTGGCCTTATCATACAATAAACTATTGAATTGAATCCAACAATTTGATAGATATTTCGTTACACTTTTCACAGATACACTATGGTTTGTGATCCCTGAGAATGGCTCAAATAATCCTTAATTCTTTCTATAACCCTTTCCAACATGCATATACGCTTGTTGACGCATCTGCAGCATCTAGACGTATCTTTTGAACAACAACTTTGAATTATGGAGGTTTTCAGTATTTTTGGCAAGATATTTTCAATGGCGTCTGCTCTAGATGTGTTGTATGTGGGAAAGAATTAAGAAATGGATAAAAAAAAACACACATAAAATGACGTTAACCCTTTCCCTCATATAGACGCTTTCTGACGCCTCTGCAGCAGACGGCTTTTTGAAAACATAGTGACAAAAGAAGAAATTGCACAAAAAGTGCAATTTCTTCTTTTGCCACAATGTTTTCCACTTTTAGTCATAGGTTATCCATTCAATTATAGAGATTTTCTATTTTTTGACAAAATATGTTCGAAGTCGTCTGCTGCAGAATTGTTGTATGAGGGAAAGGGTTAATGCCAAAGCAGTGTAGCATTAGTGATCAGTACCGTAACATGTTACATCTCAAAGACTGCAAAATAGCACGCAATGCTACCAAGGTTACCAAGTGAACATGCGCAGGAGAGAAGTCTTGAGCTATGTCATGTCACCAGTGCTAGTGTCGAGACACGATAACGGTGCTGATATCAAACAAGCCTAAAAGTAAATGTGCACCAATTGATCACGGTCTACAATCTCTAAACACATCAATTCCATTATCTAGACCTACACACGAGTATATTGATAATCACTATTGAAATTATCCTGACCTTTAAGAAAATGTATGTATGATTATTAGTTCAATGTACATCTTGTGATTTGTTTGATATTTTTGGTAAGATTCACGACACGCAGTTTCAAGCCCTTTCCCATATTTGCAGCAGAAGACTTTGAAAACATCTGCACACAAATTGAAATACACATCTTTTTATTGAATGAAGTTGAAAGCATTGTAGCAAAAAGAGAAATTGCTTATTTCTCGTTTTGTACAAATTGTTTCAAAAATCGTCTGCTGAAAATTCGTCTAAATACGTCTTCAGATATGAAAGGTATTACTTGCTGCCCGCCGTGGTGCTCAGGGTTGCGCGTAAGCATTACGACTGACTGGCTGATGTCAGGATAAATGGACCTGTAGTACTGGTAACTTACCCAAGAACCGACGTGATATAACTGAACAATTGTTGAAAGCGGCGTAAAACTTCAAACAATCAATCAGGGTCAACTTTCAAGATCGTCATAACGATACAAATGTTTGCACAATAGCTACGTTGTCGATGCGCCAAATAACGTAAAACATTCATTCATTCCGTGAGCAAAGGTCGGGAATCAGGTCACTAATGTTGAGCTATAAAGACCTTTAACCCTTTCCCACCTGTAGACGCATTTCAATGCATCTGCAGCAGACGACTTTTGAAAACAATGTGGCAAATGGAGAAATTGCTCATAATGAGCATTTTCTCCATTCGCCACAATGTTTTCAACTCTATTCAATAACGATATCATCATTTTAGGAGGTATGTGAAGTTGGCACGAAGTTCGGTATTCGGTAATCGATATTCAATACCGATATGAATGTAGAGCTAAAACGAATATAGAGCCAGCACCAGATTCGTGAATTCTGTTACGCATTGAAATATACGTTACCGTCATTGTTTAGTATGACGAATACCGATTTGAATATCGATTTGAATATGGAGCCAGATCGATATTCGAGAAAATGGTGCTATCTTTTTGCTGACTATCTGGTAGAGCGAATACCGATTTCAATATCGATTTGAATATAGAGCCAGGTCGATATTCGTGAAAATGGTGATATGGTCTTCCTGATCATGTAGAAGGGCGAACCCCGATTTGAATATCGATTTGAATTTAGTGCCAGGTCGATATTCGGTAAAATGGTGCTATGGTCTTTCTGACCATGCAGTAGAGCGAATACCGATTTGAATACCGATTTGAATATGGAGCCAGATCGATATTCGAGAAAATGATAATATCTTTTTGATGAATATGTAGTAGAGCGAATACCGATTTGAATATCGATTTGAATATAGAGCCAGATCGATATTCGTGAAAATAGTGCTATCGTCTTCATAATCATGTAGAAGGACGAACCCCGATTTGAATAAAGATTTGAATTAATTGCCAGGTCGATATTCGGTAAAATGGTGCTATGGTCTTTCTGACCATGCAGGAGAGCGAATACCGATTTGATTACCGATTTGAATATGGAGCCAGATCGATATTCGAGAAAATGGTTCTATCTTATTTCTGAACATGTAGTAGAGCGAATACCGATTTCAATATCGATTTGAATATAGAGCCAGATCGATATTCGTGAAAATGGTGATATCGCCTTCCTGATCATGTAAAAGGGCGAACCCCGATTTGAATATCGATTTGAATTTAGTGCCAGGTCTATATTCGGTAAAATGGTGCTATTGTCGTTCTGACCATGTAGTAGAGCGAATACCGATTTCAATATCGATTTGAATATGGAGCCAGATCGATATTCGAAAAAATGGTTCTATCTTTTTTCTGAACATGTAGTAGAGCGAATATCGATTTCAATATCGATTTGAATATAGAGCCAGGTCGATATTCGTGAAATGGTGATATCGCCTTCCTGATCATGTAGAAGGGCGAACCCCGATTTGAATTTAGTGCTAGGTCGATATTCGGTAAAATGGTGCTATTGTCTTTCTGACCATGTAGTAGAGCGAATACCGATTTCAATATCGATTTGAATATGGAGCCAGATCGATATTCGAGAAAATGGTGCTATTTTTGTTCTGACCATGTTGTAGAGCGAATACCGATTTGAATATCGATTTGAATATAGAGCCAGGTCGATATTTGTGAAATGGTGATATCGCCTTCCTGATCATGTAGAAGGGCGAACCCCGATTTGAATTTAGTGCTAGGTCGATATTCGGTAAAATGGTGCTATTGTCTTTCTGACCATGTAGTAGAGCGAATACCGATTTCAATATCGATTTCAATATGGAGCCAGATCGATATTCGAGAAAATGGTGCTATCTTTTCTCTGAACATGTAGTAGAGCGAATACCGATTTGAATATCAATTTGAATATAGAGACAGATCGATATTCGTGAAAATGGTGCTATCACCTTCCTGATCATGTAGAAGGGCGAACCCCGATTTGAATATCGATTTGAATTTAGTGCCAGGTCGATATTCGATAAAATGGTGCTATTGTCTTTCTGACCATGTGGTAGAGCGAATACCGATTTGAATATAGAGCCAGGTCGATATTCGTGAAAATGGTGATATCGCCTTCCTGATCATGTAGAAGGGCGAACCCCGATTTGAATTTAGAGCCAGGTCGGTATTCGGTAAAATGGTGCTATGGTCTTTCTGACCATCTAGTAGAGCGAATACCGATTTCAATATCGATTTGAATATGAAGCCAGATCGATATTCGAAAAAATGATTCTATCTTTTTTCTAAACATGTGGTAGAGCGAATATCGATTTCAATATAGAGCCAGGTCGATATTCGTTGAAATGGTCCTATCGTCTTCCTGATCATGTAGAAGGGCGAACCCCGATTTGAATATCGATTTGAATTTAGTGCCAGGTCGATATTCGGTAAAATGGTGCTAATGTCTTTCTGAGAATGTAGTAGAGCGAATACCGATTTCAATATCGATTTGAATGTGGAGCCAGGTCGATATTCGAGAAAATGGTGCTATCTTTTATCTGAACATGAAGTAAAGCGAATACCGATTTGAATATCGATTTGAATATAGAGCCAGATCGATATTCGTGTAAATGGTGCTATCGTCCTCCTGATCATGTGGTAGAGCGAATACCGATTTCAATATAGATTTGAATATGGAGCCAGATCGATATTCGAGAAAATGGTGCTACCTTTTTTCTGAACATGTAGTAGAGCAAATATCGATTTCAATATCGATTTGAATATAGAGCTAGGTCGATATTCGTGAAAATGGTCCTATCGTCTTCTTGATCATGTAGGAGGGTGAACCCCGATTTGAATATCGATTTGAATTCAGCGCCAGGTCGATATTCGGTAAAATGGTGCTATGTTCTTTCTGACCATTTAGTAGAGCGAATACCGATTTCAATATCGATTTGAATATGGAGCCAGATCGATATTCGAAAAAATGGTTCTATCTTTTTTCTGAACATGTAGTAGAGCGAATATCGATTTCAATATCGATTTCAATATAGACCCAGGTCGATATTCGTGAAAATGGTCCTATCGTCTTCCTGATCATGTAGAAGGGCGAACCCCGATTTGAATTTAGAGCCAGGTCGATATTCGGTAAAATGGTGCTATTGTCTTTCTGACCATCTAGTAGAGCGAATACATATTTCAATATCGATTTGAATATGGAGCCAGATCGATATTCGAGAAAATGGTACTATCTTTTTTCTGAACATGTAGTACAGCGAATACCGATTTGAATATCGATTTGAATATAGACCCAGATCGATATTCGTAAAAATGCTGCTATCGTCTTCCTGAACATGTAGAAGGGCGAACCCCGATTTGAATATCGATTTGAATTTAGTGCTAGATCGATATTCGGTAAAATGGTGCTATGGTCTTTCTGACCATGTAGTAGAGCGAATACCGATTTGAATATCGATTTGAATATGGAGCCAGATCGATATTCGAGAAAATTGTGCTAGTTTCTTTCTGAACATGTAGTAGAGCGAATAACGATTTGAATATAGAGCCAGATCGATATTCGAGAAAATGGTTCTATCTTATTTCTGAACATGTAGTAGAGCGAATACCGATTTGAATATCGATTTGAATGTGGAGCCAGATCGATATTCGAGAAAATGGTGCAATCCCTTTTCTGACCATGTAGTAGAGCGAATACCGATTTGAATATCGATTTGAATTCAGTGCCAGGTCGATATTCGGTAAAATGATGACATTGTCATTCTGACCATGTAGTAGAGCGTATACCGATTTCAATATCGATTTGAATATGGAGCCAGATCGATATTCGAGAAAATGGTGCTATCTTTTTTCTGACCATGTTGTAGAGCGAATACCGATTTGAATATCGATTTGAATATAGAGCCGGATCGATATTCGTGAAATGGTGATATCGCCTTCCTGATCATGTAGAAGGGCGAACCCCGATTTGAATATCGATTTGATTTTAGTGCCAGGTCGATATTCGGTAAAATGGTGCTATGGTCTTTCTGACCATGTAGTAGAGCGAATACCGATTTGAATATCGATTTGAATGTGGAGCCAGATCGATATTCGAGAAAATGGTGCAATCCCTTTTCTGACCATGTAGTAGAGCGAATACCGATTTGAATATCGATTTGAATTTAGTGCCAGATCGATATTCGGTAAAATGGTGATATTGTCTTTCTGACCATGTAGTAGAGCGTATACCGATTTCAATATCGATTTGAATATGGAGCCATATCGATATTCGAGAAAATGGTGCTATCTTTTTTCTGACCATGTTGTAGAGCGAATACCGATTTGAATATCGTTCTAAATTTCGGGCCAGGTCGATATTCGGGAAAATGGGCTAATCGTCTTTCTGATCATGTAGAAGGACAAACGACACGGCTTTGCTATATACAAAACATCGAGTTGCGATAGTTGAGTCGGTTACAACGAAGGCTATCAGTCCATTCGACATAAGGGGTCGTGAATACTGCTGTGTGGAGTACTGTTGCGAGAAAGACTGGAAACAACACGTTAGGTGGGTGATCTGACCGCCGTGATATGACTGAAATACCATTGAAACTGTAACCTTTGTAAACCTTTTAGGTTAAGAAGAACCACTTCTCATTTTCCATTAGTCTATCTTACTATTTAGTTAACCTAACATTTTCATTTCTTGATACTGATTTTATTTTTGATAATGTTCGCAGTTGAAATAATGCTAGGACAATGAAATAATTTGTATGGGAATGACAAATAATATAACATCTGTAATTTATCAAATAATTTCTTTTCATAGTATTTAACATAACCCAACAACTTCGACATACACTAACAGTGTTGCTTACATTTCTTCACATGTGCACGGAAAATGAGAAAAAGAAAATAGAGGGCGGTGAATGGCTTTGAATTGACTCTAGTGTATAGTTCTATATAGCCAAAAAGTCCCTGCCATTAGTACCCATGCTTGTCAATCAACCCAAATAATTTGAACCACCTATGTAAAGGGTAATTTGTATGTGTCTGGTCTACTTTCAAATAAAGCTAGCATTTTCAAAACAGTAGAAGTTTAATAGATGCACAACTCATGTTCAACACCTATGACAAATGTTAATTCACGGAACATCAGTGTGAAATTATAATGAAAAGAAATCGGGCATTTCTTTCAGCGGTGAATATTTGTTCAAGATATACAATGTAAAATTAAAACCAGTCTAAATTTCACGCAAAACTACCTTAATATATGAGACGTGTTATGTAACTAATCAAAACAAATTAAACACAACGAGATATATGCAAGGCCTATTTAAGTGAAATAACTTTGAAAACAGGAAAATAGTTTCAGATGAGAACAGTTTAAAACTTTTAACAAATGTAATACAGGAGAATCGAGCCCCGCAAACTATGGGTGTTGTTGTTTAAACACAATTAAAATAAGTTGAAAAAAACTGCATAGAGGGTCTTACAATAAACACTATTGCAAAACTATTTTGAATTCGACCAAATAAACTTTCAAATGTTTAACATATGACAAATAGAGAAAACAAGTAACACAACCTAAATTCCGTGTTTTTCAACCAATCAAAATGATTCGAACATCTTTTGTATAATCATGGTCATTCTATGTTGAAATTTGACAATACAGTGCATGGCATGGAAACCAGTTTTGGGTTTCAAATGGCAAGTTTTGTAGTTCCCCACGTAGTCCATTATACCAAACATGCCCGTACCGTGAAGTTAAAATAAGAGCACAAAAATGTTGGTTCTTCAACATTGTCACTCCAGCTAAAACATAGCGAGAACTTCCTATGGCAATTTCCGGCAGTGAAATTATGCGTTCCAGTGTGATCCTATTATACAGACAGTGTTCGTAAACTCTGACGACGAAAATTGGATATGATTGAGTTATAACTTTTCTGCGTACTCTTCTACCTGAACACGTCTTTAGTGTGCTGAAAAGATAGAAAAGAAATTATGGATTGAGTGGAATTTATAGTACTAATACTCTTAAGTCGAAACTAGGATGACTTCCAGTTTTCGCGTTTGTTTTACTCGAAAAGTCGATGGCAGGAACAGGATTCCGTTGATACAAAGCATTAATTAATTATATATCAATTTAAACGTTGATTATTAGTGCAAGCGTGTCTTGTATCGTGCTGTAGTTGTCTCCGGGATGGCGCAAGTCAAACATTACCAAAATAATTCTACAAATGGTCAAGTAGATGTTTGCATAGATCTTCCTAAATATTCCATACACGCTTATCATTTGTTTTACTTATTTTAGAAATGTCTTTTATGTTACGTTCACTTACCCTTCGACCGCTGCACTTATGATAGCTTCACAAGATTCGGTTGTTTCCATCCACATATGCATGAGACTTTGAATACAATCAAACGGGTCACCGGTCCTAAATCCAAAATTAAAATAAAAAGTTATAATAGTTAATGATCAATTAACAGAATCGTAAAAAAAACGAACCTAACAGATATTGATTAACACTTTTCGAATTCATGATTATGCGAAACAATTAAGTTGTCAAAATCGAAGGAATCACGAAGTTCACGCGAAATTAAAGTTAATTATACTAATTGAGAATCCTATCCCTTTTCTACGGTGGCACAGAGGTGACATGTGTATGTTTTTTATTTATCTCCTGCGCACGACATACTAAGTCGTGCGCACGAGATACGTAAGTCGTGCGCACGAGATAATATGTCGTGCGCACGAGTTACTAACTCGTGCTCACGAGATAATTAAGTCGTGCGCACGACTACTTAGCCAATCAGAATACACTTTACATATATGAATATTGTTTGAGAATGGCTGCTAGCGAAAATCAGTTCCCTACATTGTAATCATCAAATCAATAACACAACTCTGTGGCGCCACCGTATTTCCGCTATCAGCCATTGTCAAACAATATTCATGTATGTAAAGTGTATTCTAATTGGCTAATTATGTCGTGCGCACGACTTAATTATCTCGTGCGTACGACTTAGTAACTTGTGCGCACGACATAGTATCTCGTGCGCACGACTTAGTAACTCGTGCGCACGACTTAGTATCTCGTGCGAAACGACATAGTATCTCGTGCGCACGACTTAATAACTCATGCGCACGACTTAATTATCTCGTGCGCACGACTTAGTATGTCGTGCGCACGAGATAAATAAAAACATACACATGTCACCTCTGTGCCACCGTACTTTTCTCCAGTTGGATGTCAAAATGTGTAATAACTTGATTAAAGAATGAGGTTATTCATGTTTCGAAGAAAATATAAATTGTTTCGAACTACTCTAAGATTTGATGAAGATGTCCTGATACGGTTTCCTGAAGAATGGATGCAAAATGTAGCCTCTAGAATGTTATCAAGGCAAATGTTGACAACGCATGATGCACGACGGACGGACGCACGTCAGACAAACTGTGATCAAAATGCCTCACATTCATGCTCTTTAAATGTAGATTTAAATGTAGATTAAAATTTACCTTTGCAACTGTAGGAGATGTCAAAATTCGAGTTAATGTAATAACTCCAGTCGTCACACCACGGTAACCTAGAAAGAACACAAAACACAGTATTACAGTCCACTGCCGTTAACTCGAAGTCAAAATGACCTACGGAAAATCTTTATCAAAATTTGATACTTAAAAACAAATCTAGCACACTATCTGATGCAAACAACATTGAACACATTTTAGGAAAAAAAGAAATTGCTCATAATGAGTATGTTCTCCTTTTCCAACAATTTTTTTTCTCTGTATTATGGCAACATAGTATTTGTTTACATGCAATTACTTTTAGTTAAGTGATGTCGAGACAACAAGAGTCGACTGTAGAGTTATTGTTTTCATAAGCGCTTGGAAAATGGAATGGGTAAATATATTACAAACATATTGCATGGACACTTATTCTATGTTACATCGTAACCACATCAATGCCGTCATTCCTACGTCCTTATGAAGTTCTTACTGCGTCCTGATTCGTTTACGTCCTCACTTAGTATTGTGTTATCATGTTTAAATTTGACCCACGTCCTCTAGGTTAATACAGACCATATAACGTCCTTACCGGTTTCTTATGATTGTATTACGTTAAACAAGCTATTACTCTGTTCGTTAAAAAAAATCGTAGTGGGAAAGGTTAACATCTATAAGATGTGTAATGAACATTTATTGTAATAATAAATTAAATAATAATAATTTTCAATTTAAAGATTCATCTATCCAGAAACATATAAACACATCTATCTTAATAGACTACAGTTATTGGCAAATTATTTTAGAATCTACTCAAAAGCACACGACGTTGAAGCCTATCTTATTCAATAGACCTGCAAGGTCACAATATATAACGCCCTCTCTATCAAATGCCGCAAATTCGGTCACGTGACCACACTAAACATCGTTTTCTATTTCATCGAACAACTTCTAGCATAGATTCAGCTCAGATTAAGCACTTAAATGAATATATATCGACCACCATGCTGAACAACTGTTACAATTGTATCGCAAAATTTACATGTCCACCTTACGGCATCTGTTTTACATGTACACGATCCAATTCGGCCTACCAACTATTTTAAATACAAAAGATTAGTTTAAACATAATAAGGCACAATATAATTTTTTTTTTTTTAATTAGCTACAATCAATTAATGCGAATATAAACAATAATAACAACTAATTAAATACAAACAATTAATGCGAAAAAGATTGGAACGAAAGCTAAAGGATTGGTTCGTGGACACAGGTAGACCGCGGGAAAAAAAGGTCACGTGCTCAACACTACTGGTTCAATGACAACACAATTTTAATGTTGTGTTACATGATTTCAAAAACTCACACTTTATATTGATTAGATCCATGTATATTTACAATCATTAAGTCAATAGTGAATACATGTGGTAATTATAATAGTGCTGATCAAGATCGAACTACAGAACTATGTAGTCTGATATCGGTTTACATCATTCTACATTATTATTTTTCTTTTTTTTTGCAACACAGAAAGTGTTTGGTATTGTGAGTTCTTGTAACTTTATAGTCAAAAGTAAACTTTCCTTCTAAATACAAGTTAGAGTTAAATATATTTAATCAAGTTTACAATGACAACACAAATATACCGGTAGCTCAGTCGGTAGCGACGCGGGCTGTCAATCCATGGGTTGTGAGTTCAAATCCCGGCTCGGCCAACTTTATTTCCGACGATTGACAAAAGTCAATGCGACATGCCTCATTCGTCTTCCACCAATGGGCTAAGTCTATGTGGAAAAACAGCCAGTTGCTTGGGAAGATTGTTGTGTGGAGTACTGGTGTGAGAAAACCAGGAAACACATGAGTTGGTGAACTGGCCATCGTGATATAACTGAGACATCGTTAAAAATGGCGTTAAACCCAAATCATATACTTTATAAGCACGTGCTATCTCGACTAAATGGTTTGGTAAGACGAACAGGTAGTTGAACGAAACCTCTAACATCCGAGTGAATACTCCGATTCCTATTTTGGCATAATTTAGTAAAACAAGCTTTATATATAAAAACTACACACATCTTTAAATGGTTGGGTGTCCTGTTTTGATTAATTATTAGGGGGAAACGAAAGAGATGAAGATATCTTACCTTAAATCTTCCCGAATTCTCTAGCCAGTTGACAGACGAAAAGTTGTTAAAAGTGGTTGTCCGCTTTTCAATAGTAACGTCAGAAATAGCGCGTAATTGCGTGGTACCAGTTCCTGTGCAATTATGTTTATGTTTTCATCTGCTATTTAATCAAATAGTACTGCTTAATGATAATTTTCAACGTGTCACAGTGGTGCAGAGGTAGGGCGTCGGCCTCTCGTATGAAACGTCCCGGGTTCGAATCCCGTGAAGAGTGGGTTCTGTTTTGGGGATTTTTCCACTCGAACTGCGCGAGCAATGGTTGATTGGTTAATATAAGCTGAAAGTTCGTTTCACAATCAATGACAATGATTAAGTTTAAACTTAATCAATGACAATGATTAAGTTTAAACTTAAACTCAACTTAACTATTGTTAGCTCAGAAACTGGTAGCATTTTCAAATACCTGGATTGAGATCTATATTCACATCGGTATTCGCACTTATAAATGGTCAGAATGACTAAATCACCATTTTCTCGAATATTCATATCTATATTCAAATCGGTATTCGCCCTTCTACAGGATCAAAAAGACAAAATCACCATTTGCCTCGAATAACGACGTGGCTCTTTATTCAAATCGGTATTCGCTCTACTACATATATCATCACTTTCCAGACTATCGACCTGGCTCCATATTCATATCGGTATTCAAATCGGTATTCTACTTGATTATACAGATAATGAACCTGGCACTAAATACTAATCGATATTCGAATTGGCATTCGCGCTTCTACATGATTAGAAAGACGGTAAGACCATTTTCTCGAATATCGACCTGGCACTAAATTCAAAATCGATATTCAAATCGGTATTCGCTCTACCACATGGTCAGAAAGAAGAAAGGACCATTAACCGAATATCGACCCGGTTCTATATTCAAATCGATATTCAAATCGGTATTCGCTCTACTGTATAGTCAAAAGATAGCACCATTTTCCCAATATCGACCTGGCTCTATATTCAAATCGTTGTTCACTCTACTACACGGTCAGAAAGACAACATCATCATTTCCCCGAACATCGACCTGGCACTAAATTCAAATCGATATTCAAATCGGTATTCGCTCTTCTACATGCACAGAAAGACGATAGCACCATTTTCACGAATATCGATCTGGCACTAAATTCAAATCGATATTCAAATCGTTATTCGCTCTACCACATCATCAGGTAGACGATAACACCATTTTCACGAATATCGATCTGGCTCTATATTCATATCGATATTCAAATCGGTATTCGCTCTACTACATGTTCAGAGAAAAGATAGCACCATTTTCTCGAATATCGATCTGGCTCCATATTCAAATCGATATTGAAATCGGTATTCGCTCTACCACATGGTCAGAAAGACAATAGCACCATTTTACCGAATACCGACCTGGCTCTAAATTCAAATCGGGGTTCGCCCTTCTACATGATCAGGAAGGCGATATCACCATTTTCACGAATATCGACCTGGCTCTATATTCAAATCGGTATTCGCTCTACTACATGGTCAGAACGACAAAAGCACCATTTTACCGAATATCGACCTGGCACTAAATTCAAATCGATATTCAAATCGGGGTTCGCCCTTCTACATGATCAGGAAGGCGATATCACCAGTTTCACGAATATCGATCTGGCTCTATATTCAAATCGATATTCAAATCGGTATTCGCTCTACTACATGTTCAGAAATAAGGTAGAACCATTTTCTCGAATATCGATCTGGCTCCATATTCAAATCGATATTCAAATCGGTATTCGCTCTACTGCATGGTCAGAAAGACCATAGCACCGTTTTACCGAATATCGACCTGGCACTAAATTCAAATCTTTATTCAAATCGGGGTTCGCCCTTCTACATGATTATGAAGACGATAGCACTATTTTCACGAATATCGATCTGGCTCTATATTCAAATCGATATTCAAATCGGTATTCGCTCTACTACATATTCATCAAAAAGATAGCACCATTTTCTCGAATATCGATCTGGCTCCATATTCAAATCGGTATTCAAATCGGTATTCGCTCTACTGCATGGTCAGAAAGACCATAGCACCATTTTACCGAATATCGACCTGGCACTAAATTCAAATCTATATTCAAATCGGTGTTCGCCCTTCTACATGATTATGAAGACGATATAACTATTTTCACGAATATCGACCTGGCTCCATATTCAAATCAATATCCAAATCGGTATTCGTTCTACTACATATTCATCAAAAAGATAGCACTATTTTCTCGAATATCGATCTGGCTCCATATTCAAATCGGTATTCAAATCGGTATTCGCTCTACTGCATGGTCAGAAAGACCATAGCACCATTTTACCGAATATCGACCTGGCACTAAATTCAAATCTATATTCAAATCGGGGTTCGCCCTTCTACATGATTATGAAGACGATAGCACTATTTTCACGAATATCGACCTGGCTCCATATTCTAATCAATATCCAAATCGGTATTCGCTCTACTACATATTCATCAAAAAGATAGCACTATTTTCTCGAATATCGATCTGGCTCCATATTCAAATCGGTATTCAAATCGGTATTCGTTCTACTGCATGGTCAGAAAGACCATAGCACCATTTTACCGAATATCGACCTGGCACTAAATTCAAATCGATATTCAAATCGGGGTTCGCCCTTCTACATGATCAGGAAGACCATATCACCATTTTCTCGAATATCGATCTGGCTCCATATTCAAATCGATATTGAAATCGGTATTCGCTCTACCACATGGTCAGAAAGACAATAGCACCATTTTACCGAATATCGACCTGGCTCTAAATTCAAATCGGGGTTCGTCCTTCTACATGATCAGGAAGGCGATATCACCATTTTCACGAATATCGACCTAGCTCTATATTCAAATCGATATTCAAATCGGGGTTCGCCCTTCTACATGATCAGGAAGACGATAGCACCATTTTCACGAATATCGATCTGGCTCTATATTCAAATCGATATTGAAATCGGTATTCGCTCTACTAGATGGTCAGAAAGACAATTGCCCCATTTTACCGAATATCGACCTGGCACTAAATTCAAATCGATATTCAAATCGGGGTTCGCCCTTCTACATGATCAGGAAGGCGATATCACCATTTTCACGAATATCGATCTGGCTCTATATTCAAATCGATATTGAAATCGGTATTCGCTCTACTACATGTTCAGAAATAAGATAGAACCATTTTCTCGAATATCGATCTGGCTCCATATTCAAATCGATATTCAAATCGGTATTCGCTCTACCACATAATCAAAAAGACAATAGCACCATTTTACCGAATATCGACCTGGCACTAAATTCAAATCGATATTCAAATCGGGGTTCGCCCTTCTACATGATCAGGAAGACGATAGCACCCTTTTCACGAATATCCATCTGGCTCTATATTCAAATTGATATTCAAATCGTTATTCGCTCTACTACATGTTCAGAAAGAAACTAGCACCATTTTCTCGAATATCGATCTGGCTCCATATTCAAATCGATATTCAAATCGGTATTCGCTCTACTACATGGTCAGAAAGACCATAGCACCATTTTACCGAATATCGATCTGGCACTAAATTCAAATCGATATTCAAATCGGGGTTCGCCCTTCTACATGTTCAGGAAGACGATAGCAGCATTTTCACGAATATCGATCTGGGTCTATATTCAAATCGATATTCAAATCGGTATTCGCTGTACTACATGGTCAGAAAGACAATAGCATCATTTTACCGAATATCGACCTGGCTCTAAATTAAAATCGGGGTTCGCCCTTCTACATGATCAGGAAGACGATAGCACCATTTTCACGAATATCGATCTGGCTCTATATTCAAATTGATATTCAAATCGGTATTCACTCTACTACATGTTCAGAAAAAAGATAGTACCATTTTCTCGAATATCGATCTGGCTCTATATTCAAATCGATATTGAAATCGGTATTCGCTCTACTAGATGGTCAGAAAGACAATAGCCCCATCTTACCGAATATCGACCTGGCACTAAATTCAAATCGATATTCAAATCGGGGTTCGCCCTTCTACATGATAAGGACGACGATAGCACCATTTTCACGAATATCGATCTGGCTCTATATTCAAATCGATATTCAAATCGGTATTTGCTGTACTACATGTTCAGAAAAAAGATAGAACCATTTTCTCGAATATCGATCTGGCTCCATATTCAAATCGATATTCAAATCGGTATTCGCTATACTACATGGTCAGAAAGACAATAGCACCATTTTACCGAATATCGACCTGGCACTAAATTCAAATCGATATTCAAATCGGGGTTCGCCCTTCTACATGATCAGGAAGGCGATATCACCATTTTCACGAATATCGATCTGGCTCTATATTCAAATCGATATTGAAATCGGTATTCGCTCTACTACATGTTCAGAAATAAGATAGAACCATTTTCTCGAATATCGATCTGGCTCCATATTCAAATCGGTAATCAAATCGGTATTCGCTCTCCTGCATGGTCAGAAAGACCATAGCACCATTTTACCGAATATCGACCTGGCACTAAATTCAAATCTTTATTCAAATCGGGGTTCGTCCTTCTACATGATTATGAAGACGATAGCACTATTTTCACGAATATCGATCTGGCTCTATATTCAAATCGATATTCAAATCGGTATTCGCTCTACTACATATTCATCAAAAAGATAGCATCATTTTCTCGAATATCGATCTGGCTCCATATTCAAATCGGTATTCAAATCGGTATTCGCTCTACTGCATGGTCAGAAAGACCATAGCACCATTTTACCGAATATCGACCTGGCACTAAATTCAAATCGATATTCAAATCGGGGTTCGCCCTTCTACATGATCAGGAAGACCATATCACCATTTTCACGAATATCGACCTGGCTCTATATTCAAATCGATATTGAAATCGGTATTCGCTCTACCAGATAGTCAGCAAAAAGATAGCACCATTTTCTCGAATATCGATCTGGCTCCATATTCAAATCGATATTCAAATCGGTATTCGTCATACTAAACAATGACGGTAACGTATATTTCAATGCGTAACAGAATTCACGAATCTGGTGCTGGCTCTATATTCGTTTCAGCTCTACATTCATATCGGTATTGAATATCGATTACCGAATACCGAACTTCGTGCCAACTTCACATACCTCATTTTAGGTCGAGATTTTCCATACTTCTGCTTAGCTGTTTTCAAAGTCGTCTGCTGCAGATTTCCTGTATGTTGGGAAGGATTAACCCGAACCATCCGTGCATGTAATTTTTAAATAAATAGGTTTTAAGTTAGAAATACTTTAAAAAAAAAAAAGGGTTTTAAGTAAGAAATACTTTTAAAAAAAAAAAGGTTTAAAGTAAGAAATACTTTTTAAAATAATAGGTTTTAAGTAAAAAATACTTTATAAAAAAATAGGTTTTAAGTAAGAAATACTTTTTAAAATAATAGGTTTTAAGTAAAAAATACGTTTTTTTTAAAACAACCTGTAAACTTGTGTAATAACCTGACTGTAGCCTGTGCAATGATCTGCAGGGATCATTAATACGTGCGAATCAATTAGACTAGCGGTGTAAGTATTTTATTAACTAATTAAGTCACGCAAGCATTAAACCTCGCCCACATCATGCAAACGTATTTCCACACATCTGCAGCCGTGAGACGACATTTAAAAATATTGTTACAAAAGAAGAAATTGCTCAAGATGAGCCATTTCTCCTTTTGCCACAACACTTTCAACGCTTATTGAATTGTTATATGAATAACGCTTTCCCGTAACTTTGCCTAGATAGTTCCAACGGCGTATTCATCACTGTAGTAACACTAAGAGAATGGTGGACCCTATCAACACTCCACATATACATCTTTGAACAACAGTATCGTTTCATGTGATGAACGACTTTAAACTATAATTGCGAACAGTGAAGACCAAGATCAGCTTGCACATTCGTGCAGTATTATCGAAGTTAATAGTTTTCGTTTCTGAATTATAGAAATTCAACACAGACTGGTCCGTTAACACTTAAGAGCGTTTGATTGATGGCTTAGATTATAGAAAATCTAGGGCATAAAGGTTAACTGTTAATTTACTTGAATCGCTCTAGGAGGTTGAGGGTGTTTGGGGTTGTTTTACAGGTCTAGATAAGTAAATAACCCTGTTGCCCCTCTTTAAATACTAGTATTCTAAGAATTTCCCATCTATTGCTATCTGGAACAACGGTATTTTGGTGTTGATATCCTAGTGGTTAAACACGTCCGCTCATAACGATAGCTGCTCGCCAAATGGCAATAATGCCGAGCGCGAGGGTAAACAACGCCAACCAACAACAACAACGTACGATTTGAGAACGGACTGTCGATTCTCAGTCGCGATACTGATATGACCGGTTGCTAAGCCACCAGTTTATTCAAAATGATACACTCTAGTAAATTAATAGGTATTTAAAGAAACGGTTTCATGGTGGCTTTACATCGTTCTCAACAATATGTCAGTCTTACCACTACGACAGTTAACTTATTCGTGCTCCCTGGAATGTTCCTTGCATAAAGGCACTCCATCGACGGAGCGTGGATCGAAACCGGGACACCCGGTTAAAAAAACACAAAACGCTTGTCTCTCAATCACGGCGGCCCATAAAAGAATAGCAATCGTAAAGTTAACGCACTCAGGGTAACAGACAGACACTGGTACTTCCACTATGAGAATAAAACACTTTACATTTAATTGAATTGTCTGTTTTCGGGTGTGAATATTTACCGGACATTGTTTAATGGACACCTGTATTATTAAACGACAAATAATGAAAACACTGATCAGACGGCGCTTGCAAATTTGAGTCTTCCATTGAATCAAACTCTCTGAAGGGGTGTGCGTATCGCGTGAAGTCAATAACTTTAATCTGCAATTGGTTCCATTGAGATTCACTAGTTACTACAATAAAAGGTGCAGACTTGTGAAATAAGAAGGTAAACCAACACATTATACCACTTATCTTAACCATGGCAACAACCTTTTACTTCGAAGGTAACTGTAACCATGGATACTAGTAGCCAATCGTTGTCGATGGGAGTTTGTAAGTACCAATATGATTCAATAATGGTAAAACCACATAAGAGATGAACCATTTTTGGACAGTATTGTACCATAAATGTCGTATATACTATTATTTAGTGCCGCAGATAACCATAACATAGCATACACCCTTAAACTAAAATAGTAACGTACATGGCAATGATGATGAACCCTTCCCAACGTTATACAAATATGCGGCAGACAATTTTAATCTCTACAAATGAAGAAGAGACTGGTTATGGCTCCAGGATGTAGACATCGAGCATAATTAATATAATAGGCCGATAACATGTTTCGCAATATATGTAAAATAAATAAATATAGATGAAATGTGTCAATTAGCTCAAATGTAACGGTTTACTGAGTTGTAAAACATCAAAGTGAACACAACTTATACGTCATAAAAAAACATTATATACATGTAGGAAAGCGCATGCATTTTAAGGTCAACGTACGCAAAAAACATCTGCGGCCAATCTTGTCTACCGATCTTAGCCAAATTGTATTTGCGTAGAAACCAGTGTACACCTTCACCACGATGCAATGACTATATGACACTGAGTTTAACCCTTTCCCTTATATAGATGCTTTCTGACGCCTCTGCAGCAGACGACCTTTTAAAAACATAGTGACAAAAGAAGAAATTGCTCAAAACGAGCAATTTCTCCTTTTGCCACAATGTTTTCCACTTTAAGTCATAGGTTATCCATTCAAATAAAGAGAATTTCCATATTTTGACAAAATATGTTCAAAGTCGTCTGCTGCAGAAATGTCGTATGAGGGAAAGGGTTAAATCAATTGTAAACTTGTACTGAAAGTGTTTGAAGTGATTATTTTGGTATTTTGTGAAAGTACATGACCCCCCCCCCCCCCCCCCCCCCCCCCCCCCCCCCCCATGTTCTTTGGATTTATTTAAGCGGCTTCGAAAGTAACTCTTTTAAATGAACCGCCTCCGTGTTGTATTGGTAGAGCATCAGCCTCGGTGCGGGAGTTCGTGGGTTCAATCCCCTTCCGGATGATCCCATATATATCAAAGTATGCAGTTAATGGTTTTTTGAAAATATCTAGATGAAAATAAGTAGAATATATGTAAATAAAAACATAACTATTGACAAAATGTTGAACATAGTGATGCCAAAGGATAAGTTGACTCATAAAGAGCAAGTTCTCCTTTGGCCATAATGTTTCCAACTGTCGTCTGCCTCAGTGATGTCAAAACGCGTCAGGGTTTAACCGTTATTCCCGATGCATAGCCTTCTTACATCAATTGTATGTAGTTGTAACATTTGAGTTGTTCATATGTAACACACGTTTGTTCATGTTTCATTTCATTTCGTTTATGTTTGAGGCCATTGACTTGCATACATGTACTATGTCAAATGAGTGTCCTCTCCAAATAAAGTCTTTATCCATATTATTCTCATTCTTTATATTTGTGAATCAGCAAACGACAAATATCGTAAACAACCGCGTGACAAAGTGCTGTAATTACAAACCAACATCACGTGACTTGTTATCATGTTCAGCGATATGACTTATGAATCCCCGTGCACGGTGTCTGTATAATCGTGTAATTAGTGCTAACCCAGGGGCGTAGCTCCCTTTAGGCACTGTAGGCACGTGCCTACACATTTTTTCTCAAAATACAGCTGCGGCGATAGACATCTGCGTAATGTATCGTCCAGATCAGCCTGCGCTGTCCGCGCAGACTGATCCGGCCGACACATTCCGTCTTAGGGGGATAGTTGTATAGAGTAGTGATTCCTGAAACAGAAAATCCACAGGAGGCGAAAAGTGTATATCCGGGTAGGCCTGTGTGGCATGATTAGGCTGATCCGGGTCGATACTTTACGCAGAGTCCACAATGTCAATTTTTGAATGAGTTATGCCCCTTTTTGGACTTAGAATATTTGTTTTCCGCACTTTTTTTTATACATGCTTCGATGTATTGAGCATAAATTATGTATATGGCTTTGTAGTCATGTGTCACAGATCAAGTTCACATTTCCTCGGATGCCCCTTTTTGGACTTAGAATATTTGTCAATTTCTGCATGAGTTATGCATTTTTCATAGTTTCCCATTATTCCTTAACAACTTATTCCTGAACGACTTTATTAACTTTTTACAAACAAACAATATATCAAAACAAAGAGGAAACTTACAAAGAAGTTCCTGACGGGCGTATTATGTACCGTTTGCGGTACTCTTGTTTCTAAACCTGTAATAAATGCTTTAAGGTTGGTTTTCCTGCAGCACCGTTCAGATTTTTTAGTTTAACCTACGATTTGAGACAAAACAAGGTCGTATTTTGTTGGAAGTTACGAGCCGCTGGTCATAGACATTTTGTCATGTTCTATTAACTGTTTTAAGAGCAGCATTTTGCAGTGGCATCAAGACGCAGATTTTCAAGAAAAGGGTCAACTGGAAAAGTACTACGGAATTAAATTTCCTTCACACTAATTAACTAAATTAGAGAACATTGCGATAAATATGTTTCCGTCTTTTTTAGGAAATATTTCTAGAAATAGGATGTGTTTTATGAGACATCATTGCTCCCAGTTGCAACGTTCTTTTATGTTATTAACCCTTTCCCTCATATAGACGCTTTTTGACAATCTGCATCAGACGGCTTTTTAAAAACGTAGTGACAAAAGAAGAAATTGCTCAAAAAGAGCAATTTCTCCTTTTGCCACAATGTTTTCCACTTTTCGTCATAGGTTATCCATTCAGTTATAGAGATTTTCTACCTTTTGACAAAACATGTTCAGAGTCGTCTGCTGCAGAATTGTCGAAAGGGTTAACAAAATAGGTCAACGGTCAATGCCAAGGTCACTAGCGTTAAATCATACATCTATTTTATCATTAAAAACCTTTCAACAAAAAGAACTTTTTTTTTATCATTAAAAAAACCTTTCGTAGCAAGGATTATTCTGTTTACCAATAGAAAACATTCGTTGAAAAGAATACTTTTTTTTATCAAAATGTACACTTTTTCACAAAGAAAATTCTTTTTTATCATTAGAAACCCTTCGACACAAAAAGTACTCTTTTTTATCATTAAAAACAACTTTCGTAACAAGGAATATATTGTTTTATCATCAGAAAACCTTTGTCACAAAGAATATGCTTTTTGAAATCAAATCACTAGAAAACCCTCGTCACAAAGAAAATTCTTTGTTATCATTAGAAAACCTTTGTCACAAAGAATATTCTTTTTGATATCACTAGAAAACCCTCGTCACAAAGATTTTTTTTTATCATTAGAAACCCTTTCATCACAAGGAATACTCTTTTATTCTTAAAAACCTTTTGTCATAAAGAATACTCTTTTATTTTATTATAAGAAACCTTTCATCAAAAGGAATATTCTTTTTTTATCATTGAGAAAACCTTTAACAAAGAATACTTCTTTAATCATCAATAATTCTTCGTCATAAAAGGTACTCTTTTTTTGCATCATTAAACTACCTTTTGTCACAAAGAATACTCCTTTAATCATAAGAAACATTTCGTCGCAAAGAATACTATTTTTTATCACTGGAACATTTTGTCACAAAGAATACTATTTTTTATCACTAGAACATTTTGTCACAAAGAATACTATTTTTTATCACTGGAACATTTTGTCACAAAGAATACTATTTTTTATCACTGGAACATTTTGTCACAAAGAATATTCTTCATCATAAGAAACCCTTTTGCAACAAAGAATACACATAACAGACATGAAGACCCTAAATACTAACAGCTCAAAAGCAATGGTCAAATGGTAAATATTAACCCTTTCCCTCATATAGAAGCTTTCGAACGCCTCTGCAGCAGACGGCTTTTTGAAAACATAGTGACAAAAGAAGAAATTGCACAAAACGTGCAATTTCTCCTTTTTCCACAATGTCTTCCACTTGTAGTCATAGGTTATCCATTCAATTATGGAGATTTTATATGTTTTGACAAAATACGTTCAAAGTCGTCTGCTGCAGAATTGTCGTATGAGGGAAAGGGTTAAAGGGTTTACCACAGACAAATCTGGTTATTACTAGTCTATATGCCCCCTACTGATCCCGATTTCTCCATTCCGAGGGCATTGATATCCTAAACAATTTCACAAATATAGAAGTGATGGCTTCTCCCACACGATGATGGAAAATGCATTGGGAATGTCCTGGATGTTCAAGAAAATACACACAACTTAGATGAGGACTTTCTATTCAAATCGAACGTTCAAAGCATCTAAGTACTTAACCCTTTTATACACATATCGAGGGCTTGACATAAAACGGTTGTAACTAAAAACCTATTTTGAAAACCCTGGTTTAGGGGCAATTTTGACCCCTTTGTAAACAATGCAAATTTAGGTGCCATTGCTCGTTCTAAATTTCCATTGTTTACCAAGAAAAATTATTTAACGCTTATACAGATTTTATGGCGAGGTGATTAACTTTGGTAAAAAAATACCAATTTTAGTTACAACTGTTTCACGCCAAGCCCTCGATATCGACGTTGTAGAAAACGACTTTGAACACATCTAGGAAACCATATAGACATACTCTTAGAATAGAAGTAGTATTATTGAAAATAGTTGAAATCATTGTGGCCAAATAAGAAATTGCTCATTTTGATTATTTTTCTCGATTTGTTTTCAAAATGTGTCTACTGCAGATGTGTCAAAATGCGTCTAAAAATGGGAAAGGATCATTTAACAAAATACTTGGGGAAAAAATACTCACGTTTGACGCTTCCATATTCGTTTAATACTCCCTATATTCACAAATCGATTCGGCTCGGCCGATATTGCTGTCCGTTTTTCACGTATGTTTCCTACAGCGACCGGTCGCTTAGTTTGTGAAGCGGTCACTTTTAGAACTGATCTGTATTTTTCCAGTTCAGCTCTTAGATTATGAATCAAACCATCCTTCTCATCAAGTTCACTCTCCAGCTCGTCTATAAGAGCGTCTCTCTGATCTAGTTCCTCGATCTTTTCCGCCAACGCAACTTGCAATTCTCGGAGCGTCGCCATTTTTACCATGTTAATTGCGTAATTTTAACATTTAATTTTCTGCTTGTAAAGCCACACTACACGTGAATCATCCTCATTGTTCATTCAATACATCACACCAATGATTGATATCTTTTAAATGGCCCGCCGCAATTAAAACACTCATTTATTTGTATATAAATAACGTGCATATGGCCATCACTTAAACTTTCCAATGTTGTTGCATCTCAGCAATGATAGATACGATGCACACTGACACAATAGAAGTTCAAACCTAATGTTGTGGAATGAGAAGTTAAGTAATGAAGTGCAACTGTCAACAACAATTAGTGCAATCACCAAAAACAATCACGCAGCCTTATATTAACTAACGATGTATTAGCACGAAAAGCGGCTGATAACAGGTAAATTAAATTAATGAACAGCTCTACCTAAGTAATAGATGACTAATTAAAGATTGATAAGTTGAATTAATATGTAACTGAACCATTTTTATTCTTCTAAACTTATATTTTACGCCGCTTTTAACAATACTTCAGTTATATTATTGAGCGGTCCCACGAGAAAACCAACATTGTGACTTCTGCGTAATGTATCGACCCATATCAGCCTGCGCAGTCCGCATAGGCTAATCCGTGACGACACATTCCGTCTCAGGGGCATATAGGTACAGAGTAATGACTCCTGAAACAGAGGTACACAGGAGGCGAAAAGTGTCTGTCCGGGTTAGCCTGCGCGGCATGCTTAGGCCGATTCGGGTCGATACTTTACGCAGAGTCCACAATGTTGGTTTTCTCGCGGGATGGCTCATATTATGGGTGATTTACCAGAACTACCGGTATTATTTAACCCGACACCGATCGATTCATCTGTCAAAATACTTTATCCGAAAACCCTGAACGCCAAGGAGAGTAGTCATTACAATAAATGTTTAAGTATGTCCAGACTGAGCATTAACCCGCCTCAAGGTGGACCGGGCTTTCTAGCATCTGGTTTTTTGCATGAGTACCGCTAACACAATTATTCCCAGGCAACGATCTGCCTTCACACATAGACTATTTATCCCAATTAGGGACAACGAACGGTGCTTGTTACGATGACTTTTGTCAATCATCAGATATGAAATATTGACTAGTACACATTTAAAGGATATACATCTATCATCAATCGCAAATAAACGTAAAGAGTTTAATTTTATTGGGGTTTTACGCCGCGTTCAACATTATTTCAGTTATATCACGGGGACAGTTCACTTATTCATGATCCCTGGTAAACGTAAAGAGAGTCATGCCAAAGATGAAAACGCAAATATATAAATATTTTATATTCAAAATCATAGAGTGCTTGACATCATTCGATTCAATCGCATATTAAATTCAAACTTAAACTTCGCTACAGTAGCAACAACTCGTATACATATGCATGTCACATTGACATTTGCGTCAGCCAATCAAATGTTCGCCTGTAATATCGTTAGGTATCAACATTGGACATAACCCATATCAACCCTTTCTCTCATATAGACGCTTTTTGACGCCTCTGCAGCAGTCGGCTTTTTGAAAACATAGTGACAAAAGAGAAAATTGCTCAAAACGAGCAATTTCTCCTTTTGCCACAATGTTTTCCACTTTTAGTCATATGTTATCCATTCAATTAAAGAGATTTTCCATTTTTTGACAAAATATGTTCAAAAAAAGTCGTCTGCTGCAGACTCTTTCCCTCATATCACAATTCTGCAGCAGACAGGTTATCCATTCAATTATAGAGATTTTTTACTTTTGTTAAATTATGTTCAACGCCGTCTGCTGCAGAATTGTGATATGAGGGAAAGAGTTAATAAATGAAATACAGAAGCGATGATTGTCGAGTGTTCAGATTTTGTAGAATATTTAAATGAACATGATCAATTCGAGACGACCTTGTTTGTGGTGTGGTCAGACCAAAACTACGTACGGTTAAGTATAATGGTCTGATTTAAATGAGATTGAATTCAACATCCGTTGAGGCAGTCGTGCGTTTAAACAATCATTACACTTATTCAAGGATACACAACAGATTATACTCACAACAGTTCTAAACAGTTCTAAATATTTATGTTTTGCATGATGTAATTATTTACACCGAACTTGAACTTGATTACGTGCGATCGAAAGGAATGCTTCGCACATTTCTTACATGGATCAAAACTGATTACGCCTATTTACCTGATATTGTAATTTAGAGTCGCCTGTTTTGAAAACATCCGAGGGAAATGTTATATCTATATATTTTGAAGTATTATTTTAATAAAGATTTGAATAAAAACTTTGGATTTGATTGATTGGTGTTTAACGCCGTTTCCAACAATTTGTCAGTCATATCACGGCGACCAGTTCACCTACTCATGCGTTTCCTGGTTTTCCCACACCAGTACACAACATAACATACCTTCCAAGCAACTGGCTGATTTTCCACATAGACTGTTAAACAGCCCATTGGTGAAAGACGAATGACGCAGGTCACAATGACTTTTGTCAAACGCCGGAAAGAATATTGGCCGAACTAGGATTCGAACTCACAACCCCTGGATTGACAGCCCGCGTCGCTACCGTCTGAGCTACTTTGGAAGATGAGAGATTGCTCGTAATGAGCAATTACATTGTACTGCTTTTAAACAATGTCGTTTAAGATTAGGGTCGTCTGCAGTAGACTGATTGATTGATTGGCTTAACGCATTTTTCAACATTTTTACAGTATGTCGTCTGTAGGTCAATGAGTTAAAACGTACATATTAAAAGTTTAATGACTCTATATCTATATATATGCAATTGAAAATTCAATCGAGTCAGTTTCCATATTACAGTAAGTTAATAATTAATTTATAATTGTTAATAGAGGATAGCCATGAGGAAAAAAACCCACAAACTACGTTACTTAATAATGATATAAAAGTAGCGATAAATATAATCTTTCTGAATTCCTACGATAGCTGTACCAAGCCCTTGCGTATTTATGGAGATAATTTGTTGATACACAGAGAGATGAACAAGATGTTGGGCTATGAAGACCAAGCTGAACACATAGTCTGATGTTTGGTTTACTTCATTCGCAAATGCGTTAAACCCGTTCCCTTTTGCTGACTCATTTTTACGCGTCTACTGCAGCAGACGACTTTTAAAAACATTGAGGCAAAATGGTGAAATTGCTCATGATGAGCAATTTCTCCTTTTGCCACAATGTTTTCAACTAAATTAAATTGAAATGCTTTCATACATTTGCCTTGATATTTTCAAAGTTGTCTGCTGCAGTTTTGTAGCTGCAGTGAGAAATACTATGCTGGGTTCAATAGTACGGATGTCTCGTCTAGCCATCGTGTTCAATTGGATAATGCATTCTAATCAAAACCAAATTTGCCATTTAAATTGAAATATACGACGCAATAACGTGTTTTAAAACCTATTATACCTTAACTCTTTCGCTGCCAAATGCATTAAAGGCTTTGGCAAACAATGCAGATTCATGTGAGACAGCTCCTAAACTCTGCATTGTTAGCCACATAGACATCACATTTTACCAAAGTTCCTGTCAGACGGACAGACGGACAGACGGACAGACCGACAGACAGACAGACAGACAGACAGACAGACAGACAGACAGACAGACAGACAGACAGACAGACAGACAGACAGACAGACAGACAGACAGACAGACAGACAGACAGACAGACAGACAGACAGACAGACAGACAGACAGACAGACAGACAGACAGACAGACAGACAGACAGACAGGCAGACAGACAGACAGACAGACAGACATACAGACAGACAGACAGACAGACAGACAGACAGACAGACATACAGACAGACAGACAGACAGACAGACAGACAGACAGACAGACAGACAGACAGACAGACAGACGGACAGACACACAAACAGACAGACAGACAGACAGCCCGACACAGTGACTCCTATATACCCCCTCTTCTCCGAAGGGGGTATAATTATGAAACTGAAATAAGGCCGAACAGGGGACAAAACAGTGTTGGCAAGGCGTGGAAGGAGCAAGATAATACTAAATGGAATCAAAAGCTCGTCTGACAATGCAGTGTGCCGCTTTCAGAAGAGCTTAAAGTTTCATCTTTCAAATGGCACCTCTTTTCTATAAACCCTGATATTACAGACACGTTGAATTCACCGGGGAATATAAGCATTCTTGAGTATTAGTTATCGTCCTAAGGTTCAAGGCAAACAACAATTTTGACCTCTAAAGAGCAAAAGATAGTGACAGACGGTGAAATAATACGAAACGATCTGGGATCGATACATGTATAAAGTCAGCAACCTCAATCAATCGATCAGTTAATCAATCAATCTATATTCATTATTTGCAAACACTGTGCGAATTTCATTATTTTAGTTACGTTATAGTTACATTTGTGGTACTACATTCTTTTGGAAAAGACAGAACCGTTACAGCAATCGGTTCGAGTTAAAGGCTTTATTCGAGTAAACTAGACTGGCAACAGTCCTTATGGTTATTTTTCAATGTTACAATTGGGGCGAACTCTACTAGAGAAAATATTCATGCATCTGATTATCGTCCTTAGGACCTGACCATGTATCTATGTTTCGGACATCAGTTGAAAGGACCCGACCATGTTTCGGACATCAGTTGAAAGGACCTGACCATGTATCTATGTTTCGGACATCAGTTGAAATGCAGCCATATAATAATAAGCATAGAGCCGTGTGCAAGGCTACGAGTAAACATGTGATCGAGTTATCACGTGATCACCGTAAACTATCAATGAACAGCAAAATACAGTATAACCCCCTTGA
This sequence comes from Serripes groenlandicus, assembly GCA_031761405.1. Classification (NCBI taxonomy): domain Eukaryota; kingdom Metazoa; phylum Mollusca; class Bivalvia; order Cardiida; family Cardiidae; genus Serripes; species Serripes groenlandicus. The sequence goes on from JASEVX010000004.1 coordinate 18,579,718, forward strand.
ATAATTCTGCATTGTCAATTAATTCCTGGATACAGGACGACATTTGACGCA